>JARHVA010005326.1:492500-542500 GCA_037957365.1 Torreya grandis
TGGTTAGATTTATAAAAAAGATTATCTAGTTTCGTAGTGCCAATTCAACAAGTGAAAAAATATTTAAAGGTAATATAAAATTTATTTCATGAAATGTACATTATTTATATTTAATTTAATTTCATTTAATTATTGCAAATGTTCCCATATATAGAACTCTTAGTATTGTAGCACTCTAAAGTGACTAGAATTACACATATAGTATTTATAATTTTCCAAATTCACACCTTAGAGTTTAAGGTTAGTGAATTATAATTATCACTATGTAAAATTCTTTACTTTTAATTCACCTCTTGGGTTTTAAGATAGTGTTTACTACCTAATCTAATTATGATGGTTTGATTTTACTCATCATTTTTTTCTTGATGGAAATTGTTGAAAGATCCATATATTTATACATGTCAAACCTAAGTAAATTGATATATAAAAATTATATATCTTTCACGTGGTGATTAATTATAAAACTAATTAAAAATTATGAGATTTATTTTTACATCCTAAAGGAATTATCTTAAAACATCAAAATCTAAAAACATGTCAAACTAATAGTATCTAAGCCAACATTAAACACCTAAGGAAAGGTAAAAGTTTAAAATTATAACGTGTCAAAAGATAAATATTTGTATTACATTCTATTAAATAACCATTGAGAAATGATAATCATAGGTGGGAGAATTGCATTCAATTTGGTAGCTCTTCCTAGTATTGTACGTAAGTAACACTCAACCACTTTGTGGGATGTGGTTAGTTTTCCCAAACCTATACTTATTTTCCATTTTCATATGTCAACAAATGATCAAAAGTGTAACTAGTATTTCAAGGAGAATAAGAATAAAATATTAACATTTATGAGTTATTTATGGTAGGAAATTACTCATGAATAATTTTGAAAAGTAGGCACAATGATACATTATAGATTAGACTAAAAAAATAACATACATATTTCCAATAGAAAGTGGACACATGTAGTCTTTGGAGGTGTTTAAGTCTTACTAAAAGAATCCTAGTAAATTCTTATGTTCTATTTTTTTAATCAAGTGATCATATATCTATTTAATATTTATGATGATTTCTCATAGATAAAATGCATATGATAATATAAATAATCTAAGGGCATTATTGTCTTGCCTTTTTTATAAATACTAAGAGTAATAAATCATATAATTTTCCAATCAAATATACAAAGATAATTTATTATATTATATAATATGAGTTATTCTATTTTTAGATTATTAATATTACTACATTCAAAATAATCTAAAATAGGTGTCTACAACTACTATGTTTTCACCCAATATAGTGTTTTAACTCTCCCATAGGTATTATTTAGAGTTTATCATACCTTTTTTTCTTGGTGTTCTTTCTATTTCTTGGTGTGTCTTCATGTGTTTGGCATGTCTTTAGTTACCTGATGGTGTTTATGTGATTGACATGATTTTCATGAATCTTTATGCTTTTATATGTCATTGACACACATTTTATGATATTTTATTCTTGTTGTATACCTTAATTATATCTCATTATAATTTTTATGCTAATATTTCTAGTGGATATGTCATATTTTTCATATATTTTATATTCATTTTTAATGACTGGTGTGATGGAATTTTCTTACATGACTTTTATAATTTTGATGTGACTTCATCATTTTATATGACACCTATGTGTTTAAAATGAATCTAATCTATAATTTTTTTTCATCCTATTATATTTAACGTGTCTTGTAAAATTTTATTTTCTTTTGTAGGTGTTTTATGTTTTTATGAACCAATGACCAATATCACACCAAAGTTATTAATGAATATCCATGGTTTCTATAATCCACATCATACATCATTGAAGAAAACAAAATATGTTCTTCATATTATATTATTTATTTTATGATACTTTATAGGGCATATATTGTGGTGGACCAAAATTGAGGATTGATATTTATAGGATTGAATGCATGCATAAATTACATGTGCATGCTAGAGAAATTAGACATGAGACAAGAATAATATTTGTAATAACAATCACAAATGAAGTATAATTATCATCATTAGTTATAATATCTTATCAAGGTACATTATATAGGTGAAATATAAACATGTCATCACATCTTCATGAATTTTGGATTATCTTTCACAATGACCTAAAAATATAGTAAAGAAAACCAAACATGTGTAGGTAAAAACCATTAAATGAAATAAAAACCTACACTAACACACCCCTTAAGCTTGACTTAGGTGGGTAGTGGAATTTTGTCCCAGTATAAAGTCTTGATGAGATATCCAAGTATAATAAAATTACCCCCAAAGGATGATTTCAAAGATTCCTAAACCCCAATAAGAGCACATAAATGAATATACTTGCTCTGAATGAAGGGTTTGTTGAATATATCAAAAATTTGCTCCATTGTCTGGATGTAGTGGATATCAATAACTTAATCATAGATGAGCTCCCAAATTAAATGCATGTGAGTCTTGATATGCTTGGTTCATTGAAGGAAGACCATTTTACTATACATATATATTGTACTTTAGTTATAATAAAAAATGATTATTGGTCATTGAAACTAGATGCCAAACTCATAAAAAATCCTTTAAATTCAAATAGCCTAAGTGGAAACATTAATAACTCATATGTATTCTACCTTAGTAAAAGATAAAGAAATAGAATTCTAATTATTTTTTGAACAACTAAATTGGACATGTATTAAGAGAGAAATTTTATATGAAGTAGACTTAGGATTATTAATATTTTTATGCTATTCTAAATCTATATAACTAATTAATTTGGTTTTAATGCCTATTCTATAGTGAATATTTAAAGTATAACTACCCTAAATTTAGTGGAGAATCCACTTAACTTATTTATAGTTCATCTCATGTGGTTTGTGATTAAATCTAGAGACCATGCCCATTGTATCTGAAATATCATGTCTATTGTTTGTAAGGTAGATGACACTACCAACAAGTTATCAATACAAGGTATCATTAGCCAAAGGATATGGACAATAAACCTCAAGATTCACACTAGATAGAAAAGGATTTGTAGATGGCTTATAGTCAACCATATTAAACTAAGAAATTAAATTAAGAGCATACATGGATTTTTTAATAGTGAGCCCATAGTTAGACTAATAAATTTCATTCACAAGGAAGTAGTGAAACAAGCACTTGGAAGTTAGTCATTGAGAACCTATCAGACAAATTAATTTCCATTATTGTGATGGTAGATGAATAAATCCATGTGATCAATAGGCCATCCACATAGAAAACCACAATTAACAATGAATCATCATTTTTTAAGATGTAAACATTCATATTATAATGACATATAACGAACCCAATCAAAAGAAGAAAGGAGTTAATATTGGCATACCAAGTTTGAGGATTTTATTTGAGGCCATAAATAGAATTTTGAAGTTTTAAAAAAAAGTATGAATATTTGATAAATCTTTGTGGTTTCTCCATGTATATTTCATCTTTGAGGTGATAGTGAAGAAATATAATCTTCACATCCTAGTGATGTGCTATGGTAATAGTGAGAGTGATTTAGATTGAGTTCATTTTGGAAACTTGAGAAAATGTCTGGGTATGATAAATGCTAGGTACCTAAGAAAAACCCTTTTCTTCTAAATGTATTTGAACTTGTTTACGAAATTATTTTCCAAAAACCAAATAATTGGTAGTTATACCTACATCAAACAAGTTTTTTTCTTGTAAGAAGAGGGAATAAAACCCAAGTGGTGTTATTTAGCAAGGAACCATACTCATTTTTCATATAAGTATCCCACTCAAGAATTTTTGATACCTCAGGAAATGATTTTGGATAAGAAGTAGATTAAGTGTAATTATGTAGGGTATTTTAGAATCATGAATGGGCTTGCCTAATATCTAATGGATCTCTAACCCATAAGCTATCACTTTAAAGTGTCTATCTCACTCAAATAGGACCAAACATAGGATATTCATCATTATCTGAAGATATTATTATAGAAGGAAGAGGTTATCTTTCATCACTCTCTCATTATTAGAACTAAAATAAGAATTTAGAACATTGGGAAGCTGATTAAGGGGATCTAAATCATCATAAATGCCATTAAATCCTAATACATCTAAGGAAAGGGGAGGAGTATAATGTGTAGAGTCTAAAAGACCCCATTTAATTTAAGCACTACTTTAAATAAACAACTCATGATTGGTGCGATGATGAATTTTTTATCCCTTAACATGTTCAAGATATCTAATGAATATGCACCACTTATGTTGTACCACTTCAATTTCTCTACATGTGCTGTCAATATCGATTATGTAACTATAATGATCCAAGGTAAGCCTTCACCAAAGTGGATTTGTATTTTTACTTTCCACTTGTGGTATTTGAATAGAGTAAGAATTTGAAGTTGAGATAGATCCATTATAGTAAAGAAGTATGTGTTCAACTAAGTATGTAATAAAAACAATGATATACAAAACCCTTGAATATGTAGAGGTTTGATTTTACAAGGCACCATAATATCACTAATGTGTAGAGATAAAAGAAAAATTACTTTCAAAAAATTACTCCTAAAAAGGAGATGTCAGTTGAAATGTATAGAAATTAATTTTTTTCTTGCTAAAAAAATAATGATCTCCACATTGCATTCATTTGAAAAAATTAGGTTGAAAATTTTTATTGTGGAGGAAGTTTGGATGACTTTTGTGAGGATAAATTAAGCCCCATTGGGATAGTTATGACCAAAGGATTAAATTCCCATGTGTTTAGGGGGTTAATTGGTAATGTGAGGGCTCTCCCTTGATTGATATGATTGATGTGGGAGTGATGTCACCCAAAAATGACTCCAATTTCTAAATGAATAGTGTCCTAATTTATAGGATTAAATTTGACATCGTGTAGCCATCATCAAAATCTTAAACCTTTATTGAATTCATATAGAGTTTTCACATCCTATGAAATCATAAGATATTAGTTTTAGGGTTGTAATTGAGGTCTATAGTTGTCAGAAATAAACATCATAGTTTCATCCCTTAGGGTAGTCATCAGAGTTTGTAACTACAATTTCAAATCAATGTTCCACCATCAGAGATATGGATTTTAGGTGTAGTCTAGTTTCCCACCATCATTATTTTAGACTACCTACACAGTTAAATTTTTTGACATCAACCTTTTTATCTATAGATGCACTCTAAAGTTCCATGTCGATGTTAGTGGCTGCGAGTGTAATCAAGATTTTTGCATCTAACTTTTTACTTTGAATGTAGTTTAGATGTTTGGCATCGAGGTTTAAGCCTACGAGAGTAGTATAAATTTTTGATGTTATGGTTTATGGCTAATAATTTAATCAAAACTTTTGACAATTATAGACAGGTGTGGAAACTCTAATTTATGCATGTAGATATGAAATTTTCACTAAGCTTGAAAACTACTAGTCTAGTAAGGCTCTCTAAAATCCACCAAATAACCACTAAGGATCTCTAAAAACATAGAATGTTTTTTTCATTGAATACCCTAGATAATACATATTTGTATGAAATCATCAAAAAAGATCTAAGACCCTCAAAAATGGTAAAATTTGACTGTCAAAAAATTAGGTCATGTTTATGGTCAATCTTAGGGTTATGACACCTTGTGAATATAATGTCACATATCATTTTGTAATGAAACATAATATATGAAATGTGATTAATAGAAGACAATTTTCTCTTATTCTTTTTCTAAATTTGGATAAGGAGATGACCATAGAGAAGCTGAAAATACAGGAAGGTGTGTATATTCAATAGTTAGGTCAATAAATGGTAGATCTATGATATGTTACCTAAAACTCAAGATTTCACAACATTAAAAATGGAAATTTGTCTATGATAAATGATCTAATAACATTATATAGTGGAAAAAAATATAGGATCAATCTTGATAGGATTGAATGCATTAAGAAATTGCCTTTGCATAGTAGTGAAATCAAACATGAATTAGAAATAAGTTTTAAAATAACAATCACAAATGAATTATCATTAGAATCATTATCCATAAAATATTTAGGAAGGTAAATTATATAATTCAAAGATATACATGTCCTCACATCATTAGGAATGTGGAATTATCTTTCACAATGACCTAAAAAGACACTTAGGCATGTTAAACAACATGTGTAGGTAAAAACCTTAAAATGGAATAAAAACCTACACTAACAACATATTACCCATAACATATATACTACCAATAATATATATTTATATGTTATAAATAAATTATTTCATATTTATCTTACAGGTAGTATATTTTACTCCTTTTGTTCAAATTGTGAGGTTCACATGTTCATCCCAAATCTTAAAATTTCACATATATCACCCTCACCATATTTATATACATGTTATTTGGGACATTGCATTAATTTATTTACTATGATATAGTTTGAATCCAAAAAATGTTAGCTTTCCTAAATCCATTTTAAGTGATAAATATTATTGAAATGTGGAATCCCATATATGATAAAGGTTTTTAACTCCACTTCACATTGAGATTCTATCAAATTTAAATTGAATTATATGTGGGATTTACCAAATTTTATTTATACTTATACTCATACTTTTACCTATCCTTTATCTCAAATATTACAAGATATTATACTTATATTTATGTATTTCACACAAATATAGAGCTACTTAGCTCCACATGGTAATTTTATCTTCCTTAAAGAAAAAACATACCTTTATTTTTATCTTCTCATTACTCTATAGATTATTATTATAAACACTCAATTTATGTGTACAAAATGAAAGGAATATTTTTGGAGATTCAGTGTAAATGGACTTTGGTTATGAAGCTCTAACAACACATAATTTTATTTGATAAATATGCACACACATAAACATTAAAGTGGGGCAAAATGTAGAGACACAAAAATAGGTCCCATGATTTTATTGGTCACTAAATTTCATGATTTTATGATTTTTATGTCATATTTTTTTATTGGTATTAATTAATAATTATTATTATATCATTTTGAATTTTGATAGCCTATAATCCATGTCTTAACCCTCTCTAACTACCATATTCTCTATTGCATGATTTCAAGTTGTTTGAGCCTCCATACAAAATGTGCACTAATGTTTAAAAAATGTTTGGAGTGCTGATGTATAGTTATAACAACATTGAGAAGCCCCTTGTTTATATATTATACTCACCTTACTTATCCCACCTTTTTCGACTTATGATAGTTTATTGTGATTTTGCATGCCAGAAGGTCCTAATTTGCATTTAGATGATTTATAAATATATAATAATCTAATTTTTTTCATACACACACACACACACACACACACATTTATGTATGCATGCATATGTATATTGAAAAAAAATAGATTATTATATATTTATAAATAATCTGAATGCAAATTAGGACCTACTGGCATTCAAAATCACAATAAACTATCATAAGTCAAAAAAGGTGGGATAAGTAAGGTGAGTAAAATATATAAACAAGGGTCTTCTCAATGTTGTTATAACTATACACCAACACTCCAAACATTTTTTTAAAATGTGCACTAATGTTTAAAAAATGTTTGGAGTGCTGGTGTATAGTTATAACAACATTGAGAAGCCCCTTGTTTATATATTATACTCACCTTACTTATCCCACCTTTTTTGACTTATGATAGTTTATTGTGATTTTGCATGCCAGTAGGTCCTAATTTGCATTCAGATTATTTATAAATATATAATAATCTAATTTTTTTCATATATATATATATATATATATATATATAGATCATTTTATATGAATCTATTGGGAATTTAGAAGCATTCTATAGGGAATCAAATAATCATCAAGCTCATGTTAGACACATCATGATATATTGGTTTGTGTATTATTGATAATTGTGATTTGTATTTTTTAATATTATTACTATTAAGGGTCTTATAAAATATCAAGATAGTTTGACTATTATTTGACATAATATAGGCCCAAAAATATATATTATTTTCCTTAATTTATTGATATCATTGTTCAATACATAAAATAAGAACTCGATTATTAATGTGATTGGATAAAAATAAGAAACAACACTGAGGTTAGAATGAATAGAACATTATCATCAAATTATTTTAGGTGTTTTATTTTTTATTTTTTAATGAGACCTGTTAGAGAATAATTGCATGTTCCAAACATACCATAATAATAAATGTATATAATAGAAAAAAATATGTGCTCTTCATTAATTTTTTGTGCAACATCTTCTATCTTATAAGATATTCAAATTTTATCATATTTAGAATTGATATATCACCTCTACACATTCCAATCCTTAGTTCTCGATCTATCACTCAACTATTGGTGTCCTTACACTTCTATAACCTCAAGGCTACAAGACTTTTTCTCATGATCTTACTTTATATGAATTATATAAGAGTTTCCCTCTAGTGCAATGATTTTTTTTAAATAGGACCTTGAACCTCATTTTATATCCTTCATACTCTTGGGTGTTTTAATGTCTTGAATGCATGAACTAAAATCTATAATTAATGAGGCACTAAAAAAATCTATGTTTTATGCAAAAATATATAATACCAACATAGAATTATAATAACATTATATTAACCTTGGTCCACTCAAATAAAAATCCATTCATAATAAGTAAACATGCATTAGATATTGCTATATTTTGTTCTTTATGTTGTCTTGTCCTTTACACAACTAACTTAGCCTAGGGTCAAACTGTTAAGTGTAAGTCCACATGGTTGATTTTAAACTATGATCATCCATTATTCTTTGAAGTATACATAAAATTTTATTCACATTAATTTCATTCATGCCTTTATATATTATGTGAAATTTGTTTCATTAGGATCTCATTGTTTCTTGTACATCATCAATCTTGTGCATTGTGAAATTTATAGTTTATTTTTGGGTTGGTTGAATCTTATGTGCACTTATACAAATGCATATTTATATAATCATACATATCCTAATTTTTCACTCTTTTGTATAATATATTTAATCCTAAACATAGTTATAGTTATGACCTTCCTTACCTACATGCTTTACAATCTATATGAGTAACTCTTCTTTTTCCATTATCTTATCAAGTATTTTATACTTCTACACATCTCTACATAGATATCTACTTACGCACCTTTATTATATTTATATTATGTATGGATAATTGACTTGAATTCTATTATAACAAATTATTCTTCCAAAATCCATGAAACTTTAATCTATTTTTCATTCGTGCAATTGGACTCACACAATTTCAAAAGCCATTATAAATTGTTACACCATGTAACCATGCACTTGAAAAGTTAGTTTTATTATTATACCAAATCTATATCTAGGTGATGAAATATTTATAATTTGGGTGGGAATATCCTACATCAACACTCCCATGTACTTTAAAATAATATCTTACTTAAAATTAGTGTGTGAGTGGTAGAACCACCCTTTTGGTTAGCTACCAAGGCCATGTTGTTCCCTTCCACTTAATGTGTTGTCAAGTAAAGATTTCTATGGGATTAATACTATTATATACCCTCATTAGGAAATAAATAACACTCTTATCTAAGTCTCTTATTTTAATTTATATCTCCCTTTATCTCATGGGTTTGAGCCCATGTTTGATCCTCCATGTCTACCAAGAGTATGTAACACATGTTCTTCTCTTATGTACACCATAACATTTTATTCATGTGTAATTTTCATCTTTTATTAATATTTATATTTTGTTTTTATGCATACCTTCATCCAACCAAATCCACCAAATGTATCTATGACATTTTTATTTTTCCCATTTATGCATGACTAACCTCTCTTCTACAATGCACACTTTTTTTGTTTTCCTCTCCTTTTAAAATTTTAAGCATACTTGAAATATATGTGTCTTTATGCCTTCATAAAGATGTGATTACATGAAAATTCTAGTAAACTCACTCTCCTTACTTGATTTTACGCCTTCAATATCCCTTTTAACACTATAGGATTTGACTATTCCCACATTTTCATTCCCTATCATCTATGTTTCATTGCATTTTACCATGTGTGAATAGAATAATACTCCCATTAGTTACTTCTCCTCACTAGATTCAATTTTATGTCTCCATGTATTTCAATATTATGGTGGTGGATATTATTTATTAGATTTGATACAAATTTTATCTTATTTTCCCTCATTTAATGTCTTCCTTGTATCTTGTGTAATAAATATTTCATTCCCAATATCAGCTTCAATTAGATTTCTCCTCATTTTCCTATGCATATTCCACACACTGTGTCAATAAATATTTTCAACTCCCATACCACTTGGAGAATTGGAGAATCTATATATGAGATAAACATGGATTTTGAAGTCTATTATGGTTTTTTCATAACTCCTCTTCTTGTTATATCTCATATGACACTTATCTATATTCTCTCTCCTACACACTTCTTCTCTTCTCTCTCACTTTCTATATATATTGAGCCACTTTTTGCTATGTTTTAATCTTCCACATGAGTATGGATAATCCCTAATCATTCTATGAATTTGAGAAATAAATAATGATATAGTTTACCTTCTCCATGTGGTTTTTTAATGTGTATGTTAAATTAGTTGATCTTATTGAGTGATAGTTTATCTTCCTTAGTATGATGTCCTTGATTGCATCCATATTCAACTTTAAAATTTTGTTTTAGGTCTCTTGAAGTGTTCTAATGAATTTTTCCATGAGTTTAGTGAGGTGTATCTTCATTTGTGCCAATTCATGACCTTGTTTTTAATCCTCCTAGCTTAAGTTAGCTTCACAAACCTCCATGATAAATACTTATGTAATAGGTAGATCTGGATTAGTGTATGTGAATTTTAGGTTTTTAATTTGAAGTGTAATTAAAATTGGTTTGTAGTGTTTAGATTAAAATTATTGTATCACCTCATTAGGATATGTTTATTTTATTTTTTCTCTCTACATTTTTATCCAAACGAGCTAGTAGTTTAGGTGACGAGTTGTAATAAATAAACCAAAGGAGATCACCCTTCAATATAAAGGTTTACCTCTCCTATAGATAACCCATAGGCCTAGAGGTAATCCCATGTTAGACTAAATTTGGAGATAGCTTGAGCTAATTCTCTGAGGGTGTAAAATTGAGTGACAATAATATGTATCCATGATATGTATTTTCTAAGTGTACAAGATTGAGGTGCTATTAATTTGAATAGTTTTGGGAATATTGGTATATTATTCTTAATTTATCTAAAGGGTTTAAGTTAAATAAATAAATAAAATATATTATCATAAATAAACTACTAATTTGTATAATTTGATTACAATTTGAACCTTTCTAAAAATAGTAATAAATGAAGAAAAATTTAACTTAGCTTAAAATAGATTAAGATGATTGAGACAAAAGTTGGTATGGTTATGCAGGACTTGGACATTATCATAAATTAGGATCTAGATTTAGTTTGGTGAAAGTATAGGAGTTCTAGAAAGGGGACACCTTAGGGTCTAGTGTTATATTCTAGGTCTTGCCACTATTATCCAAACTAGTCACAAAGATATAAGGTTTTAGGGTTTTATTTGCCATCCCTATATTAGTTTGCCTATATAATTTCAAGTCATGACTATTGATGGAGCTCCTTGTAGAGATTATTTAATATCCAACCTAGGTCTATAATATGCTTGAATTAAATTTGAGAGAAAGGGTAGGGGTTAGTTTGTATAAGATGCACTGAACATGTATCCACACCCTTGTATGGGCACGCTACCTACATAAAAGTACTTTGAAGAGGGATCAAGCCATATGTAGTTCTCCCACTTGATTTTGTTTGTGAAATATTGTTATGAAGATGAAAAAAATGCTAAACTAGGTGTGCTTGAGGTGGATAGGGATTGGTGCAAAGATTTGAATGAGCTTGTAGTTGTATTAGTTGGTTGTATGCAGAGAATAGGGAAGATTATCTTAGTGGTCTTTTCTTGTATTCTTAATTGTTCTTGAAAATTATTGCCAACCCTTTTAAATTAAATTTGAATTGGATTTTATAGAGTTCTATCAATCATGGGTTAAATGCAATCATGCTAGGCCAACATAATGATAATGAGGAATCAGGGAAAAATGGTCACCTAAGCTTAAAATGTAATTAGATAGGAACACTAGAAAGGGGATATCCTAGGTTCCAATGCTATAGTACACCCCTAATACTCATGTACTATAGGTTTAGGACCTAGGGGGATGGAATAAACATGGAAAATAGGTCTTGGGTGAGCTATAATAAGGTTTCAAAAGCATACATATAACTAAGAATAATTGAAAAGGTGCCTAAAAGGGTCATGAGATCATGAGAGAGAGACCTAGGGATTGGGTCTCACAAGCCACACTTAATCTACTAGATTAAATATTTTATATGGCTACATTTACCCCCCCCCCCCCCCCCCACTTTATTTTAGTGATGCATCAAAGTAAAATACTAAGATAATGGAAAAATATAAAGTGTACCTAAACTTACCTACATGGGTGAAGATCATAAAGATGTGTGATGTTGGGTGTGTAGAGAGAGAGAACATTGTGATGTGTAAATATGCAAGAGAAAACAAAGAGTAGATTAGTTCTTGCTAGATATGCTATATATAAAATAAGAACCTATAAATATAGGTAAGAGAGAAAGGAAAAAAAAGGACCAAATACACCTCACTGAGTATGCAAGCCAGTATAAATCTTGTTTTGATGTTGAGTGATGTTTGATAGTGATGGGTATGTGTTGTACTGATATCACAACTGGATCTAAGTGCTCAATTCCTTGAAAGTGGCCCAAGAATACAAAGGCTATACCTTTGGCTCCATCTTCACCTACCAAGTGAAGCTTTGTGATCATGCATATACTAATCGATGTTTGGACTATGTGTCTTATCTCTCTAAGTAGGTGGATAAATAATACAAAGGCTAGTTAGTCCTTGGGCTCCATCATTGCCTAATGAAATTAAGTTATGAACTAATATCAGTATTAAATGTATGTCATATGAGATGGCTCTTGAAGTCCATGAATGTTATGTGATTTGACAAAGTTGGTGTAGATAGCCAAATGTATGTTGAAAACTAGGCCACTTTTGGCCACTTCAAAAGGTGGAGATTAGGCTTGTATGAAAGCCACTCCAAAATGATGCCAACCACCTATAAAAGGAATAAGGTATGTAACTGCTAAGAATGCCTAGGTAATATGTTAAACATAGAAAGAAAAGAAGAGAAATGTACAATACACATTTCTCCGATCACTAGTGTCTGTAACATGGATTCTAATCTATAAGTTATAGCAACTTCCCTATCTAAAACTGGAAGTGAGAGCCATCATGTTGTGAATGATTCCCCCTATACCTAGATTGTCTAAGAAAAATTGTACTAAAACTACTATATCTAAACTGATTTAAATGTGCAAAACTATAGTTAAACCTAATTTTTTTTCCTATTTATAGAAAGTATGATTTTTTACTATTTAGATAAGAATGCCAAAAACATGACACCTTAGTGTCTAGTACTATTATCCATGTCTAGAATTATAGTCCTTTACTAAAACTAATTATTGTTCTATGATCATCACTATTTTTTGGTCTTTTTTACTTGGTTTGACCTCTGATTCCTATTCTGAGTGTTCTAAAAACTATTTTTTGACCGATAAGATCTCTAATCTTTGTGACAAACCACTAGTTATTACCCCTTTTTTTGGGGATAGGAATAAAGACCCTTTAATATATTTCCTTCGAATAAAAATCCCTACAAGTGTGTTATGTTATGAAAAAAAATGATATAATAATGATAATTGAAAAGATATATATAGATATAACATGGTTTGCATTGGATATTGTTAGAACAACAAGGATATGCCTAGATAGATATAACAATGTAATAGCATGTGTAATGTGCTGAATTAGAAATGAAAGTATTTTTTTGTTAGTTGTTAGTTTTCATGGAGGGATGGAGCATGATGTCTATCATGAAATCCAAGAAAGCAAGATAATTCATGATGTAGATCATGGTATTACAAAAAATGAGAAGTAAACAAGCAAAAAGCATGCATGGAAAGAAGCAAGAAGCATACAAGAGCGGCGAAGGGGCCAAGAAAATATGGGACATGGGCACATGTCACTCAAACTAAAAAAAAAGTATACAAGGCATGTTCAAATTCCATGGACACATATAATTAGAAATAAGCAATGTTGGCATGAGGGCCATAGGCACATAAAATAGTACAAGCAAAGGACATTGACAAATGTCTTACGACACATATAGGAGACAAAATAGGAACTAATAAATGTAATCATATCTAGCTAGAGAAATCAAGGATGGAAAGCATGAAATATGCTATAAGTATAATTACATATAACTAATAAAATCAATACTTTAAAGTATGTAAGAAATGGAGTAAAAGGCTAGATATATGTTAAGAAATACATATGTGTTATATAATAGTAGATTTTAATAGAGTAATCTTTGTAAGCTAGTAATTAATGTACATCAACATGATAACTAGAGTATGTGGTGTATTAATGACATAACTTGGATGGTGTATTCATGTAAATGATGGCCCTAGTGGGTATGTATATCGATATGTGTCTCAAATGTAGAAGTAGGATGCCCCCTCAATGTGTAGAGTGAAGCAATATGTATCTAAAAGTCACTGCACACACTCAAAGAAGATAAAGTGAAGCATGGTAATGTAGATAAATTGAAAAATAATAAAAAATAATAGAAAAATGTAAGTATAACATAGTAGTATAAATATAAAGCATGGATAATGCATATAATTAAGATATTTTTAGTTTTTTGAATTATTTGAATGTTTTGTATTTTGACATATTTGAATGTTTATTTTAATTTTTTTATATAAGATATATAAAATCAAGCATAAGAAACTATGTATAGGTAATTAAAAAAATTAATGTACAAACATATGAATAAATTAATATGTATACAATGACATAGAAGACTAGGCTGGAGGGGAAAAATGAGTAAAGGATGGAGACAAAAGAAGGGATCATGACCATAGTCAAATGCCTCAATATCATCATCATATTTTGTAAATTATAGATGCATGTTGGCTATCTCCTCAAGTATCAGTAATATTTGTGCTTTGTATATAGTCAAGGATCTATCACACGTAATGGTATCATCTTGTCAATGGAAAACTAAAGGTTGATCTGGTGGTGAAGATGTTGAGTACCCTTTAGGGTGTTTAACTTTGGTAGTAGATGGATTTAGTGGAAGTAGTTGAACTAGTGCTGGTGGTGTAATCTATATAATACCTTGAACCTTTAGTTTATCCAATATATACTATAAATTTGTACATGAGTTTGTATTATGTCCTATAATCCTATTAAAAAGATAAAATAGGTGACCATATTGCTATGATAATCTACTAATAGATTTGTGTTTTACTATAGGTAGTATGATTAATCCATGATCAAGTAATATCTGTAGCATAATCTATGGATTATGTTGTGTACTACCTACCTAGATTTGAATGACTAGATCTATATCCATAAAGGTAACAATGTGAACTATATGTGCCAAGTGATGTATTTATGGATGTGAATGTGGAGTATGTCATGAGAGTGTAGTACAAGATGCTAAGAGTGATGTCAGATGTGTAATCAGAGATCTAGAGTCATCTTGGTACTCTCCTGAGCTAATTGGTGTAAAGGTCAATCCAAAAAAATAGTCATCTATGAGTGTGGGTGTCATATCATCATCTGAAGTAGCCTGGGAATCTATATCAACATCACATATATATGGTAATTCATAATTTACCACAAGGGGTAACTATAATATGGGAGTCTCATCAATTATAATAGTAGAAGGTAGTAATGTTGTGAGAGTATCTATAGCTAATAGAGTAACTATACCTATAGAATCAACTGGTATTGATAGAACTACTATCGATGAATGTATAAGTGTAATAGGTATAGGAAACATGACTAATGGAGTAGCTATAATGGTTGAAGTTATGACTAGATAAATATCTGGAGATGTGGACACAACTGTAAGTGGAAGTGTGCAAGATGTGGTAGTCTTTCCTACCTCATATGTATGTATTTGATCAAAATAAATGTAATGAGGTGGTTACTGAACTATAATATGAGGTGTCCCATCTAGAAAAATAGTTAAAGATGACTCTATAATTTGATAATATCTCAATGGTTAGTTATTTTATAGGCATGTGTATAGGTATCCTTCATAGAGAAACTGAACACATTGATGAAGAGTATAAGGAACTTCCCACATGGCATGTATCCAAGGTCATCCAAGTAAAACATTATAATGAATAGGACTTGGCATGACCTAGAACTATGTAGAGAGGGTTTTTATCCATACCATTATATCTAAAGAAATGGTGTTCAATGTCTGTCATGGTATATCATCAAACTCTCTAATATTCTTATATGATTTTTATATGGATGCCATATTTATGCCCATGGTCTGTAAGAATTTAATATTGTATATATTAAGTCTGAAACCACTATCAACTAGAACCCTCTTAATTGCACTAGTTTTGACATGAACTTGTATGAACAGTGGTAAATTTTTCCCATAACTGTCTGAGATGACATGTCCTCATGATCAAAATAAACAACATCTTCTATAGTTTTTATCATGTTGACCACTTATACAAAATAATAAGTCTTTGAATCAATGGTCATACAAGTTTGAGTGAGTCCCTGATAAATAATGTTCTTAAACACATTGGCATTTTTTGAAGTAGTTTTAATATGGAAATCTTAGATGGCGTGTTCCTCAACTAATCAACAATATCATATGCCTTGTGAATATCTACCTATCTAGGTGGATTGGGCTTGGGAAAACAAGGAATGGTATGGTGGTGAGGTTTTTGAATATGTGGAGGAGGCATGGTGTTACATCGAGTAACAAAACTAACTACATTATCTACTATCTATATAGGACTAGTAGTAGCTATGGGAGGAGACCGTAGATAATTGACAAGTCAAGGTAGTGGAAAAATAAAGGGTGTTAACTGAGCTCTTTGGTGACAAGTAGTGACCTAGGGAAGGGTGAAATGGACCATGCATTATGACTCAACATAGGATAGAGGCCTCAATGGAGATGATGCAAGAGGTATCTTAACATGTTTAATAATAACTTTCTTAATATAATCCAATATTATAAAAAGTAAGCATGAAATTCAAAGAATGAATCTTTATATTAACATATGGTAAAATTCATCATTCATCTACATGATAGGACCAAGTATGGTCTCCTTATTATTTACAATAAATGTAAGAAAATTTCAAAAATAACTGAGATCCATTTTTTTTGTTATGTGAAATCTGATTTTAGATGTAAGGTGATACCTCAAAAATAATGGGACCTAGTATATGAAGCTATGGTTTGGAAAATTGATATTTGTAAAACTACTAAGAAATTTCAAAAATTAATGCAAATTTTTGATTTAAATAAGCAAATAAAAATTCAAAGAATATTTGAAAAATCTTTATTTAAGAGGACCTAGTAGGTACAACTAGGGTTTGGAAGGTTTTTTTTAAAAAAAAATTAGTATTGAATTTTAAAAATTAAATTAAATTTAAGATTTAAATATGTAAGTAAAAATTTAGAAAATTATAGAGAAAAAGTGGGAAAAATATTGGGACACAGTACAGGCAACTAGGGTTTGAATGAGAATTATTTTAAAATTACTACAAAATTTTTAAATTTAATGCAAATTTCTTATTTAAATATGCAAGTAAAAATTCAGAAATTTATTTGAAAAACTAGCAAGGAATTTACCCTAGAGTTTTGAGGGTTTTTATGTGTAAATGAAGTAAGTTAGGTTCACCAAATGATTTAACAATTTTGGGAATATTGGTGTATTATTCCTAATTTAGTTAAAGGTCTAAGTTAACTAAATCATTAAAATATATTACAATAAATAAGATACTTATTTGTGTACTTTGACTGCAATTCAAACCTTTCTAAAAATAGTAATAAATGAAGAGAAATTTAACTTAGCTTAAACTAGACTAAGATGACTAAGATAAAAGCTGGTACTGGTTATGCAATACTGGGACACTATTTCAAATCAAGATCTATATTTCATTTAGTGAAAGGATAGGATAACTATAAGGGGAACACCCTAGGATCTGATGCTATAGTCTAGGTCTTGCTGCTATTGTCCAATCTGGTCACAGAGATTTGAGTTTTCTCGATTTTATCTATTGTCCCTATATTAGTCCACTTATGAAATTCCAAGTCTTGATTTTAATGGAGATCTTTTTATATTTTATTTAATATCTAACATATGTCTTCAATAAGCTTGAATAAAACTTGAGAGAAAGGGGGGTTATGTGGAAGATGCACTAAACCCTTATCCACACCCCTTGTTTGGGCATGCTACCTACATACCAATACTCTGAAGAGGGATAAATCCATATGTAGTTCTTGTACTTGATGTGATTTAAAAAATAGTGTCATTAAGATGAAAAAATTCTAAATTGTGTGTGCTTGAGGTGGTTAGGGACTAGTGTAAGGATTTGAATGAGCTTGTAGTTGTATTGGTTGGCTATATGTAGAGAATATGGAAGATTTCCTTAGTGGTCTTCGCTTGTATTCTTAATTTATCTTGAAAATGATTTGCAACTGTTCTAAATGAACTTGAATTTGATTTTATAGATATTTGTTGGTCATGGATAAAATGTAATCATGTTAGGCTGACATAATGACAAAGAGGAATTGAGAAAAAATAGTCACTTGGGCTCAAAATGTGATTAGATAAGAGGACTAAAAAAGGGACACCCTAGGGTCCAATGCTATAGTCCACCCCTATCACTCTTATTATATAGTTTTGGGACCTACAAGATGGAATAAGCATGGAAAAAGGGTCATGGGTGAGCTATAATGAGGTCTCAAAATCTTATGGATAACTAGGTATCATCAAAAGGTGCCTAGAAGGGTCATGAGAGCATGTAAGATAGACCTATGGATTAAGTGTCACAAGCCACATTAAAGCTACCAAAATTAACATTTTATATGACTACAACTATATAATCTTAAGTATTATCTACAATAACTAGCATAAGAATATTATACTAGTCCTTACATATACATGCCATAAAAAAGTTATGTTTATAGCATATCAAGTATATTACGAAAGATATGAGCATGGCCATAGATGTGTTTGTAATATAATTTAAAACATGATACTATAGAAATAATCATAAAGGATATGTAACATGTATCAATTATGATAAAATAAACATATTCCCATAATGTACTATATGACATGAGTAGAGGAAAGGTATAACATCTAAAAATGCATAGATCATGTATCTGGGTATGTCTCTATCAAACAAAAAGATGCATGAAACATATTTGTATATAAGAATCAAATTATATGCTATCTACTAACATGAAATAAACATATATGCCAAAGATATAGTAAAATAGGAGAATCCTAAAAATGTTTTTATATTTAAATGACATGAATGTTTTTGGATTTTTTAAATATTTCATTTTTTTGTATATTTGGAATATTCTGAAGTAAAAATTCATCCTATGATCCTATCCAGGAGATGCTTATAGGTATCTCCAAACTCATAATATGATATGTGAAACTTGTGGTATTGCCAAGGAGAATGAATATGTGTCATATCTATATTTTTAGAATATTTGGTATCCTTTGTATGTTTAATAAGACCTTGTGTTCATGAAGAAAAAATAAAAGGAGTATCGGTTCATGGTAACCATCATTGAGTGATATGTGGTTTATTTAGAGTAGTTGTAATTGAAACATGTTTAGTTACTATAGGCAACTAAGAATGTTGTGTAGGTGTATATGAAGATTTTATAGAATCCACCATGTGTCTCTCACACAAAGGCATTTTATGTATGGGCTGCATAGGAAAGGGAATTGCCTATTTCTTACCCTTTTGTAGAGTATTAAACTTTGTATGTTTGATAATTAGTTTTCTTGGAATAAACTTATCTTATTCAAGAGGATGTTTATATGGAATTGTAGGAGCTTGGCTACCCTCTTGGTATGAATGTATTTAATATACCCATACACTATGAAAGGTACTATGTAGAGTTTATGTATACAAGGTAATCCTAATAACATATCAAATACTCTTATAAATGGTATAACTAGTAAGGTTGTAACCACATGTTGGACCAACTTATAAAGGTAAATTAATCTCACCAATAATGTGTTATGATGTCCCATCAAATACTCTAACCATTTTGGTTGAAGGGTGTAAATCATCATGTGTATAACCCAAATGTGTAAATAGTGTCATGGTATATATGTTCTCACTAGTATTATTACCTATCATAACATTTTGTATAGAGTATTGATCTATGAATGCTTGATTAAATAATGAATGAATATTTGAGTCATCATCCATTATTTCATTATCATCAAATGTAATATAATGTATTTAAACCATAGGAGGTAGTGTCTCTGTATAAGTACCAAAAATACCATATAATGTGTGCCATAATGTGATGGATGAGTATGTGCATTATATTCCATTTACACTTCTATATCTTTCATAGAATGATCTTGTAAATTATTATTAAATATCTTTTGATTTTACTGTTCACTAGGTTATGAACCTAAATCAATTTTGAAGATAATAAAAGGTAATATTTTGATCATCCATGAGATATTTTTTTTTATTATTCAATGTATATAATTTGTTTGTATAATACCCATGACCTTGGTGACAATAATAATATGCATTAACATAATACCCTTATGGTAGAGGTTGACTCTTGTCAACCTCTATGGGAGGAGGGATAGATATGAGATGAGACTTTATAAGCTTATAAACTAAATAAAATGGAGAATTAGGTAATTAATTATATATTATCTTAGGTGTACTCAATGAAATGAGTGATTAGGTTTTTGTGAAATTGTATTAAGCATTGTGTTTATTTATTTTTTAGGTTCTGTAGGTTTCACCTTGTAGCTTGATTTGATATGAAATATTATATTTGATGTAGTTAGTGTGTTTGATATATATTTTATCTTGTTAAAGGAAATAAGTTTCATTTCATAGTGTTGAAAAGTATGGCATAATTCATAAAAATATTTAAACTTTTTTAAAACAATGGTCTCGTGTAAGGGGGTAAGGAAGATTTTCTTGAAAATGTCCTTAAGTTATTTATCTACCATTAGATTTTTAATTTTTGCCAACATAATTTCATATCTAAAAACATATTCATTGATAGGTTCATTGGTTCCTTATTTTATATTTATAATTTGATCATATGACATATTTTCAATGATGTTGATAGAAAAAATTTCTATGAACTTATCAGCTAGAGGTATGAATGCTTTCATTCATTGGAGTGTTAAATCATAGAACCATAGAAATAAAATTCCTTGAGGATCCTTAGAAATAATTTCGTCAACATTTTATCATTGGAGGAATAATCAAGTCATGCTACATAGAAAGATTGGAGATATTGTTTAGGATCACTCTTTCCATCATAAGATGTTAATTTGGGTGAAACAAAAGTAGTTGGCAAAAGGTGAAAATATATTTCATGGGAAAGAGGATTGTGTAACACCTATTCTAAATCAATATCATAAGGAAGATTCATATACTTTTTCTCAATATTAGTAACCTTATCTTTCAAATGTTTTATGGTTTTAACAAGATCTTAAACATTTTGATTACTAAGGTTGGAAGATTGAAAATTCAGCAAATGCGGTGCAGCCATGGTTTGAGTTGATATAGGCATTCAAACTAGTAATTTGGATGAAGTATCAATTTTTCCCATGGAGAATGTAGTAATAATAGTTTTCTTTTTGGGGAAATAATGGTGTAAACACATAACCCATAATCCCACTAGATGTAGGAAAAAATGATGTGCTTAAAGGGAGTCAAAAAGTAATATGGGGGTACGTTATAACTCTTATATCATAATTAATATATGCACATGGTTGTTTATCTATGCTTGTTTATAATTTATTTTCCAATATGGTTTTGAGTATCTCATCAAGATATTTAGGGTGTTGATGAATACACTATCAAAACAATCAATAGCTTATAGTTTATCTTGATATATTTATTCATGTTCATTGTTTGAATTATATTCATTATTTTCATGATCAAAATCATATTTATGACAATGTCATCAATATATTTTTTAGTTTCATTATTATCACTTTAATTAGGCATAAGATTTAATACTTCATTAGTTTAAGCCATCTTAGGTGGAAAATGAGGAAGATCAAAGTGTTCAATATAAACACCACCTAATCTAGGGCTACGCCTAAGTTGCATATAAATAATACAATGGACCTAGAAAAAATTATCAAAGAAAAAATTGTTATGGTGAATAATTTAGGTAAAACTAGGGTTTTTATAGAAAGACGAATAGGTATGTTTCACCAAATGTTTAACCCTAAATTTCAAAAGTGGCAGGCTATAGGGTTAAGAATGTGATAAACTAATCTATATTAGGCCAATTAATATAAATCTCATATAAACAATATTTTGAATTTATATAACTAAGATTTCTAGAATAGTTCAATAAATTTATTGAAGGATATTGGAATGAATGTGAAATAATTGTACCTATTTGGTTTATTATGCGTAGGAAGATATGGAATATAAACAAGTGTAAAATATACAAGATTAGTATTTTGGATCAATCCTCAAATTCTATAAATTATACTTTTATTCTAGTGGACACTACCATTAGTTTTAGACACTATTGTTGATGCTAGTGTTTTAATGTGACACAAGTGTCCAATATGGAATAATAAATAAATATTGATTTGATGAGTTTTATTATTCTTGGTTTTTTCCTTCTTGTTCATGTATTCATATCTAGGATACAAGATATCACTCTTGACAAATTGATTAAACCCTAGCTCTTCACCTTTCTTCACCCTTGGAATGAGATTTCTTAAAAAAGGGTTAGTGGGATCATAATGTTGAGCTAGACCAAATAAACCTCTATCAATGGGAGCTGACTACATTTACAATACTATAAGTAGGCCTCAAACTTATGTAGTTATCACTTATGTGTGGGAAAGTGTGTATATAAGGGTGAAACATATTGTATGAAGATGCATGCAATGATATACCTTATGATTTGACAAATATCACTCATGGGATGGACTATGATATGACTACTCCTATGCTTGACATTAAAATTAAGGATGAATAGGGATGAGTAGAGTGCTTTTGCAATTGATTGATTTATATTTTTATATGTTTACTTTGGTATTTTATAGATGAAGAATGAGAAATATTAAGCTTATATTTATACAATACCTTTTGAAAATATCTCATATTAGGGTTCAATAATACATTTAGGCTCACCCATGGGTTTTGATGAGTTTTTAAGCTGGATGAATTTTGACTAGTGGACATTAAATAAGGATATGGAGACTATAATCAGTGATAGTATCCCTCTGTGGTTGGTAGCATCTAGAGGGATATAAAATAAGCATGGATATGAACAACAATGAAGCGTGTTTATTATGTTTTAATAATTTTGTATAATAAATTAGATGTAGGTCATTAAAATGATATGGATCAAACAAAGAGATAAGTATTAGGCATAATGATATGGTGAATACAGTCCTTTTAATTACAGGGAGGTCTATAATTGAATGATAGAGATATGATTGATTTTTTTAAAATGTACATGACTAGGATGTTATAAAATATTTAGTTTTGCTATCTACAATGAGTGTGATGTAAGAGATAAATGATATGTTTGATACCTGGGCATTTATATCCAATACATTACCTACATAAAAGTACAACATTTATACATTGTCAACATGTATACACTACGAGCATCTTGGTATATTGTATATGCTATATCATTCTATGACCATTCAATTGATCATATTGATCTACTTAGTCTAATTATACAAGAATTTATCTCATGAATACTCTTTAGGTTGTTATACTATATCATATGGTATATGGATTATTAAATTTTTTATATGTGATGATTACATGGACATATTGTATATGCTAATATTTATTATTCTATGTGTTTTATTGTCATTGCTTGTACTATGTGTGTTTCTTTCCTTGCTTGTTTTATACATGTTTCATGTTTATGATTCTTAAATGGTAGAATCAATAATTATGTATTACATTTTTAGATGATTACTATAAATGACATTTTGTGTTTTATATGTGACCCTTGTGTGTTACATTGCATGGTCCAAGAGTGACTATTGATGATAGATACATTGTTTGACCAATGATGTGTGTTACATTTATTGATATCTTGTGTGTTTATATGGATTATTTGGGTTTCATGTTTCATATGTTCATGAATGTTAAAATATTTATATGATGACTAATCATGTTAACTCACATGATGTACATTATTATATTGTATGTATGTAACATGACACATATACCTATTTTTTTAGATGAGGGATTCACAAGCTACATTTATCACATCAAAAGGGAGGAATATAAGTTCTATTTTCTTATAAATTAAAAAAATAACATATTACACTTCAAATTGGTATATATTATGATTCGGAATGAAATAAACTATGACTTGGATTGTTAAAATTTTATATTCATATTTGTATAGATTATGATTCAAATTGATATAGATTACAACTCAAATTGGTCTATATTAAAAATTTTGGTCAAATGATTAATATAAATATGTAACATATTTTATGACATGATGAGACATATTACATGGATTATATTAAATATATTTATCAATTTATAATATTTATATTGAAAAAGTCATTAGATTTACCAAATTACATAGTGACATTTAAATTACATTATTTGATATCATATTAAGATACATATTTGTAAAATGTTGGGGCATGGATGTTTTTTCATGCATTCATTATTTTTATTTTTATTAATGGGAAAAATGGTCATACATAATCACTTTGAGTCTAAAATCCATTATATTGGCTAATTTATAGTTTTCCTATTTATATTAAATTCTAGTATGAGGATCCACACTTTTACATACAAATATGGTACAAGGTTTAACCAAAATATTGATGATTATATGTTGAGTAGTGTATTTGAGGTTATTTTAATGCTCAATAACTAAAATTTTTGGCCTTAAATGATGGTTGAATCATATAATTATCAACCCATGGTTTTAATAGAGGCATCTCCTTCGTCCATATTAGTCTCATTCTATAATGATTTTAGAGGGAAACTTGAATCATATGCCCACATGTGTTTTCATTTCTTCCCTTATTAATTTCAAATATCTAAATGAATGAGATAGTTTAATTAATATTTTTTTCATGAGTGTAAATTAATTTCTACTTGTTTCCTTTGACGTTTTGCATGGACCAATCTATATATTTGAGGCATACTTATTAACATAAAATGAAAGTATAAAAAAGTACTAAATTTACTACTTTATAATATAAACCTATACTTTTTAATACTCTAATATAAGTGGGCATTTTTATTTTTAAAAAATTGGTGTTAAACACTTGAAAATATAAGTTTTGACCTATCTTTTCACATATATGATTTATGCATTCACATTTAAATCTTCCTCACATTCTATCCTAGGCATTCGTAAATTTATGGACTTGGACTTCCTATTTTTATGTCATTAATATAAATGATATTCCTATTCTATGATTGATTAAAATATTATTCTAATAAAAATGTCACCATCTTGTAGATCATTATTTCTTCATTCTTTAATAGTTTTGGCAATAGGAAGAAACTACTAGTCATGGGAAATTTGTACCTTCATCAGAAGCATTTGAGGTTCGTCGAAGGAATTTTTTTCTAATTCAAATCCAACCCCTTGATTTAGCCAAAAAATTTGACATTTTGTTTGATGATCCTAGATAAATGGCCTTTCAAAATTTCCTTTTTGACCATTCACAACCAATACATTTATTTATCAATGTTTCTAATTTATTCATTTCTAGCATAATATCACTCAATGAATATTTTCCATATATATAGTTGGTGTTTTTTGCTAGAACTATTCATTTTTGAATCAAACAATGTCATTTATGATTTCAATTATAATCATTTATTGAGATAATAACACTCAATGAATATGTTTCATATATATTTGATATTTTTTGTTAGAATTATTTATTTATGAAAAAAATATTGTCAATTATCATTATTTATATTTTTTGATTTTTCATTAATCTAGTGAATGCAAATCTAAAGGAAAATATGATTAAAATGGTTCCCATTGAATCTTTAAAGTTAATAGTAGCAATATCTAAAACATTTGGGTCACCCATAGAAATAGAGAAAATCACTCACACCAGTAATTGTATACACTCTTTTTGTAATGTGATGATTATTTATAAATTTCAAGTTAATTCATCCCATGGTTAGAGTAGTTTAATAATTCCTCATTTGAGAAAAAGGAAAATTCAACCTTTTATTTTATAATTCTTTCTCCTTCTCCATTAGATACTCCATTTTAATTAGTTGTAATAATGAATATGTTAATTTTCTCATATTTCCTATTTTCTTCAATTTATAAATGTTAGTTTATAATTTCCATTATGGCCATTTATATTAAAAAATCCAAAAGTGCATGAATTTTCTATTTAATATAGAAGCAATAACATAAAATTTAAGGAGAGAGAGAAAGGATATAGAAAATATAAGACTATAGATATAAATTTTTATTTTATTATTTTTGTAATTCTTCTATAGTGATATTTTAACTATTATAAGTTAATTCATACATCAAAATTAAATAATTTTTAGAATAATAAAGGATTGAAAATCAATAGCAAGTGAGGCATGTCCTGCTTGTGACAAATTTTGATGAACAACCCATATGTTAATTTAGTATTATTATGCATTGTGTGTGGGTATCTTTTATTTTTTTTAAGAATAGTTATAGTATATGCCATTTCCTTTCATGTTAATATTTTCATGTAAGAATTGTTTTTTTACAATTTCAATTCATCAAGTGTAGGAAGATTCTAATTAGTTCTAAATTTATTTTATGTAGTCTAATTTCTTATAGTTTGCTTTCATGTCATTTAGTTTCTATAAGTATATTCCCCTATACACAACTCTTAGTACCTCAACCCTTGAAGTGAATTACGCTACATAAATAATATTAATATATTTCTAAATACATTCCTACGAGTTGAAAACTAGTGAAATAATATTACTAATAATTCGAATAGATTCCCATTGATTCATCTACTAGGTTTTAGGTGAGAAGTTTCTACCTCAAATATATTTCATGTTTAATTGTGCTTATCAAATCTTCATTGTTTCTAGGGATAGGTGTCAACTTTTATTATTTGACAAGGATGGGTGAGATTTCATCCATGATAGATTAAGTTCCCTTATTTATATATGAAATTCCCTACTTCCTAAGGTAAATTTTACCTTTTTTTAGTAAAATTTTAAATTTATATAAATTAGATTAAGTAAAATTTTAATAAAACTATTTAAAAACTAACTTTATGTAGGATAAGGTAGAAAAAAAAATATTATTTAATTGTATGTAGTGTGAGAGTGATCACATAGGTAGATTATTGACTAAGAGATTTACTTTTCTTATTTAAAGATAAGTAGAGTATCATTTATAGAAACTATAAGTCACAAAAATATATTTGTAGCCAATCCACATCTGTCACCTAAAGTTGAATAATAAGAGGAAAAAAGGAAATAATTGATGAGTTGTTGGCTAAATTAGTAGATAAGTCTAAGGATAATGGTCAATAAAATAATAACACCCCTAAAAATTCTATTATCATACAATTCCAAAGAATTCTGTTTTGGCCACCCTATACCCATGAATCTGATATTTGTTTCCCTCTATTCTCACCTAAATTTATCTCCAAAAGGCAATATTAATCCCTCCTTATTTCAAAAATAAAGATATAACCTACACTACTGAATAAACTAATTAAACCAATTAAGTAAGATGGTGTAGACACTTAAATTTAACCAATAAATTCTTTAAATTCTTGTTCTTGACACCTTTACCTTCCTTAGCCAATTCACCATTATGATAACCCACAATATCTCAAAAAAGGATTTTATGAGGATAACCCAACCATCCTTCCTTACCCGATTTTCCCCCATTTTAGGTTTTATCTATTTTTTTGTGTTTTTGCAAGACAATAGTTCTTATTTTAAAAATATTATGCACATAAATTCAATATCTTCAAAAAAATATAATGCATACCTAAATATGAAAACAAACTCATATATTTTAGATATATAATGCATATACTGACATGACAAAGTCAAAGAACCAAAAATAATGCATTACAGTTTTATTTACATCCTACATACTTGTCACATTAGAACCTGAGCCAATTTTTTATAATGGATCTATTTTTCTTAGGTCTTTTTATATAGTCACAGTGTATGGAAATTTAACTTGTTTGGAATAAATCAATTGTAAAAATAATTCTCTAACCATAACCCTAATTTCTATTTTTAAAAATTTAAAAATTCTATAAATTTTATATATCTTTGTATTTTATTATATATATAATCCTATGTCATATTATAATAGTTTACATTTTCAATTAGAGTTAATTATAATTATTAATTAATTAATGTGTAAACATTTTTATGAATCATCTAACTATTAGAATATTTCTTGTTGATTTTTTGTTTTTTACTCGGGGTTTCAATTTAATTATGTAAATTCCTAACACTAAAAGAATACAGTGATCAATGTTGGATATTATCCTTAACATAATGAATCATATTTTTTTACATTGAATTAATCCAACACTAAATTTTTTTGTCATCACCAATGATAAATTCTAAGATAGAAGGTTTTTCTTTCAAATTTAGGTTGATTTTTTTGTTTTAGTATTCAGACACATTTTACCTTTTTTTTAAAAATTTATTCTTGTTTATATTTTCTTACTTTATAAATTATGTTCTAGTAGTTTTAAACATGTTTACCTATTATTGTAAATGAATACAGGGTGTTCTATTTATATACATCATAGTGTGAGGGGTTTTAATCCACTAATCATAATCATCGTATAAAGCTAATCATGGAATATATTTTCCATGTGCCTCATGGTATATCAGGGATTCCTATGATCTTCTTATTTACACTAATATAACTACTCTTTTATATAGTTGTTTAGTAGTGCCCCTAAGAGGAGTGTATCACCTAGGGAAGTTACTCTCAACTTATCCTTAGAATTAGGTTTAGTGGGATACATGCATGCTTATACTTCTATTGTTAATTATTTTAAATATTTGGTTGAAACTAACTAATGAATGATAAATAATATTAGAGGGCCTACAAAACCTTTTCTAGATCAGTCTTTATCCTTAATTTTTTATTTCATTATCTTCTTAGATAGTAGCTTCGCTTGACTTATCTTGTATATACATAGTCATAATTCTCTTAATTCATTGTATATAAATAGAATAAATAATCTTAGCTTTTGTAAATTATGTAATGGGTTTTCTAAAAGATTTTTTCTTTCATATTATACATAATATTGTTCAAATTATTTTAAAATTATCTTTTAATTTGCATGATTTAATTCTAAATGTATATTATTTATTTACATTCAATGTTGTTTCCAAGGTTCACTTAAAATTTTCCATCAAAATATAATTTAATTTTAATAATGTTCAAACTAATTCAATTAAATTTATATACATACACCAAATAATATCCATATTTTTAACTTTAGATGAGGTAGAGGTCCATAGATACCTTATACTTCACTCTAGAGAAAATTAATCAACGTAAAGCCTTTGATATTTCAGATCAAATAAATAATATGGATGTGAAATTTAGTTATTAAATATTTTACAAATAATGAAAATGTACAAGTATATTTTATATGAAGTTTTATGTACAAATATTATACTAAATTTTTTTGAACCTCCCTAAGTAGCTTTTATAACTATTACAATTTGATGGACTTAGGAAAGCAACTTGTTTGAAAAGGAAGACATACCCTCACATGATTTTATCAACCACTATTTACCACTATATACCCAATTTTTTAATATAAAATAATAGGGAAAAACATGTGTTAATTGATACATATCTGGTTTGAACATCTTTAATATATCCTTCTTAAATTTGCTATGCATAATATCAAATGACCTTAGCCATTCAAACATGAATATTCATGGATATGAAATATCCCACATGAAGTACTTGGTAAAATAACATTGAATGTCACTTAAATAGCATGTAATCTTCATACCATATGTCAAGTTATGCTTAATTATATTAATTACAATTTGTGATTAGAATGATATTGGATCCATGAAATGAATGTTTTTCCTTCTACCTTGCATGATTGTCTTAAATTGAGCTATCAAGATTATATATACATGTTTTTTATATTAGTAATATTTCAAATATTGTACCCTACCAATAATTATATTCCATAAAATGAACCTTACTATTTTTACATGCCAACATTTACTCTAAATAATGATGATCTTTTTTTTAAACTACATTTGATTGACTCTTCTTCTCCCTCTAAATATTGTCTTAGAATTAAATATTTATAAAAGTATAAATCAAATAGGGGACAAGGATTGGGTAAGTATGCTCAAGGTATTGTTGATCCTATGTTTCATTTTTTCATGAATGGAAATTACTTATTTGGTATGGTAATGAGTCTACTCCTCTTATATATCATGTTGTTAAGAAATCACCCTTGTTTATAAAAAATAATTAGGTTAACCATGTTTTTCAGTTATCATTAGTATACATTGAGGTTAACGATGATAAAATTTCACCTAAAATTTTTAACATTAGATGAATTCTTATATGATGATTTTATTATTGAATATCTTGGTACATATGAAGATCTCCCTTCTTTCCACCATAAAAATTGATTCTCTTGAGAAACCAATGAACATGCATATTTTGGTGAAAGTTTTATTCACATAGATCAAATAAAACTAGATGATCCCAATACTATTACTATTACCCTACATATGAATGATGAATCAGAATTTATTAATGAATAAATAGTATAATTTCACTATGGAATGGATAAATATCTTCACCCGATTCTCCTAGTTGTAGTGTTAAAATATGGTGAAGGAAAATCTATGTGAAATACATTGTGTGATTACCAAGAAATTTTTGCATGTGTATATAAAGATATGCCAATATTTAATCCACCAATCACATTACATGATATTTTACTATATCCAGATGCTAAAATAGTTAAGCAAAAATTATATAAAATGTAGCCAAAGGTTTATTTACTAGTCAAGGATGAAATCCAAATATTATTAGATGATAGATTAATTTGTGTTGTAAACTATCATAAATGGGTTTTTAATAATATTCTCATAACTAAGCATAATGGATACATTCAATTTTTCATATATTACTAAAATTTGAATAAGGCTTGCCTTATGGATTATTTTACATTTTTAAATATAGATATGAGTGTTGACTCTATAGAAGGATATTAAATTTTATCATTCATTGATGGAATTTTGGGATAAATTAATATTAATATTAATTCTATCGACCAAGAAAATATATCATTTATTACACAATGGGAACATTTTGTTATAGAGAAATGTTTTATTAAAAAGTTATGACTTTGGATTAAAGAATGCAAGTGCAACATATCAAAGAATTATTACACATGTTTTTCATGATTACATGCAAAAAACCATTAAAGATTATGTTGATAACTTATTATCAAAATCAAAACATATACAAATAATTATCATAATTTATGATAAATATTTGAACCATTACAAAAATACAATGTGTGCTTAAATCCAGAAAAGTGTATTTTTAGAGTTAAAAAATATAAATTATTAGGTTTTTTTCCCAAAGGGGTACAAAAGTTTACACCAAAAAGGTAAAATCTATAATAAATATGCCACCAAAAACTAATGTTAATAAAATTTGATGTTTACAAGGATGTGTTCATGATATATGACATTTTAAAAATATTTTAAACATTTACTTTTAAAAGATCATAAATTTTATTGGCATGAAGTTTGTCAACAACTTCTTGATGCATTTAAGGAATAGCTTCTAACTCCAGAATTTATTATGCCTCCCATTCCATAAAAGAATTTGTAATATATATTTCATTTACTAATATTTTTTTTGTGATTTGTTTACAAAACATTATGATAATCATCATCATCATTCCATCTATTACATTAGTCTCATGATTCTTGATTATGATAAAAATATTTTGCCATTGAAATTTTATGTTTAGTACATGTTTTTGCTGAAAAAAAATTGTGAATTTATCTAATTCACAATGAGAATCATGTTATTAATATATTTTATCCACTTCAATTACTTATTTGAACACCCCATTTGTCAAGATGCATATCAAAATTGGTGATTATTTTTAATGAATTAAATTTAAATTTTATTTAAATATATATATGCATATGTATATGTATATGTATATGTATGTATGTTAAAGGATAAGTTATCATATAAATTAGTTGTTAATCCATTAAAATATTTACCACCATTTATTGTGCAATTTTGTGGTGAATTCACTTCTTATAGCATTGAAAATGATACTTGAACCATGTATTTATGTGGATATAAATATGTTATAGGGGTTGGGGTAACAAATGTATTCATTACTCCTCAATGTTTATACATGCACTTTTCCTTTCATTTATGATTTATATGCACTAATTATATTGCTAAATATGAAGCTCTTATTTTTGTTTTTTCAACAAAACAAAAGTTAAATATCATATATTTAAATATATATAATAATTCACATCTTATCATTAATCAAGTATTAAATATCTATTTTAAAACTATCATAAGTGGATCCCTTGTAAATATATGGTCCAACAACTAATAGGGTCATTTTCTCCTTGTTTCATTAAAAATATTCCTTGGATAGATAATCATCATGTTGATGAAATGGGTACTTTTACTTATTTAATTCAAATTTATATGTAATGTTTACAATAAAATAGCTATGTAATCCTTATGTGGAAATGTAAATCATTATTTCATTAGAAATGTTTTCAGTCACTCAAAATGGATGCAATCTTTAGTGATATATGGATATATATAGTTGTCTCTAGAAATATAACTTTCCAAAAGATGTTACACTTAAATAAAAATTGTGTCTACAATGTCAAGTAATGTGTTTTGTTAGCATTAGTAGATCATTTTTATAAATATTTTATAATGGAATATTCTTATGATGCCTAAACCATATTGAAGTTCAAATGTCTATATTTGAATTACATGACAATGAATGTGGAGGTCATTTTAACATCAATTATACTACTGGCAGATAATGGAATAGGAATGTCACGATCATATCAAATTATTTTTTCAAAGTAAATATCATAGAAATATTAATCATGCATCATCCAAGCTATTATAACATATTGTTTCTCCATGTAATTTTTCTCTTTGGGTATTTGGTCTAATTTGGAAAATAAATATAGAATCCTCTTAATGACATAAATTTATCATTACAAGTACTAAATATTTTTAAAAACTAATGTAAGTTATACACCTATAATTTACTATTAGTTAAGATATTTGAAATTTTATTATTACACATATCATTACATGATTTGGGTTGCCTTATTCAATCATAATATACAATGTATCCTGTTTTAATAATAAAAATTTAAAAAAAGGAATTGATAAGTTAAAATTATGACATACTTTTTCTACTCCTTGTTACCCACAAGTAAATGAGTAAATTGAGGAAACTAATAAAAAAATGTTAATATATTAAGTAAGGCCATTTTAAAGCATAGATCTAATTGGCATAATAATATTTTTTACATTATTTGGGTCTATCACATAAGTCTTCATACACTAAAAAAAGACACATAATACTCTCTTTTATATGACATGGAATTTGTGCTTCCTCTTGAAATGGAAATTACTTCCTTACATGTACCAGTGAAATATATTGTCAAAGATAATTATATTCATTAAAATATATTACATGAATTATATATGTTTTTTAAAACATTCAAACAATCTCTCAAACATTTAATACCTTATCAGCCATTCATTACAACATCATATAAAAATAAAACTCATGATATATAATTTCAATGTGGTGACCTTGTGCTAAACTAAAATTAGAAGACTATTAATGATAATAAATAAATAAATAAATAATATTCAATCCATATTGGTTGGGTCAATTTCTAATTAACAAAAATATTACCATGGGATTTTATCACTTAGCTACACATGAAAGCAAGCATGTTAAAAATCCCATGAATATTATTCATTTTCAACCCTATTTTATATATATGACGTTTTAAAACATCAATTATTCATATTTTACATTAAAAATATGGAGAAAATAAAAAAACATTCATATATTCTATAAAAAAAAAATCAAATATTTGTAAAAAAAACTAATTACTAAAACCTGTAAACATATTCTCATATTATCAGATTATCTTTTTTTCATATGCCATATATATTTATTTTGATTATATAACATAATAGATTAACTTTTAAATACACAATGATTATGACAAGGTATCTATGTGTAAAACATGACATGTTTATAACTAAGAAATAATCATACATAGAAGTTGTCCTAATCATAAATACATATCTATAGTCAATCAGGACAAAGTCAAACTAGTCATACAATAGCACATTGCACACCTACCCTCCTACTTTGGACCTATTGTTATGTAATTTATTATCTCTATTTGTAAATTCAACATAGTTATAGGGACTTATTATATAGTTTTTTAATCACAAAGTTTAAAGCATCTTCTGATATTAGTTAAATTTCAAGATAAGAATACTTTTACATGGTTTCTATGTTGGGCTAAACTTTTACCTAGAAATCTTACTCAGTTGGGGGAATTTCATCATTATATATGAAAAAATTTACAATTATTATTTATCTACAACCTCCTTTTATGTTTATATATAATGAAAACAAACATTTTAATTCATATTTTACATGTGTCATAATGAATATGTTGATTGCTATCATGGACAAAGATAAACAATAAAAAATATTAGATTTATTATGTATATATTATTTTTTCATTACATAAAATGATTCAACTTGCTTTATTCTTAAATTTGGAACTTGGCCCTATGTATGTTCAATATACACCATATTTATTGTATGAAATCACCATGCATTATGTGTACACCATTTAAATCTCCCTTGTATTCATATTTTGGCCTTATGTGTGACATTTATGAAATATTTATAACTTTACACCACATTTACATGTCCCTTCTATGACATTATCTAACTTTATTTACAAGTTCATTATTATCCACACACACACACACACACATAGAGAGAGAGAGAGAGAGAGAGAGAGAGAGAGAGAGAGAGAGAGAGAGAGAGAGAGAGAGAGAGAGAGAGAGAGAGAGAGAGAGAGAGAGAGAGAGAGAGAGAGAGAGAGAGAGAGAGAGAGAGAGAGAGAGAGAGAGAGAGAGAGAGATGCTGCAAAATAAATATCATGCACATATTATTTATGTGCTTTAAATGCTTCATCTATTAAAATGTTATGTTTACATTACATACTCAAACACTTTCAAGTAATTTACATTCTTCATACACTAATTCAATGATATTCTCAAATTACATGATGCGGTAAAATATGTAAAATATTCATATGCTTAAAATTTTACATCTCTAAGATTCTAACATAATTCATATTTACAAAATGATATTACATGATTATATATTTCAAAAATGATCTAACATCTTCTCTTGATAAAACTGATTTGTAGGGAATTTCCCTCATCACAAAAGGGTCAAATCATAATGGGCTTATCTCCAAGATTTCAAAATAAATAAATTATAGATTTGAAAGTTTAAAATATGCAAAAAATTGAATATTTAGATTATTGGGGCATATGTAAATTTTCATATTTGATAGTTTAAAATATGAAAAAAGTTAGGATTTTCAGATTATGGGGCCCTAACGATTTCTTATGCACTCCATTCTTATATCTAATCAAACATAAATATACTTTTATGAAAACAATTACATGTTTAAAAAAATAAATAAAGAGATCAAATTAGTACTTTAGACATCACTAGGTTCATCATATTCACTCATGTCTAAGGTATTACTTAATAAAATTTATAATTCACATTTTTAAGTTTCAAAGTTTCAAAAATTTATAGTTTGAATCTAGATCCCATTGTAGAAGTGTGATTCATATTTTAAAATTAGACCATTTTTGAGCTTAGTGACGTTTTATGTTTTGGTTTGACTTTAGTGAGCCATGTATTATTTCCCTACTCTTCTTTTTAGTTTATAATGTGAGCCACATTTTATATTAGTAACACTTCACATATTGGTTTAACTCTATAAAACCATTTTGTTGGTTCCCATCTTGGCAATAACTATAGATTACTCTATGAAGGTTAGAAAAAAAATATTTAAAACTAAATAATATTCAAATATTAATAAAATTGAGAATTTATCACTCTTAATTCATGACATGTTTAGCTACTTATCCACATTCTTTAATAAGGTGGCATACACATATCCATGACAAGGACAAAATGTGTATACATACTCAAGTTTTACATTTCATTTACTCTAATAATTTTATGCATCAATAGAATAAAGTTTGGATATTTAGTCACTTAAATTTAACCAATAAATTCTTGACAATTCTTTTTCTCAACACCTTTACCCTGCTTGGCAATTTTACATTTTGATAAACCATAATATCTAAGAAATAATTCATAGTATTTCAATTAATTATAACATCATCCACACCACCATATTGAATACATATCCATCTATATTAAACCTGTAATTCACTATCACTCTTATTTAAAGAGATTTTATTCCTTTAGGACAAGTGCACACTAGGTAAATAGGGTTGCATTTAGTACATGTCCAATAGTGTTGACATGTCTCCCATGCTCTAATGTATATATTTTAAAAGAACATGACTCTTAATGACTTTGCCATGAATATTAGTAGGTAGATTATTATAAACATTATAGATACACATATATAACATCACATCAATTATATCACTTAAATTGAATTAGAAATCACTTACAAACATATTTATTTCTAATTTCAAAAACATATAGTTTATAAGTAAATATCTCTATTATGATTTTATTATAATTTTACAGTCCTTGTCTAACTCTAACGTTATTTATTGCATGTCTAAGGAATATTTTTATCTATAATTCTAATAAAAATTTATAGTTTCATTCATATGATCCTCCCTAAAAAGAAAACTTCATAATAATGAGGCCCTTCGGAATATGTAAACAACACTCATTCAACAAAGGGTTTTTCTAAGGATAGCTTGGTCATTCCCACTTACCCCATTTTTCAAGCTTTTGGATTTGGTATTTTTTTGTGTGATTATATAGACTAAGGTTTTAATTTTATATGTATTTTTTGCATCAAATCAAGCTCCGTAAAAAACTAGATCTCATATAGACACAGGTTAACAAACACATATTTTTAGATCCAACACATAGTTTGACATAACAAATTTCTAATAACAAACAAAAATGCATTACCCTCCTATGTACCTATTACAAACTTGTCCCAATAAACTATGAACCATTATTTTATAATACATATGTGTTATAAGGTATTTTCATAGAGTCATATTCTGTCTAAAGCTAACACAGTCTAAAATAAATCATGTGTAAGGGAATTTCTTTAACCATAACCCTAGTTCATATTTTTAGAAATTTAAATTTTTTAAATACATGTATATCTATGTATTTTAATGAATTCTATCTTATATCTCATACTATATAATATTTCAATAGTTTACATTTATAAATGGAGTTAATTTTAATTCCAAATTAATTTTAGAGTAAACAAATGACACATTTTTTAATTCTTGAAATAAGTTCAAGAATAATCCATTCGATTACCTTAGCTAGAATAATTTATTTTCTCCTAAAAAACTTAAGACCATCATTCACTACTCACCTTGGGCCAAAACTATTTATACGAATACAAAGAGCGGGTTGAGAAAATCACTAATAAAAAAACAATATAATGAATAATATAATACCTTGAATGAGAACCTTCAGTTAATAAAACCAAAAAATTTTAATTTCTAGTCAACACCCCTGTAAGTAATGCATCTATGAATAACATTCCCCTCTCCACTTTTTATAATTGTAAACAAGTAACTTAACTCATTCCATTTTGAGTTTGACATTGTGTGCCATAGTTAAAATTTCAATCAGTATACCAAAAGGCTGAAATAATTTGTATTCACTCTTAAGGATGCAACCCCACAATGGTTGATGAGACTTGGAAAAAATGTAGTCATTAATTACAAGGATATGAAGGATACATTAATATATAGTTATAATATTATTTTATAGTAAAAAGAGTTTAGAGGAGATGAAATATTTTAGATGTCTCAAAGATAATATGATCCAATTAAAGACTACATAGAAAGATTATTGTTTAGACTACAAAAGTCTACACGAAACAAGCTAGTTACTGAATCTATCACACTAATATATTTAAATGTAATTAATGATGAATTTTTATAATCTATACATATCATGGGTGGTAAATATATATCATAGATGTCATTTTCCAATATCCCCCTTACTTATAGAAAAATTCAAGGTCTATGATGAGAAAGACCCAAAATAATAGGACATTACCATCATCATCATCATCTAAATCTACCAATGGAGTCTCATGGATGGAAGTTATAAATTTTATCTAATATATTAATTATGGCATTAGAAATCATATGGAAACATAAATATAAACATTACATTCATGAATGAAATATGAAGAATTAGGATAACCTCTAGTTATTTACAGTATATTGAATGCCACAAGAAGAAAGTGAATTGTAGATGCCAAAGTGATTATGTAAAGGTGAAAAGTAACTTATGAGGATACATATCAAATATAAATTCATAAAAATAGAATAGATATGGATCTACTATTTTATATGGCCTTGTGATAACTATGGTGACAAAGGATAAATAATTCAAGTATGTCATCAACATCTCTATTATTTAATTCATAGTTTTCATATGCTCCTCATGATAATTTTTGCTCCCACTACTTGGAATAAAATTCCCCATACTCCACCCTAAATTTATAATTATCCCCCAAAAAATACCCATCGTTATTCTAATTGGTGTAAGTTTAAAAACCATCCATGAAAGACAAAAATAAGTGATAATAATTGGTTACTACCTTCCAACATATGGAAATAATCATGGAAATTAAATTAGCCTTGATTTAACCAAAATCTTGGATTCCAACAACCATAATTACAAAAAAATATATATATTATGCCCAAAAATATTAATTTAATACCACTTATAGATCCCTGATTTCTTACCCAACCTCAAAAATAATTTAGTTCAATCGACATATAATATGTAAATAATAACATTCTTGGTATGTTTTTTGAAGGTAGATGATGTAAAAATTTGTTATGAAAAATTATCCAAAATCACACCACACTCATGAGAGCATAATATCCTAAGTAAATTCATAACATTATATATAAATAAAAACCACAAAATAATATCCTTACTCTTTATTCAAACATACCCACTTGTCAAGAAGTGATGAACAATCCTCATTTTATAGAAAGATTGAATGTTTGAAAAAAATAATGGAACTTGGGTTTGACCTTGTTAGATGAAATAAGAATATCTATGTCAAAATTATATTATTTGAATAAATAAAATACATCCCCATCTACATCAAGTTTGTTTGGTAACTATAACTTAAGAGGCATGTATAGAAGAGGAAATATCCAAAGACAATCCAAGTAGTTAGACACCTTGTGGATATCATATTGGTAAATATTATCCCACCCAAAACCTTTCACCCAAGTAGATTTTTTATTGATGTCCACATTAATGATACACTCATTTCAAACACTTTAATATACATATGGTTAGCCACTAATTTGATGACCAAATTAACCATGGAGAAGCTTGGTCTCAAAATACTTCACCACCCCCAGTATGCTACAAATAGAAAAAAAATTGACTATTAAAACTGAAGAGGTTATTGAAGACATTTTCATCATAGTTGATTCATGTGTATACCAAAAAAATTTCATGATATTTTAAAAAAATACAATTTATGAGGATATGATAGTATCCAAGGTAGACCATTTTTATCTACATTAGATGCATTCATCAACTATGGGTTAGTATATATTATTATCTCTGATGTAAACACTCCAAAAAATATGGTCTTATACCCCATCCTAATTTTAAATCACAATGGAAAAACATAATTACCTATAAATTGTAGATAATGATCAAACTTCCTTTAAAAAAACTTAATATTGAATAGTTCCTATCCTTAATATAAAAATACAAGGACACATTCATCTTTGGCATTGTACAAAACACTAATGGAGATGACCCACAAGCAAATATAATTTTACAATTCATATAACATACACTTGAAAAATATATTTCCAATTGAGTTATCCTTGGATCTTATGATACATATTGTCATTCTACTAGCTATTACCACACAATTTTAGCCTCGTAATCCCATTATGTAGCATTTAGTCTATAATGTCACTATCCAAAATAGTAGAAATAATGAAAAGGTGACTTCTCAATATCAACAAAAAACTAAATATATAATAAGAAACCTATTAATAAATATTCTAAAAAAATGCAAAACTACATTTTAATGGGATTACCATGATATGAGAGGAATTACATCAAAGAGGAATGCAAACCCATCTAGCAACCACAAATATGGATGAACCCCATTTTTTAAGAAATAGTGAAAATTAAATTATGAAAACTCTTGGATTTAGGATTTATCTATTCCATTTCTAATAGCTAGTGGGTATCATCCATGTTCATGGTCCATAAAATGGGTGAAAAATGACACATTTTTTATATAATAAAGACATTTAAATGCTTCTACTAGGAAGTGCAACTTCCCTCTTCCATGTATTGACCATGTTATTTTGAATATTTTCTTAAATAATTACCTATATTTCTTTGATGGTTTGAGTGGATATCCCAGATTATATATACACTCAAGGACTAAGACAATACCACTTTTACATGTCTGTGGGGAACCTATGGATACTTAGTCATTCTATTTGAGATGGGAAATGATCCTAACACCTTTCAAATGATTATCATGAGCTCATTTTATAATCTATCACATTACTATGGATAAATATATATATAGATGAATTTATGGTCTAAGTAGATTATAATGAAGAATCTATAAGTAATGTATAGAATGTTATCCATCTTTGTCAAGATGAAATCTTAACTTGATGTCACTAAAAATTCTACATGATTTTGACATAGATAATTTTATTGTGATATCATATATCACTAGTAGGGATATAATTAGACCTTTCCAATGTGGAAGTAATAAAAAACCTTGCAACACCAATACTAATTATTATCATAGATTTATCAAATATTTTAATAAAATAAAAACACCTTTATTTTTTATAAAACAACAAACATTGAGTGCATTGATGCCTGACAATAATCCACTAAAAAATTACTAGTAAAAACACTAGTTCTATGATGTCAATATTATAAATTACCTTTCCATATCTCAACTAATACGTCTAACACATCACTAGGATTTGTTTTTGGACAAAAATATGGATCTCTAAATTATTTCATATATTTCATTATAAAAAATATTTAAGAAGAAAAACTCAACTATATAGTGATGAAAAAGGAATTCCATGTTTAGTATATTCCCTAAACAAATTGTGAGACTACATTACTAGTTATCATATTTTTTCCATACAAATATTGCTAGAATTAAAAATTTGATAAAAAAATAATAATAAGTGGTATGATAATTATATTGGTGTTATTATTTTAATATTTTTTTAATTATTTCTTGTCAATGGGATTCCTACCATATCCTTTGGTCCCTCCAGAGTATTTCATCAAGGAAATCCTCTTTCTCCCTATTTTTTTATCATTATGATAGAAAACTTGGGTATAACAATTTCCAGGGATAAAAATAACATAATTATTGAAGGTGTTAATCTTGATAGGAGTCTAAATATACTAATGTATTTGTAGTTTTTGGATGATTTTTCCTTCATGGGAAAAGCTATGAATAAAGAGGCTTTGAATTTTAACAATAAATTGTAATTTTTTGTTAGTGTAGGAGTTTTCCTGCTCTTGGTTTTACCTACATTGTTATTATCCATCATGCATAGGGTTGTTAGGATCATTAGGGGAACACAAAACTAATGTTTTTTATAATTATGAGATGAGTTTCCACCTTTATGGTGACCTAATATCTCACTATATAATGTACCTCCTTTTATACTTTTGTATTAATAAATGTCTTATTAATATTAATGAAGCTCACTTTTTATATACATTATTTTTCTCACCTATCTTAGTGTTTTCAAGCAATCTCAGATGTTAAGAGATATTAGATCAATCTAACATGGTATCAAACTCTGATCTAATGAACATTTTTTTATTTTAAAATCCTTGGTGAGAACTTTGACATGCATGTATTCCTGTAAGTTTTCTAATTTTTTAGTTTTTATAGGTTTGGTTAAATGTCATGAAAATCCATGAAAACTATATAGTCATAGTCTCTTATTGAAAAATAAATAGCATCATCAGATCTGTAATGAATCAAAACACTAAGATCAATCTTACACTTGACCTACATTTATGATAGTGATTTTCAACCATTTTCACCAATTTGGTAGGTTTTCATATTTTCTCAAGCACATTATAGATTTCATACCCCTTTATCTCACCACCATCAAGTTTTATACCCCCTAAAAATGCCTCCATCAAGTTTTACAATACTTTATCATACCATCATCAAGTCTTATGACCCCTATCAACACTTCTATCATGTCTTGTGACCCTTATTTACATTACCATCAGGTCTCATGACCCCTATCTACATGACTTCTAGGTTGTAACACATTTGATTCAAAATTTTCCATGTTTTGACCCTCCTTATATCACACCCTTTTAGTTCTAACCACCTTGTCATCACTACTACTAGGTTTCCAATTTCTTGCACACACTCCTATCGGGTTTTACTGATGTGTTAAAATCCATGTCAAGTTCTATTTAACTTGATATTAAACCTATTTGGATCCAACACCTAGAATTTTTCCAACCTTCTTATAGATCCTATGATGTGTGTGTAACCATCAAATTTAACATCATGTTTTATGACACTATTCATTTCAAAATTGGTGCATTTTTTGGATGGTGTCACTCCCACATAAATAAAATCAATCAAAATGGTAGTGGGAGAGCACAAAAGATAATATTTTTCCCCTGATCATATGGTGTGGTCACATGAGGTAAGAATCCATCTTAACCCTTAGCCGTTGGTCATATGTAAATTAAACCCATTGTCACTTATAACCTATAAATACTTCACTTTTTCTCAAGAGAGGCTTATGTTTTTATTTTTAAAGTTGGTGCACAAAATTTTCCTTTAAAAAAGTTCCTCAAAAATATTATTCCACCCATTTACAACAAAAAATTTCATGGGAGGTAAGATTTTCAAATGGATATAATGTTTGATCATTAACTAAGGTTTGAGTGTTATCTCATTCAAAATTTCTTATTTTTTCATGCTCTAAATATTTGCTATATTTTTGGGCTCTCTTCAAACCAAATATTTTACAATATTAGACACATCATATTTAGAGTCTGACATCCCTCCAATTTCTTGTATTTATGCACTTACTACTCAATACACATTCTCCATTATGTTTGATGTATATATGACTGTGCTTGTATTTAAAAATTTAAAGGGGTCACACTAATAGTTATAGGGTTTTATTGTGCTCTAATATGCATTGTTTATTGTCTATTTTACACATTCTCATTTTATACATTATGATGATGCCTGCACTTATTGCTAATTTGGATGCATTATCAGTTGTGCATGCCACTTTCTTTATGAGTGTACATTGTTATTGTAATTAGAGATCATTACAGTTGTTTTGTGAAGTTGTGGAACTCATTGGTTTCTTCTCTCACTCATGTCAACTTCACTTGAGATACACTTTTGGGGGAAAATTTATTCTACACCGGTGGTTCCTCTTGGAAAGACTAATTATAATTCTTGGCATGCTTACATAGAATAGTTTATCAAAATAAATAATTATACTCCATTCTTAAATGGATATATTGTTATTCCCACTGATCATGTTTGGTTCAATAAGTGTGGTAACACATGTGACAAGGTTTTTGGTACCTTACTGTTACATGTTTTTGTGGATCTCCATTTTCATGTGAAACATATAGTGTGTCCCTACACTATCTAGAGCATTATTTAGACTATTTTTAAAGATCCTTTTGATAATTATGTCACTCCTCCTTCATTTCTTATCATCTCTTTCGATACTATTTTAATCCCACCTCCTACTCCTACATCTTGTGATGACACATCCATGGTGTATAATGATCTTCCTTTAGTTGAGCCACCACTATAAGATGATATTATGCCCAACCTTAATTATCCTACTATAGATTATGCCTCCATCCATATTTTAGATGACTATATTTCAAAGCCTTTATAATCCTGTACTTCGAAGGAGTCTACTATTTCTAGTGAGAGTACACCTTGTGAGAGCATCAATGACTATTTTCTCCCTATGGATATTTATTCTATGGATCTGTGTGATTCATTTGTAATCTTTTTTTTCATCTTTGAGGGTTATTGATATGTGGTTTCCACCTCTGATGGACTTTATTTATATTAATGTTCTATGTAATTCTTCATTAGACTCACCTCTACTTGATTAAACTTCTAAGCCTGAGCACATTTCTTAGATGAGGACTCTTCTTTTAGAATAAATAAATGTATTAGTGATGGGTACACACCTCTACCATATCCTTATCATATTTTAAATATTGAGGAGTTATTTCCTAATCAACCTACCTCTGGTTTACTTCATACATTATAGGGAATAAGTATACTTATCCAAGACACATAAGATGTTAGGTAGTCTATACCATATTTTAAGGGCATTTAATAGTCCTTGATTGCCTCTAATCTTATTATACCATTAATCCATATAATAATTGGCTCTATTAATTTACATGAGGAGTAGAGTTCCTTATTTTGAGCTCTATCATGGACTTGGTGGACCCATTCATTATATCAATGTAATCCACTCTTCATTGCATCTCATTTTGATATGTTCACTTTAGTGGCATTACATTCAATTTTTATGCATAATCTTACTAGACCTATGACACACTTTTTCTTTGGATGCTACTTAGATTTATTTATAATTCTACCTCCTTCATCTTCTATTATGGAATGGGTGTAATTTTAGTACACCATTCATTTTCTTCCTTTGGTAAAGGAAATAAAAATTATTCAATGTGGATGGAAATTAATTAGTATTCAAGCAAAGGATCTTGTCAATAATATTTGTCATTGTATGATCTCTACTGTATGTAACTTCAATATCTTTTATGGGACTTCTTAATTTTCCTCTTTATGTGCTTGTTTTCTCTCACTTATGGATGCATTCTCATTTATGTTTGACATCGTTAGATCATGCAATTTATCTCACTTTACTCTATTTAGGAAAGTAATTTTGTCTTATGTGTTTTATCCTTTTCTCTCCTTTATGAGAGTTACATTGTGCATGGGTACCTCATCAAGCATTATTTTCAGGACCTAATTCTTATACCAACCTAATCTATGCTTCATAGATTTTTTAATGCAGGCTTTTTCCTACTTTTGGTTTTACCTACATTTGTTGTTAGTTAGTTTATGTAGGGTTGTTAAGGTGATTAGGGGAACACACACTTAATGTGTTTTCTAATTATGAGTTTATTTGTCACCTTTATGGTGACCTAATATCTCACTATATAATGTGCCTCCTTTTTAAATTTTTGGCTAATGAACATTAACAAATATCATGTTTTCTCTATATTCTTTCTCTCACATATCCTAGGGTTTTTTGTATAGTTTGTGACTAATAGAGATCCTAGAGCAATCTAATTATTTTTAAGGATAAAACTAGTAAGATAATTAATAAAGATAACTCCAAAATTTATTTATTTCATAAAACTCCTAGATATGAGGGCTTTAGCATAATACTGTGTCTCACTAACTAGCTAGAAAAAAATGTCAAAAATATTAAAAAATAAATACTGAAAAATACTTAATGATTTTTTTTATAAATGGTAAAATATATTTGCACTACATATTTGTATATATAATCAAAAAAATATTTTTTGATTAATTTCAATGACCCAAACTCAATTTATTTTGAGTAGAATATGGAAGTGTATGTGGCCTATTTATAGCAAAAACCAAGACACACTATTATGCTTTGACCCAAGAAGCCATGATTTTTGATAGACTTCATCTTTGGAAAGGTTATTTACTAGTTGCCTATCTTGGTATTTCCCTAAGAAAATCTAGAGTTTCTAATTAGAGTTGGTTATTGGATAGACTGAAAACTAAGATTTCTAGATGGACTAATAGATTGATTTTGATGGGAGGGTGAACCACCTTGATAAAAAAATGTTTTACAATCTATTCCCATTTTGTTCTCTTCCATCCTACATGTTCCCAAAACTATCTTCAAATATACTGACCAAATCTCCAATAGGCTTTTATGGAAAGGGCATAAAATTATTAAAAAATGGCCTTTAGTGAAATGGAAAATGTTTTATTTCCCAAAGCATCAAGTGGTTTTGGGTTTTCATTTAACTCAGCTAAATGGTCAAGCTTTAGTTGCTAAGTTTTTTTGTCTTCTTCTTTAGTTTCCCTCATAAATTTTGGTGCAAAATTTGAGAGACAAATAGTTAGAAAATAATCTACTTGTTAAAATAGTTTTTTCCCTTACCTCAAGGTTCTCAGTTTTTATTTCTTCTTTAAAGTGGGGAGTGTATGAATAATAATAAGTTGTGTTATATAATCAAGATTGATATAAAGGACAATTTTTAGATTGATTCATGGGATGGTCATCCACCTCTTCTTGAATAATATCCCCATTTTCATACTCTTATGAAATAATTACATCAAAATGGTTAGATAAAAATTGATAAGTATTATAACAATCCTAGTACAATGTGTGCATTTGGAAGGGAATGGATTTATCCTTGAGATTGTCTAATTATAATTTAATTATATTCTAGATTCCATGTACTTAATATTTTTTGAAAATAGAGATCTTTCTTGTTCTGATGAAGACAACTTGTTAGCTTGGGGAGGCCAGACTAAATGGAATTATATAATGGCTAATGGATATTATTTTCTTTATCAATCTTTAGCTTAGCCTCTTAAGAATATTTTAAAGAAAATATGGCATCATTATTTATGGCATAAAGTCATATTTTTCATTTGGATTATCCTACATGGTAGTGCACTTATGGGAGTTTAGTTTGTTAAAAGTGGATTTAATGGCCCCTTTACATGTGTGATTTGTGAAGACTATGAGTAAACTTTTTATCATCTATTTTTTCCTATCCTTTCATTTCCAACCAATTTAAATAACTTACACATATTTTTTGCATCCCAAGGACCAATTTTTCATCCTTGATTCAACCTTTTCAAGATTATAGCCACATTATTGAGTTTGATGTATTCTCTAATCATATTATATGGTATATGATTTCTTTTGTTTTATGTAATATGTGGAAGGATCAGAATAAAATACTCTTTAGGAAAAGGGTCACACATACTATTTGGGTCTAGCAGTTCTCTCTTACTAATAATAAAGAATTGGTTTTTCACTAGAGGAATCTTCCTCCATTTCCTTCTCAATGTTAGATGCTTATTATTTAGGATCCTCACATTGTTTATTTTACCACTCATCTCTAGGCATATATTAGAGCCAATGATCATTCCTTGATTCTCATCATGGGGATCATCATATTTTTTTCCAAATGGTGCATCATGCATAAATCATGGTTATGTAAACACTAGAGGTATCGGTAGGGAGTTAGAAAATTCTATTTCTTCTTTTTTTTTGCCATAATGGGATTACCACTAACAAATCAATTAAATGGTAAGCTATGGTGGAAGGTCTTAAAAATTCCAAGAAGGTTGGATGGAATAAAGTCTAGTTGGTTGTTGATTATAAGTTTTGGATTAAGATAATCTTGGATCCTATCTCTAATATCTCCATAGACTAGAGATTTTTTATAATTATAAAAAAAATCAATGGCTTCAAAATAATTTTGATAGGATCTTTTGTTATCACACTCCTATGGGTTTAAACAATTTTTTAGATGCTCTTACCAATTGGTTTCTTAACTAATGTGAGGTGAAATTTTATGTCCCTCCTCCTCTATGGTGGTCAACAAAGATAAGTAATGATCTCTTAAACATTTTATTTATGGTAAACGATAAAACTAATTGATAAAGTATTTTTAAATCTTTATTTTCTTCTTAGAAGGTTTTTTTTGGGTTTGGGTTTTCTAATTTTATTTGTGATTTCTTCTCCATGTATCCTTGTGGTAATTGAGCGTGTTGACAATTTTGGTCTTGATTGGAACCATGTGTGTTCTCTTCTAACCTTGATGTTTTATGATACAAAAGGTTTGAATCTTGTTGGTTTTCATGATTACTACATGCATGACCCAATGAATTCTTATCTCTTGTTAGGAATAATATTTGAGCATGTCGAATGGGGTAGGCTAGGTGCGAACCCTAGGATTTTTTACAGAAGAGATAACCCTACCTCTTTGGGTCTTACCTGAATGCACCATCTTTATAAATATGTTTTACATAATATAATAACAATAATAATTGATGTTACCATTATAGATATGCTTGAAGAGGATAACGTAGTTATATATTTTCTATCAAGACTAACATTTGATGAAGATGGTCATTTTAGAGATGATTTTTTTCCAAAGGAAAATATTTTTACTTTATCTATTAAAATTCCTTAGTTTGTAGACATTTATAACTATTTGTATGCAAGTAAAATTACTCAACATTTTTTGAAAAGACAAAAGTGCAATTTGGTGGTAGGAAGATGCCTTTATTCAAGAATATCGAAATACCATTTTTATATTGCATTTTAAATAGTCATTAATCAATGTGTAATGGAATATGAAGAATTTTATAACCTCTAATAATTTTATTACTAATCACATGACCGACATTTTGTATCAAAGAGATCAACATTAAATATCCTAGCTACATTTAATATTGGCCCACTTTACATCAGGATACTATTTCATATACCCATTAGTGTGACATATGTCAATATTTATAAAAACCTAGATGTTCAAATGAGATGCCTCTCCCACCAAAATTAGTCTAGCATCATTATAAAAAATTATGTTTTGATATTTTTGGCTGCATAAATCTATAATACAAAAGGGATTATATATTAGTATGCACTTATCAGCTTTTTAAATGGGTAGACATAATATATTTGACACATGCAAGAAATAATAAGATAGAATAATTTATCTATGAATAAATATTAACATGTATGGAGTCCCAATAGAAAGAGTCACAAATCAATGGCCATAATTGACATCTAATTTGATTGTACCACTAATATGAGAGTATGAAATATGACATAATAACTTAATCCATATCATCCATAGTCTAATGGCCAAGTTAAAGTCAATAATGAATACATAAGACACATAATTAACAAATAATTAGTTTACACCACTATTATTGGATATAATGCATTTCTAAATCTATAAAAGGATTATAGGAACATTTGGAAGACCACCATAAAATTTACACCTTATGAGATGGTCTTTCATAAGATTTTTTTCTTTCCCATATATTTTTAGCTTAAAACTCTAAGGACTATCTTGGATCTTGGTATAACGTTGTCACAAGCACTAAAATAGAGGATCATGAAAATCGATTCCATAGATGAAAAATGGAGATAATCCTTAAAGCATAAAAGGTACCTTGGAAATAATGAAGTAAGATTCATGATAGGTTCATTAAGACAATTTAATTATAATAAGGAGATTGGAATTTGATTTATGAATAAAAATATAGGGATAAAAAATTTAACAAAAAAAAAAGAAAATATGTCCTTTTCCATATGATATTTAAAAAGTGTTCAATAATAGATAAGTGAATTTCTATAAAATTGTTCCAGTAATATT
>JARHVA010005326.1:552500-592500 GCA_037957365.1 Torreya grandis
ATCCATGGTTTCCATAATCCACATCATACATCATTGAAGCAAACAGAATATATTCTTCATGTTATATTATTTATTTCATGATACTTTATAGGGCATATATCGAGGTGGACCAAAATAAAAAATCAATCTTTATATGATTGAATGCATGAAAAAAATTACATGTGCATAGTGGAGAAGTAATAAATGAGATAGAAATAATATTTTTAGTAACAATAATATATGAATTATCATTATAATCATTATCCATAAAATATTTATCAAGGTAAACTATATAGGTGAAATACAAACATGTCCTCACATATTCATGAATGTGGGATTATCTTTCACAATGACCTGAAAAAACACCAAAGAAAACCAAACAACATGTGTAGGTAAAAACCATTAAATGGAATAAAAAATCTCCACTAACACCCCCATTAATCTTGGCTTAGGTGGGTAGTATAATTGGGTCCCAATATAAAGTCTTGATGAGGTACCCAAGTATAATAAAATTACCCTCAAAGGAGGATGCCATAGATTCCTAAACCCTAATAAGAGAACACAAATTAACATATTTGCTTTCAGTGAAGGGTTGGTGAATATATCAAAAAATTTCTCCATTGTCTAGATGTAGTGGATATTAATAACTTGATCATAGATGAGCTCACAAATGAAATGCATGTGAATATATGCTTTGTTCATTGAGGTAAGACCATATTCTTGTACATCTAGATTGTACTTTGGTTGTCATAAAAAATGATTATTGGTCAATTAAATTAGATACCAAACACATTAAAAATCCTTTAAATTTAAATAGCCTTAGCGGAAATATTAACAACTCCTATGTATTCTACCTCAGTAGAAGATAAAGAAAAAACATTATAATTATTGCTTGAACAACTAATCGAACATGAATTAAGAGAGAATTTATAGCATGAAGTAGACTTAGGATTCATAATATTGGTAGGCTAATCTAAATCTATATAAATAATAAATTTTATTTTGATGCCTATTCCATAGTGAATCTTGAAAGTATAACCACCGTCAATTTAGTAAAAAATCTACTTTACTTATTTATAGTGCATCTCATGTGGTTTGTGTATAAATCAAGAGACCATGCCCATTATATATGAAATATCATGTCTTTTATTTTAAAGGTAAATGATAGTACCCAAAATTTATCAATACAAGGTATCATCAATCAAAGGATATGGACAATAAGCCTCAAGCTTCACACTAGATAGAAAAGGATCTGTAGATGTCTTATTGTCAACCATATTAAACTGTGCAAGTAAATCAAGAGCATACTTGGATTATGCAATAGTTAACCTAGAGTTAGAATGATAAATTTGAATCACAAGGAACTAGTGAAACAAGAACCTGGAAGTTAGTCATTGAGAACCTATCAGACAAAGTAATTCCCATTACGATGGTGGATGAATAACTCCATGTGATCAATAGGCCATCCATAAAGAGAACCATAATTAATAGTGAATCATCATGATACAACATGTAGACACTCATATTATAATTAAATATATGGCCCTAATCAAAATAATAAAGGAGTTAATCTTGGCATACTAAGATCAAGGATTTTATTTGAGGCTATAGATATATTTCTAAAGTTTTAAAATAAAGGAGGAATATTTGATAAATCTTTGTGGTTTTTCCATGTATATTCCCTCTTTGAGGTGATTGTGAAGAAAGATAATTTTCACATCCATTAGATGAACATCCCAATGATGTGCCATGGTAATAGTGAGAGTGAGTTATATTGAGTTCATTTTGTAAACTAGGGAAAATGTCTAGTTATAGTCAATGCTAGGTACCTAAGAAAAACTCTTTGCTGCTAAATGAATTTTAATTTGTTTATGGACCCATATTCTAAAAAAATTGATCTACATTTATACCTATATCAAACAAGTTTTTTTTTCCTGTAGGAAGAGGGAATAAATGCAAAGTGTTATTCCTCAACAAGGAACCATAATCCTTTTTCATATAAGTATCCCATTAAAGAATTCTTGATGCCTTAGGAAATGATTTTGGATCAGAAGTAGATGCAATGAAATCATGTAGGGCATTATAGAATCGTGAATGGGATTGCCTATTATTTGATGTATCTCTAACCCATTGGTTACCACTTTAAAGTGTATATATAGACCAAATAGGACCAAATGTAGAAGATTTTGGAGGATAGTCATCATTATCAAAGGATATTATTAGAGAAGGAAGAGGTGATCCATCATCACTACTCTCATAATCAGAACTAAATGAAGAATTTGGAACATTGGGAAGTTGATCGGGTGGATCTAAATCATAAAAATGTCATTAAATCCTAGTGTTTGTAAGGAAAGGGGAGGATTATTATGTGCAAAGTCTAAAGGACCCCATTTAATTTAAGCACTACTTTTAACAAACAACTCATGAATGGTGGGATGTTGAAGTTTGTATCCCTTAACATGTTTAATATATCCAATGAATATGCACCACTTATGTTCTACAAATTCATCTTCTCTACATCTATTGTTTGTATTGATTATGTAGCCATAATGATCTCATTTAAGCCTTCACTCACATGGATTTGTATTTTTACTTTTCACTTGTGATAGTTGAATAGAGAAAGAAGTTTATGTTGAGATAGATCCATTATAGTAGAAAAGTATGGGTTCAACTGAGTCTGCAATAAACACAATGATATACAAACCCATTGAATATGCAGAGGTTTGATTTTACAAGGCACCACAATATCACTAATGCATAGAGATTAACAAAAATATTACTTTCAAATGACTCCTAAAAGGAGATTTAAGTTAAAATTTATATAATTTTTTTTTCTTGCTTGAAAAAAACAATGATCTCCACTTTGAATTCATTTGAAAAAAATTGGGTTGAAATTTTTTGGTGTGGAAAAAATTTGGATGACTTTTTATGAGGATAAATTAAGCCCCATTGGGTTAGTTATGAACAAAGGATTAAATTCCCATGTGATCAGGGGTTAATTAGTAATATTATGGCTCTCCCTTGATTGATTTGATTAATGTGGGAGTGATGTCCACCAAAAATGACTCTAACTTCCAAATGAATAGTGTCCTAATTTAAAGGCTTAAATTTGACATCATGTGGTCATCATCAAAATTAATGACCTTTATCACATTATTAAATAGTATTGACATCTTATGAAATAATCAGATATTAGTTTTAGGGTTGTAATTGAGGTCTATAGTTATCAGAGATAAGCATTAAAGTTTCATCCCTCATGTGCAGTCATCAGAGTTTAGAACTATGATTTTAGGTTAATGTTCCACCATCATAATGTAGATTATAAGTGCAGTCTAGTTTACACCATCATTATTTTAGACTACATACATAGTTAAAAAATTTGGTATCAATCTTTTTAGCTATAGATGCACTCTAAAGTTCCACATTGAGGTTCCTGGTTGCGCGTGTAGTTAAGCTTGTCACATTTTATTTTTTTACTTCGAATGTAGTCTAGATGTTAAACATCGGGGTTTAGGCTTGAGAGAGTAGTATAAATGTTTTATGTTAGGGTTTATGGCTGATAATTCAATCAAAACATTTGACAGGTGTAGATACATGTCGAAACTCTAATTTATGCATGTTGCTATGAAATTTTCACTACACTTAAAAACTAATAATCTAGTAAATCTCTCTAAAATCCATAAAAGAACCACTAAGGATCTCAAAAAACCTAGAATTTATTTTCCATTGAATACCCTAGATAACACATATTTGTATGAAACCATTAAAAAAGATATGAAACCCTCAAATATGGTAAAATTTGACTCACAAAATTAGGTCATGTTTATAGTCGATCCTAGGGTTATGACACCTTATAAATCTAATGACACATACCATTTTTCAAGAAAACCTAATATATGAAATATGATTACTATAAGACACCATTCTCTTGTTATTTTTCTAAATTTGGATAAGGACATGACCATAAAGAAGTTGAAAATCTAGGAAGGAGTGTATATTCAATAGCTAGGTCAATAAATGGTAGATCTATGACATGCAAGCTAAAACTCAAGATTTCACAACATGAAAAATGGAATTTGTCTACCATAAATGATCTAATACCATGATAGAGTGGGCCATAATAGAGGATCAGTCTCGACAAGATCAAATACATTAAGAAATTACCTTTGCGTAGTAGTGAAATAAAACGTGAGCTAGAAATAAGTTTTACAATAACAATCATAGATGAATTATCATTATCATCATTATACATAAAATATTTATGAAGGTGAATTATATAAATCAAAGATATACATGTCCTCACATCCTCAGGGATGTGGGATTTTCTTTCATAATGATCTAAAAGGAAACGTAAGCATGTTAAACAATATGTGTAGGTTAAAAACTTTTAAACAAAATAAAAAACCTATACTAACAACATATTATCCATAACATATATACTACCAATAGTATATATTTATATGTTATACAAAAAAATATTTTGTAGTGAACTTAAAGAACTCCTTTTGTTTAAATTGTGAGGTTCACATGTTCATCCCAAATCTTTAAATTTCACATATATCTCCCTCACTGTATTTATATACATGTTATTTGGGACATTAAATTAAGTTATTTACCATAATAAAGTTTGAATCCAAAAAATGTTGGATTTCATAAATCCATTTTAAGAAACAAATAATATTCAAATGTGGAAGCCCATATATGATAAGGTTTTTTTAACTCCACTTCACATTGATATTCTATCGTATTTAAATTGAATTATACTTCAAATTTATCAAATTTTATTTATACTTATAATCAAACTTTTACCTATGTATTATCTAAAATATTACTATATATTATACTCATAGGTATGTATTTCACACAAATATAGAGATACTTTTCTCCACATGATAACTTTCTCTTCCTTGAAGAAAAATCATACCGCTATTTTTATTTTCTCAATATTCAATAGATTATTATTATCCACACTCAATGTATGTGTAAAAAATGAAATTAATATTTTTGAAGATTTAGTGTACATGGAATTTTGTTGTGAATCTCTAACAACAAATAATTTTGTATCCACATATATTCATTTTATTTGATATATATGCACACACATAAACATTAAAGTGGGACAAAATGTAGAAACTTAAAAAATAGGCCCCATGATTTTATTAGTGAATAAATTTCATGATTTTATAATGTTTATGCCATTTTTTATTATTGGTATTAATTGAGATTATTAGTGTATCATTTTGAATTTTGATAACCTTTAAACCATGTCCTAGCCCTCTCTAACTACCATATTCTCTATTACATGATTTCAATTTGTTTTTATCCTCCATACGAAATGTGCACTAATGGTTAAAAAGTGTTTAGAGTGCTAGTGTATAGTTCTAACAACATTGAATAGCCCCTTGTTTATAGATTGTACTCGCCTTACATATCCCACCTTTTTTTACTTATGATAGTTTATTATGATTTTGCATGCCAATAGGACCTAGTTTGAATTTAGACACATTATAATATATTAGTTTGTGTATTGTTGATAATTATGAATTTTGTTTATGGATATTATTACTATTTAGGGTCTTATAAAATATCAAAATAGTTTGACTATTATTTGACATAACATAGGCTAAAAAATATATATTGTTTTCCTTACTTTATTGATATCATTTTTTAATACATAAAATAAGAAATCTATTATTAATGTTATTGGATAAAAATATAAAAATAAATAAAACAATATTGAGGTTAGAGTGAATAGAACATTCTCATCAAATTATTTTGGGTATTTTATTTTTTATTTTGTAATGAGCCTTGTTAGAAAATAATTGCATGGCCCAAATATACCATAATCATAAATTTATAGCATAGAAAAAAAAATTCTCATCATCAATTTTTTGTGTATTTTATTCTCTCTTATAATATATTCAAAGTTTCTCATATTTACAATCGATATATCAACTCTAACAAATTTCAATCCTTAGATTTGGATCTATCACTAAACTATTGGAGTCCTTACACCTCCATACACACAAGGATACAAGCCTTTTTCTCATGATCTAACTTTATATGAAATATAGAATATTTTACCTCTAGAGCAACGATTTCTTTTTTAAATATGAAGTTGCACCTCATTTTATAGCCTTCATCTTCTTGGGTGTTTTAATGTCTTGAATGCATGGGCTGAAATCGACAATCAATGAGGAACTGCACAAATTTGTGTTGTATGAAAAAATATATAATCACAACATATAATTATAATAAACTTATATGAACATCAATATACTCAAATACAACTCCATTCATAATGAAGAAACATGCATTAGATCTTGTCAAATTTTGTCCTTTGTGTTGTCTTGTCCTTTACACAACTAGCTTAGCCTAGGGTCAAACTATTAAGTGTAAGTCCACACAGTTTATTGTATATTATGGTCATCCATTATTCTATGATATATACATAAAATTTTATGCATATTAATTTAATACTTGCCTCTATATATTAGGATAACTTTTTTTGCCTTAGGATCTCATTGTTTTTTATACATCATCAATCTTATTCATTGTGAAATTTAGAGATTATTTATTGGAGGGTTAAATATTATGTGCATTTGTGAAAAGGCCTCTTCATACCATCATTAATATCTTAATGTTTCACTCTTATGAATCATTTATGTAATCCCAAACATAGTTATAGTTATGACCTTCTTTACCTACATGTTTTATAATCTCTATGAGTAACTCTTCTTTTGCCATTATCTTAGCAAGTATTTTATACTTCTGCACATCTCTACATAGATATCTAATTATTCACCTCTATCATGTTTATATTATTCATGGATAATTTCCTTGAATGTTCTTTCAACCCATTATTTTTCTGAATTCCATGCAACTTTAAACTGTCTTTCATTTGTGCAAGTGGACTCACATAGTTTTGAAAGACATTGTAAATTGTTACACCATGTAAACATGCACTTGAAAAATTATTTTTATTATTATACCAAATATATATCTAGGAGATATAATATTTATAATTTGGGTGGGAATTTATTACATGAACACTCCTGTGTACTTTAAAATAATATTTTACTTAAAATTAGTGTGTGAGTGGTAGAACAACCCTTTTGGTCAGCTACCAAGGCCATGTTGTTCCCTTTCACTTGATGTTTTGTAAAATCAAGGTTTATATGTAATTAATCCGATTATAAACCCTCATTAGTAAATGAATAATCCTCTTATCTAAGTCCCTCTTCTCATTTCTATCTCCCTTGATCTCATGGGTTGGAGTCCATCTTTGATCCTCCATGGCCACCAAGAGTTTGTAACACATTTTCTTCTCTTGTGTACATGATAACATTTTCTCCTTGTGTAATTTTCCTCATTTATTAATATTTATATTGTGTTTCTATTCCTACATTCATCCAACCACATCCACCAAAGGTATCTACTACTTTTTTATTTTTCCCATTTGTGTATGTTTAATCTCCCTTCTATAGTGCACACTTTTTTCCATTACCTCTCCTTTAAAAAATTTAAGCATACTTGAAATATATGTGTCCTTATACATTCCTCAAGATTTTTTTACATGACACTTATGCTAAACTCACTCACCCTACCTAACTTGATGCCTTCAATAGCCCTTATAACACTATAGGATTTGACTACTCCCATATTTTCCTTCCCTACCATCTATGTTTCCATGTATTCTACCATGTGTGCCTATAATAATACTCCCATTAGTATCTTCTCCTCATTATATTTAATTTTACGTATCCATGTATTTTAATATTATGGTGGTGGATATTCCTTATTAGATTCAATACAAATTTTATCTTCTTTTCCATCATTTAATGTCTTTGTTGTATCTTGTGTAATAAATATTTCACTCCCACTATTGGATTCAATTAGATTTTTCTTCATTTTCTTGTGCATATTTCATACACTATGTACAATAGCAACTATGCTCTCTTGATCATTTATTCCTTTTTTATATACTCTTGTGTAGAATGTTCCTACACTTAATGCATTATCCTAGGCTCCTGTAGAATTATCTCATATATTTATGTTCATTTTCTCATTATCGATTACACACAATTAGAGTTGGAATTTCATTCCTTCCTTCCTCATTTTTATTGCCTCTATGAAATAATATTAAACCATATTAGAATAAAGATAACCCATCTTATTTTCCTCTAATTTATCCTCCATATTTATGATATTCTCCTTTTGCATGTTATTTCCTTCTATTGCATCATCTAACTCTTCTCTATATAAACCACCATAAATTCAACTATTAACATATCTTTCTTTTATAATTAGACTTTCCTATAGGTAAATAGACTTATATTCCATTTCACTACTCAATGTTCTTATGCTTTGTGTACTTATTTTGATTAAAGTGATATTTGGTTAAATCTATGATAAATCTCTAGCTATGGGTTGGTTTATCTTCATTTTTCTTCCTTTAGCAACTAGAGAATGCCTATTTGATTCATAATTACCCATGATCAAAAGAAATTTGAGGGATAAATCATATAGTTTCACATTTTAGATAGTTGAGAGGAGAAATATTGATAAATATATAGCTAAGCTTAAAATGACATAGACCCACATATATTGTAAAGTAAGCTAAAATATGTTAAATATAAGGTTAACCCTCCTAGGATCTTATACTACCTAAGTTGGGATTAACCATTTTTAATTAGAATATTACACCAACACCTTCCCTTAAGCATAACCTATGGAGATCTAAATAAAACATAAATAGAATCCTCTAAAATGGGTCATGATAATTAAGCCTAATAAAGTACCTATATGAAAATATATAATGTGATGTTGATTATACCTGTGGATTCCAATCCATCTTACCATAATATATGGATGTCAAGTTGATATATAAATGTGTGCTCTATACAAATCTCACTTAAAAGAAACATGCAAATAATACACACAAGCATTTCACATCCAAACTACCCCCTAAATATTTAAATAGAAGAAGGTGTGAGAAATGGTTGTCTCTCATGAAATTATGTCTCAAAACTAAAGTAGATAACAAGTGATAAAAATATACGAAAGGATGAGACACAAATTTATCTAAGGTGGCTTGAAAACTATCAACATACTCAAAAGTGATTCAACTATATACTAGTGGCAACTCCTAGCCAATGTTAAGAAAGTTTTATAAAAGGTAATCCAATAAATTATGTGAGTTATATTAGTTCATTAATAAAACATTGAAATTATGATGTCATATAATATCATAATATATGTCTTTCTCATCATGGAGATGATCATACTATCAATGAAGGTGCAAAAAATAGAGAGGAATACACCAATAAATGTTAATGAATGATGATACATACTACAATCCTCATGTGGGTTTCAATAAACAAGTGTGTAATGATATACAAGAGTCTAATTAAATATAAATAATCTAATTTATTAGAAATAAACAAAATTTATTTTTTGAGAAAATATTCCTCAATCCATTTTATAGGTACAAGTCTAAATTATTCAAAATAGCGTTATTCAAAATGATCTATGCCCACATTATTTAAAATAGCTCATTTTGTTTTGAATATAACAAATTTATTTTTAGAGAAAATTCTCTTCACTCCACTTTAGTGGGTATAAGTCCATATTACTCAAAATAGCCTAATTTATTCGAAATGATCTATGCCCAAATGGTTTGAAACACTCCAATTTATTTGGAATATATAAAATTTATTATTTGGAGAAAATTTTATCCACTCCACTTTAGTGGGTATATTCAAAATAGTTCAATTCGTTCAAATTGATATATGCCCAAATAGTTTGAAATAGTCTAATTTATTTGGAATGTAGGAAAATTATATTTTGGAGAAAAATTTATCCATTCCACTTTACTGGGCATAATTATAAATTATTCAAAATATAAATAATCTAATTTATTAGGAATAAACAAAATTTATTTTTTGAGAAAATATTCCTCAATCCATTTTATAGGTACAAGTCTAAATTATTCAAAATAGAGTTATTCAAAATGATCTATGCCCACATTATTTAAACTAGCTCATTTTGTTTTGAATATAACAAATTTATTTTTAGAGAAAATTCTCTTCACTCCACTTTAGTGGGTATAAGTCCATATTACTTAAAATAGCCTAATTTATTCGAAATGATCTATGCCCAAATGGTTTGAAACACTCCAATTTATTTGGAATATATAAAATTTATTATTTGGAGAATATTTTATCCACTCCACTTTAGTGGGTATATTCAAAATAGTTCAATTCATTCAAATTGATATATGCCCAAATAGTTTGAAATAGTCCAATTTATTTGGAATGTAGGAAAATTATATTTTGGAGAAAAATTTATACATTCCACTTTACTAGGCATAATTATAAATTATTCAAAATATTCTATTATTACAAAGAGGTTTGTAACTTAAAACGTATCAATTTATTTGATTAATCATTTTCTATTATCCAGAGTGAATGAAGAAATCATAAATGTTGATTTAATTGTAGTAGGCTCCACATATAATAGATATTGATTGAAATAACAATAAATTATTTGGGCATATATCAAATTAAACGAATTGAACTATTTTGAATATTATTCAAAATATAGAGAAAATTATATTTTGGAGAAAAATTCATCCATTCCACTTTACTGGGCATAATTATAAATTATTCAAAATATTCTATTATTACAAAGAGGTTTGTAACTTACAATGTATCAATTTATTTGATTGATCATTTTCTAGGTGGGATAATTTTCCATTCTAAATATGTTCAATTATTCAAAATATTCTATTACTACAAAGAGGTTTGTAACTTACAACGTATCAATTTATTTGATTGATCATTTTCTATTATCCAGAGTGAATGAAGAAATCATAAATGTTGATTTAATTGTAGTAGGAAATGGTTGAAATCTTAAATATAATTTTGTCCAAAATATAATTATTCAAAATATTTTAAATTAATTAAAATATTTTGAATAATTTATAATTAATTAGAATATTTTGAATAATTTTTAATTATGCCCAGTAAAGTGGAATGGATAAATTTTTCTCCAAAATATAATTTTCCTACATTCCAAATAAATTGGACTATTTCAAACTATTTGGGCATATATCAATTTGAATGAATTGAACTATTTTGAATATACCCACTAAAGTGGAGTGGATAAAATTTTCTCCAAATAATAAATTTTATATATTCCAAATAAATTGGAGTGTTTCAAACCATTTGGGCATATATCATTTCGAATAAATTAGGCTATTTTAAGTAATATGGACTTATACCCACTAAAGTGGAGTGAAGAGAATTTTCTCTAAAAATAAATTTGTTATATTTAAAACAAAATGAGCTATTTTAAAGAATGTGGGCATAGATCATTTTGAATAAGGCTATTTTGAATAATTTAGACTTGTACCTATAAAATGGATTGAGGAATATTTTCTCAAAAAATAAATTTTGTTTATTCCTAATAAATTAGACTATTTCAAAAAATTTGACCATAGATCATTTTGATTAAATTGGGATATTTTAAATAATTTAAAATTATACCCACTAAAGTGGAGTGGAGAATATTTTCTCCATAAATATGTTTTCTATATTCTAAATAAATTGAACTATTTCAAATCATTTGGGAGAAGGTCATTTTGAATATATTAGACTATTTTGAACTTGTGGCACCTTTTGGGCCTTCATATCAATCATTGATCCTTTGAACTATTCAAAACAATAAATAAAGGAGATAAAATGCTTTCTTTTCATGGAAGAACATGTTTGAGAATGTTTTGATAAGTCATTTGATTTTTTTGAAAGTGATACTTTACCTAGTTCAAATAAACAAGATTTAAATTTGACTGATACAACAATACTTAGAAATAGTCAAGGGCTTTAAAGAAAAAATACAAGTACCTTTTGTTGTGTAAATGAAACATGCAAAAAACATTTTAATAGGTAAATAGAACATATTATTCAAAATAGCCTTATAATTTATAATTATGCCCAGTAAAGTGGAATGGATTCATTTTAAATTAATTAGAATATTTGGAATAATTTATAATTATGCCCAGTAAAGTGGAATGGATAAATTTTTCTCCAAAATATAATTTTCCTACATTCCAAATAAATTGGACTATTTCAAACTATTTGGGCATATATCAATTTGAATGAATTGAACTATTTTGAATATACCGACTAAAGTGGAGTGGATAAAATTTTCTCCAGATAATAAATTTTATATATTCCAAATTTTGAATAATTTATAATTATGCCCAGTAAAGTGGAATGGATAAATTTTTCTCCAAAATATAATTTTCCTACATTCCAAATAAATTGGACTATTTCAAAAAAATTGGGCATATATCAATTTGAACGAATTGAACTATTTTGAATATACCCACTAAAGTGGAGTGGATAAAATTTTCTCCAAATAATAAATTTTATATATTCCAAATAAATTGGAGTGTTTCAAACCATTTGGGCATAGATCATTTCGAATAAATTAGGCTATTTTAAGTACTATGGACTTATACCCACTAAAGTGGAGTGAAGAGAATTTTCTCTAAAAATAAATTTGTTATATTCTAAACAAAATGAGCTATTTTAAATAATGTGGGCATAAATCATTTTGAATAATGCTATTTTGAATAATTTAGACTTGCACCTATAAAATGGATTGAGGAATATTTTCTCAAAAAATAAATTTTGTTTATTCCTAGTAAATTAGATTATTTATATTTTGAATAATTTATAATTATGACCAGTAAAGTGGAATGGATAAATTTTTCTCCAAAATATAATTTTCCTACATTCCAAATAAATTGGACTATTTCAAACAATTTGGGCATATATTTGAAATAGAATATATTCCAATTTATTAGGAATATATAAAATTTATTATTTGGAGAAAATTTTATTCACTCCACTTTAGTGGGTATATTCAAAATAGTTTAATTCGTTCAAATTGATATATGCCCAAATAGTTTGAAATAGTCCAATATATTTGGAATGTAGGAAAATTATATTTTGGAGAAAATTTTATCCATTCCACTTTACTGGGCATAATTCTAAATTATTCAAAATATTCTAATTAATTTTAAATGATCTATGCCCAAATGGTTTGAAATAATCCAATTTATTTGAAATTTAAGAAAATTATTTTTGGAGAATATTTTCTCCATTCCAATTTAGTAGGTATAAGTCTAAATTATTTAAAATATCCCTTTAACTTAAAATAAAAATATCAACAATCATGACTTAAGTAGGAAAAATAATTCATTAAAAAAAATCAAAAACAACTTAATAACATGAGATAAAGATATAAATATCAAGATCCATGTGGACCATCAAGATGTACTTGGAAAAAAAAATAACAAGACCAAACATTAAAAAAAAAGACCAAAAAAATAAATAATCAAATAAACACACATACAAAACAAAATGTTTTTATAGTTTTTTTTTTTGGAAATTTCTAAGTATCTCAACTTGATTGAGTATTATGAGACATAGAATGGTACAATCTTGCAAAATGGTGAGGGTACTTCAAAGAGTGATCATGAAATAGTGAAAGCATGCCAACTTAAAATTCTTATAAGATAGTGAGAGCATATCAAAATAGGGTACTGAGTTGACCTCAACATGAATCGACCACAGCCTACGTAATCCCAATAGGACATTAAGTCATGGTAGTTCTCCTAAATCACAAGGTGATGAAAAATAGACTAGGTCATAATGAGTTCATAAATAAAGGAAAATGATAATAGTAATGACCATGTGATGTGGTAGTGCATGATAAAAATGTGTTGTACCTAATTTACCCATAGGCAGTTATAATTAGAAAACGTCATAATTCTAATTGGCCCAAAGATGGTTATAATCAGGGGTACCAAATGGTAGTTATAATTTGTGATACTAGATAAAATGATACATGAAATATATCTTTCTAGATCTACTATCACACTACTTCTATAGAATGTCATTCAACACATCATTTTAAAATGGTTGAAACTAGGTCAGAATCCCCTCCCAAAAGGTGCAAAAAGAACCAAAAAAACCAAGATAAAAATTGGGTAAGTAGGATGACTAAAAATAATACTTGGTCAATAGGAAAGACATGTTTTAATAAAATGGTATAAAGCATGACATAGAGAAAATGATAAGTTAACACTTAGCTATGGCAAAAAGGTTGCCCCCAAGCCATAATGGACTTGTTAAATGGTGAGAGCATGGCTTAGATTGCTCACAAAATGGAGATATCATTCAAACTTAAAAATTAATCAAAAATGGTAAGAGTGTGGAGAAGATTATTGATCTAACCTCAATAGAAATTTCATGTTGCCTACATATTCTTGAAGGACCTCAAGTCAATGTAGTTCAAATAAGAAAGACAAATGGGACACAATGGTATAAAATGTCTAAAATGAAATGGCCTATAGGGTTTCCCCTAAGAGATAAGGTAAAGAAAATGACATGGAAAATTGAATAAGAAAATGGTTCTAATTTTCCAACTAACATGGAGATGCATGTCCTAGTCAACATATGAGACAACCAGAACAATTAGTCATAAAATTACTATCCAACACCTCATCTAATTAATTATTTTATTAATAAGGTGACATAGATATATAATTAAATAATGTGTTTATGATCTTTGTTGATCATTTATTTCATTTCCTTCAAATGCTGAGATAAGATATCTTTGTAGCCTTTGTAAAGGAAAGTGTAGCCAGGGATGGTAAATAATGTTAGGCATAGGATAAATGATGCAAGTTAGTAATGAAAAGGTGGATGATAATGGAATTTATAATGGTTGAGAAAAAAATGAAGCTCGATACTTTTAGTCACACACAATATTGTTGATTCTAGATTTGACATAACATTGGTTGTGGTGGGGTAGAAGACCTCTAAACATGCTCTTGATAAGACCACCAGATATTTTGTTGTTTAGTCTTGAGATTAGATACCAACTAATTATGCTATAGACTAGAAGCTCTATTAATTTTTTCTTTGATAATGTCTTCTTCAAGAAGTGAAGAGATTTTATACTCAACTATTTGTGCCATGATGAGGTTTTCACCAATGAATTTATCTTGATTAACCCATAGTGCCTCCAAAAAGGTTTTATGAAGAGAAATAAAAATTTTAATTTGATTATCTTCTAATGATTTTGAAAAGTTTTCAACAAAGATGTTAATTTTAAACTTTGATTATCCTCTAGCACCTTTGGAAAGATTTCACGAAGAGATATTAAAATTTGAATTTGATTATCTTCTAGGTCCTTTGAAAAGGTTTCACTAAAATATTTTGAGTTTAGACTTTGATTATACCCTAGCACCTTTGAGAAGGTTTCACTTGGAGATTATTTTTATTATGAATGAATTTGGTCTTGATCCCCTTGATATTTTTCACCCATTATGTTGCCATGGGTACATCTCAATAAAGTGTGATTCTATTGGTCATAATTGATGCTTGTGGGAGGTGGAATGTCAATATAATATCTATTTTGGATAGTGGTAATGGATTGATGAAAGGAAGAAAAATTCTCATGGAAGATACTAGGATAACTTATGTCGATACTAAAGTAATAATCCTAAAAAACCATAACCATAGAAGAATCACAAATATATTAAATTCATATACAAGACAAGGGTAACCAATATTGTAACAACCATGAATATAATCTAATTTTGAAGTTGAGTCCAAGTCAAGGGAATCTAAATATGATATCATTTCTGATAGTGATTCTACATTTGATGCTAAATCTAATGCCATTTTAGAAAGGAAACCTTACTCTAGTTATGATTCTTCATCTGGCTTGGATGTTTCTAAAATAATGTTTTTCTGAATTCTTGGTGGCAAGCAAGTAATGTCATGTGATTAATGGGCTCCATAAAAATTAACTCATTTAGGAAGGGTTTAAGATAGACTGGTTAATCTAGGTGAAGCCCCTCAAAGAGAGGAACCACTCGAGGGATGACTCAACAAAAACTTGTCTATCAAAAGGAGACTCCTTTATGAGTGGAAAAAAACCAAGAGATAAATTCGTAAAGACTCATTTATCAAGGAGATGGGGCTCTTTAAAAATATTTAAAATATGAATACATGATTCATCATAGGTTAAATTGTCATAAATAGGTGTTTCAACAATATTATCATGGATTTCATTAATAATTGGTTGCAAAATATTAGATTTAAACACATTTTGATCCTCACAATATGGTTCTTGAAGAGGCAAAGGTTCTTATTGACACTCAAGATCAACATGGATTTTATAAAGTGTGGAATAGTTATCCTAGGGTGAACAATCATTTGTGGTTCAATATTAGGATATCTAAAAATTAGACTATTAAACAAGGGATCAACAAAGCCTAGTTTATCAAATAGAAGTTCTTCAATAATAGGATCAATAAATAAAGATGATGGACCTAAAATGGTAATGATTGGATAATGTATAGTTTTGATAATTTCACAAACTAAAGGAGGAGGTCCTAAAATGGTAACCTTCATGTAGTATAGAGCTTGATTGGTCACACAAGCTAAAGGAGAATAGCCTAGAACTGTTACCTTCACATATTATGGAGCTTGATTGATTGCATAATCTAAAGGGATAACCTAAAATGGTAACATTTGAATGTGCCATGAAAATCAAAGGAGGACATCCTAAAATATTAACCTTAGAATGTGGAATTCAAATCAAAGGAGATGGATGAGGATGATGCTCAATGATTATCATCAATTGGATTGGTGTTTACCAAAAAATCCCAAAGAGGGTGACATCCTCAAACAAGACAAAGTGCTCATGGCTGCCATAAAAATGCTCTTCCTCACCACTAGGGCCACAAGAGACCCTATTATGAGTATAAATTTTTGACATGTTTAGAATATTATTCTCTATATTTTCTTAATATTTGGATTTTTTTTTTCAAACATTAAAAAGCTATGTTTTGATTTCCTCTAAATAAGTGACAAGGTAACAAAGAGATTATAATAATAGGAGGTGGTGTTGTACCACACAATTATAATAATGTGTCCACAAAATTACTCAACCTTGGTATATTTGAATTAGAAGAGGTTATGATAACTCAAACACCTAAGTGTAAACTAGTACACCAAATGCAGGTTGAAAGATATGTCAATACTGTAACAGCTAGTTCAACTTCAATAAGTTGATAATAAAACATTAGAGGAAATCCCTTCAGATTAATAAGATGAAAATGTGAATTAAGAAAATTAATATGTGAAAACATTCAATAATTCCTAACTATAAGACTAGAACCAAACAGGCATCACAACACCACCACATGGTAATCAGAGGTAGAATAAAATGTGTTCTAGATTTTAGAGCATAAGTGGCATGTAAGATGACCTATGTTCATAATAATAATATAATGATGAGTCTATAAATAACCTTTAATACAAATGGTAAATTGAACCCAATTTAAATCAAGTTAAGTGCAAATGGTAAAACCAATTAACACATTAACCTAGAACTTAGAAAGGTGCAATTCTGAATTTGAAAGATGGACTTAAAGATTTTTTGAAAGTGGTTTAAAATCAAATGGTAAACATAAATATGATGTTTATATAATAAAAACATATTTTTTTTAAATAAATATTTTAACAAGGCAAAGATGATTTGGATTTAACCAACATAATGCCTCCTTGTTCAAGAAATCGTGGAAAAATGTGTTTGGTTTGATGTTTAGAATAAATTTTTAGACTCAAATCAAGACCATGTAATCACAGACTAAAATACTAAATAAAAATAACTAAATCTTCCTAAACCCAAAACTAAAATTGTTTCATTGTATTATTAAAATCCATTTCTATACATACTCTTGGGAGGATTTTAATTGTTAATCCAAAAATAAAAGCACATAAAGTGGTAGGGTATTTTACATCCCCCCCCCTCTCCCAAGATATTTTATGGTGACATGGACCTTCATGTTACTCATCATACATCAACAATACTTTGTGGAAAGTGGGCATGTCTAAAACTTATAATTTATGACTATCTAGATAGTCCCAAGTGTGGATAATGCTAGAGATAAAAACATGCCAATTGGATCTATGTCAATTGACATATTATGAAAATGTCTTACCCTTTTCACAACCACTACATCCATCAATTTGTCAATATAGCATAATGTCTTGATCGATCATGCATTCTAAGGGTATAAATCACTAATGGAGGTAGTTTAACTACTCAAACTACCATCCTAGTGATTCAATAACTCAATTTCTATTCCCTCCCATGGAGAGGGGTTGAAGTAAATGATAGGAGATGAAGTCCTCAATCAAAGATTTCCTAAAGAACACATGAAGAGGTCATGAACTCCCTTATAAAATCCAAAATTCATGAAATAAAATGATCTAAAATAAAAGGCTTTAAAGGTTATTTTTAGATCACCCAAACCATACAAGTTTGGGTGAGAGCCTAGAGAACATACTTTTTACACATTAGATAAAGATATAATCATAATGAAAAGATGATTTTGTTCACCCAAGTTTCCTATAGGGGATGAAGGAAGAGCATCCATGCACTCCTCATTTTCCTAAAACAAACAAAAAAGCAATAGATAATTTACATATGTTAAGCACGGAATATACTAAGAGGGGGGGGGGTGAATCAGTATATTATATATATTATAAAACCTTCCCTTTATCAAATTCCACTTAATCAAACATTTAAGATATGCAATAAAACTCAAACAATAAACATCACACAAGATAGAGAGAGACACTAGATATAACGTGGAAACCCAATGTGGGAAAAACCACAGAGAATAATCTCAAGTATTTTCATGAGAAGAAACCCATAGGGGCACCATACCCCTTTGCCAAGTATGAACCTCAACTAAAATTCATGAGCACCAACCCACAGGAGCTTCAAACCCCTTTTCTAAGCACCAACCTAGCTACTATTCATGAGTACCAACCCACAGGAGCACCAACCCCTTTGTTGAGCATCAACCCAGCAACAATTCGTGAGCACCAACCCACAGGAGCACCAACCCCTTTATGTATACCACACACCTATCTCTCAATGTTGCTATCTCAACAAATGATAGATCAATACAACATCTCTTTCCTATCTCTCACCTTTGCTCTTTTAAGCTAGATATAACAAATACAAATCATATTCATCTCTCACAATTGCTCTTCTAAGCTCGATATTACAATATCAAATCAACCTCTTTCTCTCTATTAAAAATGGCTTCTCAAGCCTTTATTTATAGCTTTCCAAATTACCTTTGGCCTTCCCCCTTTGTGACCCTTTAATCCTCATGGAAAATGGCACCAATCTTTGATGACTCTTCATATTCAAGCCTTTGAAAAGTCATGTGGTGACCCTTCATGACCAAAAATGTCCTTCCCACTTTTGTCCTTATCTTTGGTGACTTTTCATATTCCTCAAAGTTTCCCTTCATGAGAAATTGTGCCCTTACTCTTTTGTCTTCACTTGGTGACTCTTGGTATTCCCCAAGATGACTCTTCATGAGAAAATGCGTCCCATCCTTCTTTTGTCTTTACCCCGTGGCTCTTCGACTTCTCCATGGGCCCTTCTTTTGTCTCATATGCAACTAAAAATATATTCGTTAATATTAAATAAATATTAAATCATATTAGCCAAGATAAACAACATTAAATGCAATGGGGCCTTTATCACCAATAATATTAGACCTTTGACATCAATGAAAATATTTCTAACAATCTCTCCCTTTGTCATTGATGGCAACCTCAATCTTGAAACTGCCACATCTTGTCACCTACACAAACGATCATCTGAAAACATACAGTAACTCCCCCTTACTATAGTAACATGTACTTGTTCCTTGTACCTATTTTTTAAACGTATACTTGTACCTATAATTCTCCCCCTTTGACATCAATGTCAAAGGGCCTACCTAGAGCTAACACTTAGCTCCCCCTCACTTGATGCTGAACATAAATGGTAAGAAGTAATAAAAATTACTCCCAACTCCTCTCACTAATATTTGAATGTATCCTTTGATCATGCCTTTATGAAGATATCTGAAAAAACATATACATTGTTCCCTATCCTTTGAGCATCTACAATCAACTCATTTGAATATTTTCTACTAATCTCACAACCTTCTTTATGAAACTTTATTGTATATCTTTGATCACATATTTGACTAACACTCAACAGATTATGCTTAAGACCTTTTACATACAAAACATTCTTAGTCTTAGTTCTACCATAATCCAAACTCAAAGTACCTTTTTCGGCTATCCTTGCAATGGTTTTATCTCTGAATCTCACTGCACCACCATTGATCTTATTTAGAGTAATGAACTTACTTTTATCACCTATCATATGCCTTAAACATCTACTATCAATTAACCATGGCTGATCTTTATCTCTCACATGCAGAGCTGTCTACACCATCATAAAATATTTAGGTTGTTTCTTCTACCATGAACATGTCTGAACCTTCTTCTTGATGAATGGAGCTTTGACACTCTGATCCTTCTTCTTGATGAATGGATCTTTGAAACTCTGATCCTTCTAAACTGACTCAAACATGCTTCTGCAACACCGAGCTATGTGTCCAAAGTTGTTACACTTGTAGCACACTATGGTCTCTTCATCAAAGCTTGATAGAGGAGAAAAAGAGTTGTGGCTTTTGCTTGACTCTACTTGACTTTCCTTCTCCTTATTTATGAAATTGTTAGCTTTTTTCTACATTCTAATTTCTTGTGACCATATCCATTACAATAAAAACAATATCCATAAAAATAAGACCTATTTGTATATCTCTTACCTGATTGACTTTTGTAGATTTGTTCCTTCCAGCCTTCTCTATTTGGAATGTCCTCTGTATCCTTCACTTCTCCCCTTTTTGTTTCCTCTTGTGTAAGAGCTTCAGCATAGCTCTCTTTCTTTTCAAAACTAATCCTTGTCTTATCTGAATATGCTTTTTGACTTTCCAATATCTTATTCATCATGTTAGTGCTATCTTCAAATTTTGAATCACTGACTACTTTATCAATGACTGCTTTCTTAATCTCTTCTTTTAAAGAGGCAATTTCAATAACATACCTTTCACAATATTTTCTTTCTATTTCCAGCTATGTTGTGAGATATTGTTCATTCTTCTTGGCTTCTTCAAAGTGTGCTTGTAGATCTTCTGTCATTTCTTTTGACTCTTGTTCATTTTTCCTGATCTAGCGCTTTAATCTTCGATTCTTCTTCTGAACAGCTTCTAACTCTTCAAAGGCACAAATGAGCTCTCCTTCCATATTCACTTCAGCTTCCTCCTCTTCTTCTTCTTGATCATCTTCATGTATAGCCATGAATAGAATATCTTCTTCTTCTAAATCACTGACTCCACTATCTTCACCTAAGCTAGGATCTTTAGAATACAAGATCTTTTTCTCGAATCCCTTCTTAGATTTGACTTTGAAATTCTTCTTGTATGCAAGCTTTTCTTCTTCATCATCTTTAACTTTATTTGGTCATCTAGCTGAAAAATGTCCAATATTTCCATAATTAAAACATTTAAAAGGTAATTTTCCTTGATATTTACTTGTTCCTCTTTTCGGCTTGTGAATGAAAAGTGCTCCATTGTCATCTTCATCATCACTAGAACTATCACTTGATTCTTGAATCTTATCTTTCTTCTTCTTTTATGTCTTGAAAGCTGCTTCTCTCTTTGAGGGTTTATCTTGTTCTGTCTGCATCTCATATGCCATGAGAATACCATGAAGCTCATCCATTTTTAGCTTGGCTAAATTCTTCATCTCCTCAATTTCTAAAACCTTTGCATCATATCTCATTGGTAGAGATCTCAAAACATTTTACACCACCATTGACTCATCTAATGTTTCTCCAAGACCTTGAATCTGATTTACGACTTGATCAACTTGCAAAAGATAACTTGATATATCTTCTTCTTCTTCCATATTCAAACTTTCAAACTGCCTTCTAAAAGTCTGCATCTTAGCTTGCTGAACATTTCCATCACCTTTGTAAATATTCTCAATTTTTACCCAAGTTTCATGAGTAGATTTACATTGCATAACTTTAACAAATTTAGATTCACATAAACCACATAAAATAGCATTTAAAGCTTTAGCATTACATTCACTTGCCTTCTTTTTTGCTAGAGTAATTGTAGATGTCTGTGGCTCTTCATATTCCTTCACCACTGATTTCTATATGTCAAATCTAAGGGCCATCAAATAAACCTTCATACTCATGCTCCAAAAATCATAATTCATCCCATCAAACAAAGGTGCCTTATTTGTAGAAAATCCTTCTTGTGACCCAGCCATCGTGCTTTCTTGATCTACCTTCAAGCTGTAAAACTTTTTAAAAAGGAACCAGCTCTGATACCAATTGTTGAGCATGAAATATATCGATCATACATTCTAAGGGTAGAAATCACTAATGGAGGTAGTTTAACTACTCAAACTACCATCCTAGTGATTTAACAACTCAATTTGTATTCCCTCCCATGGAGAGGGGTTAAAGTAAATGATAGGAGATGAAGTCCTCAATCAAAGATTTCCTAAAGAACACATGAAGAGGTCATGAACTCCCTTATAAAAGCCAAACTGCATGAAATAAAATGATCTAAAATAAAAGGCTTTAAGGGTTATTTTTAGATCACCCAAACCATACAAGTTTGGGTGAGACCCTAGAGAACTTATTTTTTACAAATTGGATAAAGACATAATCATAATGAAAAGGTGATTTTGGTCACCCAAGTTTCCTATAGGGGATGAAGGGAGAGCATACATACACTCCTCATTTTGCTAAAATAAACAAAAAAGCAATAGATGATTTACATATGTTAAGCATGAAATATACTGAGAGGGGGGGTGAATCAGTATATTATATATCTTATAAAACTTTCCCTTTATCAAATTCCACTTAATCAATCATTCAAGATATGTAATAAAACTCAAACAATAAACATCACACAAGATAGAGAGAGACACTAGATATAACATGGAAACCCAATGTGGGAAAAACCACGGAGAATAATCCCAAGTATATTCGTGAGAACAAACCCACAAGAGCACCAAACCCCTTTGACGAGTACCAACCTCAACTACAATTCATGAGCACTAACCCATAGGATCTTTAAACCCCTTTACCGAGCACCAACCTAGCTACTATTTGTGAGCACCAACCCACAGGAGCACCAACCCCTTTGTTTATACCACACACCTATCTCTCAATGTTGCTATCTCAACAAATGATAGATCAATACAACATATATTTCCTCAATCTCACCTTTGTTCTTCTAAGCTAGATATAACAAATACAAATCATATTCATCTCTCACAATTGCTCTTCTAAGCTAGATATTACAATATCAAATCAACCTCTTTCTCTCATATTACAAATGGCTTCTCAAGCCCTCTATTTATAGCTTTCCAAATGACTTTTGGCCTTCCCACTTTGTGACCCTTCAATCCTCATGGAAAATGGTGCCAATGTTTGATGACCCTTCATATTCAAGCCTTTGAAAAGTCATGTGGTCACACTTCATGACCAAAAACATCCTTCCCACTTTTGTCCTTATCTTTGGTGAATTTTCGCATTCCTCAAAGTGTCCCTAATTGAGAAATTGCACCCTTACTCTTTTGTCTTCACTTGGTGACTCTTGGTATTCCCCAAGATGACTCTTCATGGGAAAATACATCCCATCCTTCTTTTGTCTTTACCCTGTGGCTCTTCGACTTCTCTATGGGCCCTTTTTTTATCTCATATGCAACCAAAAATATATTCGTTAATATTAAATAAATATTAACTTATATTAGCCAAGATAAACAACATCAATGGGTTATTTATCACCAATAATACAAGACCTTTGACATCAATGACAATATTTTCAATAACGTAAAACAACAAACTTTTGAAAATATTGTAATTGTAAGTGAGTGTAACTTTTAAGCACCAAATTGAAATGTTAAGTGAAATTCTTGGCCCCTTGGACTTAATTTTCAAAAACTTTCAAAATTTGTACAAAATAATCAAATAAACCATCTAAGTTCATTTTAAACACCAAAGGTAATGTTGAAGAATTGATTATGCTCAAATTGATCACTTTTCCGTGTAGGTTCTACAAGGTTACAGAGTTTTCCTTTGCTTTGAAATACAATTTATAATAAAATAAGAAAGTTCAGAATTCTTGATCTTAGTTTCTCTATTTTGTACACATAGATACTAACATTGGTCAACAATGATCGATGCCATTTATAGAGAGATGAATGATGGTCATAAAGAACCATTGTCAGTCCAAAATGACCAATAATGGTCACCTATGAACCCTTAGAAATAACATTTTGATAGGAAATGTTTGTTAGGCCAAGTTAGGATAAAATGTCAAAAAGAAAACTTTTGGATCAAGGATAAATATTTAGACAAGATACATAAATACTCAAATTGGAAACTACAACTTTCAGAAAATATCTAAATTTCAAATGTTAGACATTTTTTTACCTACAATGTAACTGATGTTGGTTAGCTTTGATCGATACTAATTAGATTTGACTAATGTCGATTACACAAAACTGATGTCAGGTACTGTGTGACCTATGTATAAATAAAAAACATCAAAAACATGGGAAAATGAAGCTAAAAAATGATGTTAAAGGATTTTTAGTGACTTTAAGGAAATCTAATATTGAAAAAATGCCTTCCTTACTTGAGAGGGATGCATGGTCCCATTGGGTGTGTCAATATGTAGAGATGGATTAAAAAGATAGTTAAATCAAGCATTAGTCAAGAAAATCCAAAAAAATGTATAAAGAACTAACAAACTAGGCTAACCTATTCAACGAGGTGTGAAAATGACAATTAAGATCAAATGAAAGAAAGTAAACACAAGTTAGCTTCCCAAGAGCTTCTCATCACACAAATATAGCTCAAGTATTTTTCCCCTTGATTTGGTGCTCAAGTCTTCAACAATGGTGCAAGACCAAGCTCCTTCACCATCTTAATAACACCAACTATAAACTAGGTTCATGATATAGAAATCAATGATGTGCCTATCAATAAATCTATCCTATTGTAAATAAATCATTATCAAACTACACTCAAAAGGATTGTAGAGAGAATCCTAAATTATAAGTTTACTCAAATTAATCTTAATTAATGTGGTCTAGGCGCTCCTATTTATAGATTTTTGAAATTTATTAGGATGAACCATGACCATCAATCTCAAGAACAATATGTGTGTCCATGAATTAATCCAAGTATGTAAATAATATCCATAAATATCCTCATAAATATTTGGGAGGAAGGGGCATTAAAGTGGCATGTGAAGCCATAATTGTAATATTTGTTGCATTTATGGCTTATGGATTCCACCTCATTAATCATGTCATTTTATGATGTAATTAATAGGAATAAACTTCGAATAAAGAAATATTCATTAAATTCGATGAAATTCTTACTTAAACTCATAATTTGGTTTAATTTAACTATGTAAGATTATTCAAAATTTTAGTAGTTCTTTAGAAATTGGATGAACTTCATTAATCATAATGGTCAAAAAATCATATTACTAGGTCATAATTTGGCTAAAGAAGAATTAAAAGGTGATGTTAGTTGTGTATAGACTATGATCCCATTTAGGATGTTATCAACACAAAATAACTCATGTATGCTTTGTGTGCTTCTGAATTAGAAGAAAAGAATGATCTAGAGCACCAAAGTGCATTTTTGTCATGTTGACTCAAAATGATTTGAGAAAATTTAATAATCACATAAAATGCATTGCCCTATTTAGGGATACATTAGCCTAAATCATCACTTATATATGACAAGATCAAACCATTTAGCATGTTTAATTAATTTTGGCCCAAATTGTTCATTTTTATAAATTTAGAGTAACATTGAAAATTTTAAAACTTTTAGTGTGAGGTAATATCATACATAACGTGTCTTAGGGTAACCCAATTATTCTTGTCCATTTCTAATTCCCTTTTTGACTTCGTAATGCAAGGTAAGAGCATACATGACACAAATATCATATGCATACACATTAAAAATATGAAAAACAAATCATAAACAATGTTTATTTATTTATTCATTAAATAAATATATTTATTATATTGTTGTGCATTTGGTATGATTGTATGATCTTGGATGAATGAACTATAAAGAATATTTTGGTAGCTTTTATTTGTTGAGGCCTTTGATGAATGTATTAAGTATAACATGATTTTAACAGAGATGAAATGTATTGAATATCAATCTAATAAAAAAATTAAGAATAGGGATGTTTAGAATTCAAAAAAATGTCTTAGATGTGCAGATGTTGCTACATGGTGCAAAAAACAACATAAAAAAAATAAAAATGGTGTCAATAGTTAAGACATTAGGAAATTTATGAAAAACTAAATTTATTTTATCCATGGATACATTTATATAATTTATATATTCATTTTTTAATAAATTAGAATTTAAATGAATACTCAACTCAAAATTTACAATCTCAAGAAAATAAGTGCTCAATGTAAAAATTTTGATGCACAAAATGCATTCTATAGTGCAAAAATGATGCCAAAAATTCAAAAAAGCTAATATTTTGATAAAAATCGATAGTTATAAAAATACTAGGAAATTGGTGTATACATTACTTTAAATTCATATAAACATATAGAAACATTGTTTTTAGAGTGGAGACTCAATGAAATGCACAGATGTTGCAACGTCTATGAAAGAGACATCACATACTTAGGCATCATTTCACTAAATGAAAATTTTATTTTTGGATGTAGAGACATTTATTTATAGTTCAAATATATTTCTAATTTATGAATGGGATGTTTTAATCTAATCTTATAAAAAAATGACTCAAATTAACTCAAAATATTCCCCAGTTAAACATTAACAAAGAGGAAGTTAAGAAAGTAAGCTCTAGAAATAAAAAGGGATAAAGGATTACTTATGGGGAGTCCTACCAGGAAATTCATATGTATACACCTGGAAAAATTTTAGTAATAAAAATATTTTATAAATTAAATAATATCAAAATTCTTATGTTAAATAAATTTGAAAGGTACCTCTGATAAGTAAACAGGGAGCAAGAGTGTGATAAATTATCCTACCAATAGTGAAAGTGACCCACTTCATTTTTGGATGTTGCTCAATTTCTTCATGGATGTATTTTATTTTTTTGAAGAGCATAAAATAAAATTGGTATCACCTCTCCTTATCAACTAAGATGATTGGCTTGATGCTTGATGAACTAGATTCTTGATCTAGAACTCAAAGCGGTAGAATGATGGTAGGCTAATTAAGATTGTTGAAATGAAGGGATGTGAGTTAAATTTATATATTGATATGATGAATAAAAATTATTTATTTTGATCTAATATTAGTGGTTAAAAATAATTCTTCATCCGCATTGAATTAATTAGGCTGAGGAATAAGTATGGAAAGTAGAGTTTGTAATAATTTAGAATTTTGAAGAATGGCTTCTATTCGTACTTTTTCCCTTGCATAGGATTTTTAGAATATTTGATGACAAGTGGGTGATGATGTCACCAATTTGATATGATGGGTTAATGGATTTGATTTTTGATTTTTGGAGATTACAGAAATCATGATTTGTTAACCAATTAACCTTGATTTATCATTTGGATTTTCAAGGTTCATTATGAAAATGGGACTATATGAATAATTCATGAGAGATGGTACCCACAAGGTTTTGATATGATTTAAGATGTGGTAGGTTTAAATTAGGGGCATGAAATGATGTGATAATTTAATTAACACTATAATATTGATATTCAAGATGAAAATTGTAATTGTATTAATGATTAAGATTTGATTTACATAATAGTGAATAGTGATGACAGTGAATAATTGAAACATTAGGGTGTCATAGATGTAGTGTCTACATCTTCAATAAATGGAAGCATATATTTATGGATACCTAGTCTAAACCTTAAACTATGTAGTCTATGATTTGAACCATATGTAAATACCTTTAAATTATGTAGTATGTAGTTTAATACATATGTAAATTATTATATCTCTTCATAATCATAAAATAATACAAAATTTATTAGGATATCTTAAAAATAATATATTTTACATGCAAAATTATAATATTATAACCCAAACTTATGAAATAACATCATCTTTCTTCCAACACAAAAACTTAGCAACAACACTTTTTGATAACTTAGTGAGGCATGTTTTAATAGGGGGAAATATTACCTCCTATCCATATGATGTTAGTAATTATTTAGGTCTCTTGTGAACCCCAAATATAAAGAGGTGACCCAAGCATCTCAATAAATATTCAAGTGGTTTCCAAGAAAAGAGGTTTTAATAGTCAAAACTACTAGTTGAGTGACAAACACCAATACACAGAGTGATCCACACAATCAGTTGAAGGGGATAAAACCAAACACAAGACAACAAATATATGGTATGTTTAATCTATTCACAAATAAGGTTTCAAATTTAAATGGATATTTCCTACTTATAATAATAAAATCCCTTAGTTAGAAGAACAAAAACAATTATGTAAATTTCTAAAACTTTATCACCCATAAAATAATTTAGCTTATATTTTGGAAGGATTCATGTGAATATAAAATACCTCACAAACTAAATATTATAATTAAATAATTATATTATTTAATGAGGTATTATGTACCCAAATTAAAAAATTATCATAATATAATAATCTTAGCCATTATAGTTCTATTCTTCCCAGTCAAATTCTTCTCCCAATAAAGTAAAATAATTCCTAGCTACTAGAAGATTTTTGATCGTAAGAGGGAAAAAAGAATATTATTTTATATATCTTATTAAAGAGTAAATATTTTTATCCTTTGGTTTTGCTACTTATCCCTTCTTAGGTCCTCCTTGGGAAGCCAATTTTTTTGATTCGAATAGTTATTTAAATATCTCCAAATCCCCCAATAACAATGCTACCTTAATTATTAGCCAATGGAAGAACAAATATTATTATTTTGAAATTTTAATATTTTTATTTATTATAATTACAAAAATTGAAATAAAGAGAGTGGGTTCCATAAGGGTTTTAAAAAATAGGAATTAATCATGTCAAAATTATTTAAACATAACACCATAAATGGTATGTCATTTAATGTTGATAGGATCAATGAGAATGATTAATGAATCATAACCTATAAATATATGCATAATAAATTTTCAACAAATGAAAAAAAATAAAATAAACTATAATGAGTCTTATGTAGGGATGATTTAAATTCTGATCTAAAATATGTCAACAAAAATATTTGTCAACTATAAATGCAATATTGTAAGGGTAATTACAAGAAGTTTTCAACATTTCTAGAATAATACATAGAAATTGATGATGGCACAACAAGAGAGCATAAAATCTATAAATCTTTTGGAATTTATTCTTCTTAGTCAATGGTCATATCTTATCCCCCCATCTCACACCCTTTCCTAAAGATAACTATTACCTACATAATCAATGCATTCATAAAAATGTTCTCACAAATTTAAAAAAAATACTAGAATAACATCATATATTAGGGTAATGTACAATATTTATCTCATATACTCATACTTGTATGGATAATGAAACTCATGTCAAACTATATATCTTACGTACCATGGGTGCATAGTGAATTTTGAACTTCATACATGGCTATAAGATATATCCAGTCTTAAAATTTGAATAAGCCATATAGATATAGTATTAATAATGAAGAAACATTACATATTTAATTAATCCCTACTCATACTACAATATCAGTGAAAAAAAGTTAATATCCATGTCCATGAGTGAAGTATGAAAAAATAATGGTACACGATGAGTGCAATACAACATGCTACAAAAATATGATGGGTATAACACAGTAACTACCAATTATGAAAAATGGAGATCAAATATCACATGACCATTTATATCACCTACATAGTTATTTAACACATCAAAGTTACTAAAAATAATAATTAATATAGATAATGATGTAGAAAAATATTTGCGGGAAATGTCCCATAAATTAAGTAATCACCTCATAGTCACATTTTGTCACACATAAAAAAATAATATTACCCATATGCATAATAATTGCACATCCCAACCCCTGACTTTGTCCATAATTGGTACATATGAGAGACATGACTACATATGCGATTAGTAAAGTGATATAGAATCATTTCAAAACATTAATATAGAGTTATGTATTTATATGAGTCATTTAGATAATCGATAAGACCTTTTTTTATATAATGATTCCATCTCATTACGAATCCATAAGTAATAAGAAAATAATATTAAATCATAATCATGATCCTCATGTGATTATATGTAATGAAATTACTTCACCATGAAAGTAGAATAACATACATATAAAAAATATGACTCAAATAAATCAAAATATATGAGTAAATGTCACACCACTCCACAACATTACAATAAGAAAAAAAATTGAAATAATATTATCAATTACTAATTACTTCCTCTTATTTATAGTCTACTTAAGCCATGGTTAGTGGATAGGATGACCTAACTACTCGAATGAGATCATAGAGAAATGTAATATTATAATCAAGGGGTTATGTGAGATAAACATTAGATACACATATCCCAATGAATGTTATAGTATAAGGGAGTATCATTCCCCTCCCCTTAAAAATAATGTTTCCATCGATGTTAAACAACTTTGGATGCATAAAAAATATTCCTCCTCCCATGTTGCCTCTTCATAGTTCAAATTCTTCCACTTGATCAAATACTCCTTATTTTATCATGTTTTATCCTTTTAGTGTGAGTTTGAAGTATCAATTGATGTTTTAGAATGAATTGGAAAGTTTTGGTAACTTATTCTATGTATAAACTCTATATTCAATTAATTTATTTAGGAAAGATAAATTAAATATGGAATGTATATGACTAGACTAGAGTATCCCTTGCTTTTAAGAAACACTAACAATTTTATGTAGGATTATATAAGGACATAAATAATTGGGATAAAGTATTTTTTCCTATCTATTTTTATTTAGAGACATATTCTTATATGGATGTAAGTACACAAATACACAATCATAAATGCCAAAATTTCACTTAGTCTGATGTTGATATTTTTGTTGCTACATTCTATTTTTTCCATGGCCAAATTCTTCCCAGATGAGTTACAACCTTCTGATAGTGTTAAATGTTTTCTTCAAAAACTTAAAACTTTGGATTCACCCTCAAGGGTAAAGTGATGGATGGGGGTTGATAAACATAAAATGCCAAAAATGGAGACATTTTGGAAGAGGTGTGGAAGGAAGTGTTATACCACCATTCTACTAGTGGTAGTGAATGAACACACCATTCTTGTTTATCAAATGAAAAAAAAATGAAAATACCAATATATTTATGTGTTAACCACATCAATTTTATGATCAAATTGAGGGTGATAAGATCAGATATGATCCAATAGAGTACCTAGACATGAAAACAAATCTATCCAACAATTATTGGTAAAGATGGTAAAATGATCACTTACATTGATCTTTGGAATACTGTGCATCTTTTCAAATTACAAAAAAAAGTAAAATTAAAATACTCATTGAAAATTTCTATGTAAAAGAGAATAATTATCATATTTTACAAGTGTATGAAAAATAACAATGATGAAATTTTACCTTTAGACCTTGGAAATCCTACAATGACATCCATGAAAATATTCTCCCACCTCTTGATAGAAATCGACAAAGGTTTTATAATATCTGGTCTCTTAATCATTTCACCCTTATTCTATTGACATACCATGCATCTAAAATAAAATTTTGTACATCCCCATTGAGTCTTTCCCAAAATAAATCATGCTTGATTGTATGATAGGTCTTCAAAAATGTAGAGTGCCCACCTATTAGAGATGCATTGAGATTCTAAAATATATTGTGCCTGAGGATATAATTCTTACATAAGTATAATCAATATTTATACCATAGTGTGTTCCATTTATGCTCTATTTTTTGATAATCACTAGGCCCATGCTAGTCATTCTGAGTAAGAAACTATGTATCCTTGTCATTATCCCATTATAATCTTGCCTCTTCCAACTAATATTCATTCTAGATGATCATTACAAATAATAAAGCATTAGTTGACACATCATTAGTAGACATTGAATCTACTACAACATTCTCCTTTTACTTCTTAAATAAATTTATATTCATATCCCAACATATTATTCACCCATTTTTGTTTTTATTTTGATGAAAAACATTTATCTAAAAAATAGTTTAGACTATCATGATCAGTATTGACTTTAAAGTGTTTACCCATCAAATAATTTCTCCATTCCTTGACTACATGAAGAATACCTATCATTTATTTCTCATATATTGGATGAAATTATTTTAAACCTTGAATTAATTACTCCAAAAACAAATGGGTCTTTATTAATACATAACTATTGTTCTCATGCCATATCTAGATGTATCAAACTCAACTATAAAAGTTTTAGAAAACTTCTGGGTAGCCAAAATTAGGGTGGTGTACATACCCTTTATTAGCTTCTCAAAGGTTGTGGTATCTTTTTCATTCCAATGGAATGATTATTTCTACAACAAATTTGTGAGTGTTGACGCTATTTTGCCATACATTTTCACAAATTTATGATAGTAACCTATCAACCAAAAAATACCCTAAAGATTTTTTAGGGTGTTTAGAAAATTCCACTCCATCATATATTTTATCTTATTTCATTCTATTTTTAAACCTTCATTTGAAACAATATGATCCAAAACCTCCACCTCTTCTAATCTTAAAAAACATTTTAAGGTTTTCCATAAACTTGATGTTGTTCCATAACTAATATAACTTGTTTCATGTGCTTAAAATGTTATTCTCATGTTTTTTTCTATATATTAGAATGTCATCCAAAAATTCCATCATAAATTTCTTTAAAAAGGGCCTAAAATATCATTCATAAAACTCTAGAATGTAGATGTTTCATTTGTGATACCAAAAAACATGACAAAAATCTCATAATGGCCTTCTAAGTTATGAAATCTATTTTAGGGTTATCCTCATCTCTAACATAAATTTGATGGTATACATAACAAAGCTATAGTTTTTAAAAATAAATAACACCATGTAACTCATCTACAAAATCATCAACTGTTTTAATAGGTAACTTATCTTTGATGGTATACTTTTTGAGTTCTCTATAGTTTTGGAATATCCTCCAAGTGTCATACTTCTTATGCACCATGAACACTAGATATGAATATTCACTTTAGCTATGTTTGATAATACCTTCCTCCAACATCTCATGTACCATATTTCAAATTTCACTCTTTTGGTCATAGTGATGTTTTTATGGTCTCATTTTTAGTGGTTGAATCCATGGAAGCATCCTAATGACATGATCATGTTATCTTATTGGTGGTATTTACTTAGAATGGCACAAAAAATAGATTGGTGGTCATAAATAATCATTTTTAGATCATGATGGGTGTAATACTTTATTGAACTTCAAGGGGAAAAATGGGATAAAAATATTTCATCTCATTTTCTTAGAATATTTGTCATATAATGTGAACTAACCAATTGTTGATAATTTTCCCATAATCCACATTCTTCAAATGTCTTACCTTTAGAAGGAAAGTGCATGAAAAATTTCTATAAATTATTCTTTATTGTTCCCAAGTATTCAATCCATTAGACTCCCAAAAAATGTCTTCTCCACCCATTAGAATATAAAACATAGGATACTTTAGCCTCTAGTTTCTAATAGAAAGATAATACTAGGGTATTTTTTGGAATAATTTACTATGCCACCATTTTAAATTTTGACTTAAAATTCTGTAGTTTGATAAATGAAACAATTCAAATGAGTAGGTAACTCAATTTTGATGAATTTATGTGTACTCCCTAATTCAATTAAAAAAAATTCTATTTTATGTTGTGAAGAGACACAAAACCTTAAGGATTATGGGAGAGATAATATCTTAAAGTGCATGACATGAAATTTTAGGTTGGGAATATTTAGGTACCTCATTTGTGTCTTCCTCATCTTCCCTTAAGGATACATCATAATATTCATAATCATTATAACCTTAAATGTAGAAAAAAATATTCACAATAAATTTATGTAATTTTAATCACTTTATATCAGAACAAAAACATGACCCTTTTGCATGTTTCTCTTTAATTTTATGAAGGGTCAATTTTATAGGATGAGGAAATGATTCTATTGGGTTGGTTATATATTTTATGTTTGTGAATGCATGCCTCTTGTTCGATAATTATTTTCCTTTTTCCTTGGATATGTGTGAATATATTCATAGATAATAAGTGGATTAAACATTTTTACCTTAGGTTAATTTGAGACCTCCAAGAAATAGGTCATTTAGGTCTCCTAAATAATGTTCTCCACACACAAGGATAGGTTATATAATTGATGGATATAATATTTAATTTCATTTTTTTATATCAATGTTTACAATTGGATAAATTTTTTATAACCCACACTATTTTTATAGCATATTTTCAAATCCTCGTTAAAATCATACCAAGTGAGATTAAGATCCTTATTCTTATGTTACACCAAAAAAAAATTGATACCAAATGAACTATTATGATTCTAGATATAGGGATTCCATGACCACTTTTTTGTCCATATGGGATCTTATGCATATTCAAAAATTTATCCATTTGGTTGATCCATGTGATTGGATATTTCCCATCAAACTTTAAGATTTCTACTTTTGGTATCAAGTTCCTTAGCTGTTACATACTTGGATTGGGATTATGATGGATGGAAGATCCACCATGGTTGGGTTGTGCAATGTTGGTATTGGTTTTTATTAATAAAATTTATTTAAATTCATCATGATATATGTCAAATTGAAATGTATGACATTCATTTCATAATATATGCATTGCACATTATATTGTATACCTTGCACATTATACTCAAGTTATTTCATTTCATGATCCATGTCAAAAAATATAGGAATAAATGATCTAAAAACACCCACATTACTCAATATCTTCTTTTTTGAGGAGTTTTACTTGGACTTTCAACACCCTTGCCTTGGCCCCTAGTTGTGGTCCTACCATAACAAGGTTTGCCAAATTCAATCATGGTTGTTACCTTTAACCCAACTTTGACCAATATTTTTTGCAATGATGTCACCTCAAATCATAAAATACAAATAACATATCCACACTTTATTTTTTAAATATTTCTAAAAATACAAATAAATCTAGAAAAAAAATTCAAAATGCTCTTATAGATTAAATTATTTTTTTAAAAATCACTCAAAATACATCGCAAAACCCTTAATTTCTTTACAGAGATGTCCTTAAATGATCCTCCAACTCTAGAAAAACCTTTGGAGATAAATTTTCTACAAGTTGTAAGTTATAAGTGATTCTCTAATAAAAAGACTTTACCCACTCAATGACCCAAATCAATTCTCTAATACCACTTATAATGAAATTACTTCAAAAATAAAGTATAATATAATCAATATATCAAAATATTACTAAAAATAAAGTATAATATATGATAAAATGAGAAGCCACTTTGAGAGGGAAAGATGCACAACCTTCTAATAAGAACATAATTCATAATATGTTGATCAATTACTACTTACTACCTCATATTTATAGTCTACTTAGGCCATGGTTACTCCATTGTTTAACATAACTACCCAAATGAGCTCATAAATAAATTTAATATCATAAGGAAGGGGTTACACAAACCACATGTTAGATACACATATCTCAATGCACACTATAGGCTAAGCATGTGGCATTATACTAGTCATAAAAAATAAAAAGGTAATTAAATAACCATATACATGATTATGCTATTGTATTTCTCCTATTATGTATTCTCAAAATGACATTTTAATAAATTATTTCTTGGCAAGGAAATGGACAAAAGATGGTAATTTGAAAAATTTATTACTGTTAACTACTTATACTAGTAAAATACAAGCTAGCTTCCCTAGGATGGTCATTTTTTTTATAGTATAGCATTATCATCTGATTATTGTACTCTATTGGGTCCTTTTATGATTTTTATTTGTATTTTATTTCTATTAGGGTGATCTTTGGGTAAAATTTTCTCATTAATGTTCTATACATAGTGGCATTACATTATCTTGATTGTAAATACCTCCAACTTGATAATCACATATCCTTTCCATGCAAAAAATGTTTTTTTTCTAGTTCACCAACACTCAAAAATCCTCATGCTATAATTTATAATGAGGAATTAAATCTAAAGAAATAAAGTTACTTTAATAATATACAACCGGTATCCAAGGTAATTAATTGGAAATGCATCACATATTAAACTTATTTTAATAATTCATTCAATATGTTAAAATTTATTCATGGTGTAATTTAAAATGGAGAAGTAACAACGCTTCAAATAATTCAAAATTTGGTAATGGTTTCAAGAAAATAATGTTTCTACCCTTCCAACATTTGGTTAGGTCCTTCAACATCATAAACTACTGTGTTGACATGCCCATATTAAGTTCGTTGTTTTTCCATAAAAATATTGAATTTTTGGAAAAGTATAAATTTTATTTTAAAAAGTATTTAATAATATTTTGATAAATGATTTGTAACAAGTAATATAGTTGGTTTTGATGAATAGTGAAGAACAATGGTATAAGTAGAACCCTTTAGTCATCAGTCTCAATCTCTAATTGACTACTTCATTCTCAAATTTTAATCTTGACCATCTGAGCGTGATAAATATACATAACTTTATCAATTTAGTATATTTTTGGGGGATATAACTTCTAAAATGGTTGAACCAATTAAAAATGATTAAATGATAATTGAGAAGAGGATAAAAGTCTCTTTTATAATACAAATTTTTTAATTTTGTTGTGTGCAATTGTCAAATAATGAGAGCGGAATGAAGATTAACAGGAATATAAAAATTAACATGACATAATATATTGATACAATGTAGCATAAGGTGATTGAGCACATCATCAATAGGAGTGGGGATAAGATATAATAGTAGCAGTGAGAATAAAAGAAGTAGCAGAAACATAAAAAAAGAAAATAAAATAAAAATTAATAGGTAAATATAACATGTAGAACATAATATAATAAAGGGTGAAAGATTAGTTTTAGAAGTAGAATAACCTTTAGTATAAAAAATTAAAATATATTAGGAAATGTTTTCTCTTAAATTTATAATTAAAATGTGTGTGTGTGTGTGTGTGTGTGTGTGTGTGTGTGTGTGTGTGTGTGTGTGTGTGTGTGTGTGTGTGTGTGTGTGTGTGTGTGTGTATTTTATCTCTTTAAAAATTATTTTTATTGGACATACAACTCTATTTGGGTAAAATCGGCCTCCCCTATTTTATTTATACTGTCAAACTAATATATATTAGATCTTTTTTACTTTAAAAAAATATTCTATCACAACCTTAGTCTTTTGGGTCTATTAGATCATGGATGATAGTAGTAGCAACACATGGGAACATCCACCATCATTTAATGTAATGAATTACAAAATTTGGTCTATTAAAGTGAATAATGTATAGTTATATCATGATCTCTATGGGTATCTTGAAAATGGATACATAGATGTAATAGATCAGGCTACATTCAATGATCTCACACAAATACAAAATAACATGTGAAAAGAGAATAAGATTAAGGATCCAAGGGCATTGAGATACATTAAAATAACATTGAATGATTAAATATTCATAAGGATATTAGTATCTAAAAGTTCCTAGTAATCCTGGGGCATTTTGGATAATTCATACCAATGTAATAAAAAAGTGAAGTTGGTAAAGATAAAAATATTGAAGAGAGATTTTGAGAGCCTAAAAATGAGAGAGTCTGAGTCAATTAATGAATTATTAAACATAATTAAGAAAATATTACATTATATTAAGACTAATGGAGATGATACTGAGGACCATATGATAATAGATAAGGTTATGAGGAGTCTTCCAACTCAATTTGATCATATTATGGTAGTAATAGTAAATTCACAAGATTTAAAATAAATGATAGTTGATTAGCTAATGGGTTCATTGCAAACCCATGAATAGAGGATGAATAAATTAGCTAATGTTTCTCATACACAAGGATTTAAATATAATGTAAATGTGATAGTCATTGGGGAGAGTATCTAACAATATATGAAGAGGTATATTTAAGAACATCAAAGATGAGGAAAGCATGACCATCTAGAATCAAAAGGAAGAGGAAGAGGAAGGAACAACAAAACTTATAGATATGTTTCCCTAAAAAATTATGACAATTCTAATGTCCAAATCTATAATTTAAAAAAATATGGACATCATGCAAGTGAATTTAAGAATATATAATATGATATGAATATATAAAATGATAGTTTTCATTAAGCAAAGAAAGTAAAAAAATTAAAATGAAAAGGGTGGAAATTCGTTTATAACTTCCAATATACTTGAGTAAATAAATAGTGAAAATTTTACTTAGATCATGGATACTAAAACCACATGAGTTAGAATAAAGATATGTTTACGACATAGATGATTTGATCAAATCAAAAGTTAAAATGGAATATAATGATAAGGTACATGTTATGGGCAAATGAAGTATATCCATTTACACAATTCAAGGTGTGTGGCTCAAGGTAAAATTTCATCATCTTCCAGCATAAGACAACAATAATCCAAAATAAGGAGAGTGTAATAAATATATGAGGAATCAACGTACAAATATCATGAGGATGAAACTATTAATTTTATCTTATTTTTAGGAATTGGTCTTATATAATTTGAATAAAAAATTAAGGACAATAATTGGTATGAATCCATGGATGATAAAATGCATGAAATTCATAAAAATGAGACATGGGATTTAGTTAGTATTCCATTAGGAAAATGCTCATAGGTTTTAATTGGTTCTTCAAAACAAAAAACAAAAAAAAAAACCAAGATTGAGAGACATAAAGAAATAATAGTTTTCAAAGGCTAGAAGAAATGGCATAGATGTAATTAAAATGAACATTTAATCCCATATAAATGCTATAAATTATCACAACTACCATAAAAATATCATCCCAACATATGTTAAAGCTGCATTAAATGGATATCAAATTAGCCTTATTGGAATGAGTGTTAATGGAATAGGCATAAATGGTACATCCACCTAGTTATGAAAATATATGGCATGATAACAAGGTGAATAATCTGAAGAAGACATTATATGATCTAAAACAAGGAATAAGGGTGTGATACACCTAAGTTGAATCAATTTTTTTGAGCAATGGAATTATCAAAACTAGTAGCAAACAAAACATTTACATTAAGGAAGGGAACTGAAATAACAATTATATTTTATTATTGGATGATTTAATCTTTATAATAAATAAATATCATCACATAAAAGATTTAAAATAAAATTAAAGTGCTTAAGATGACTTATTTAGGGTTATTTAAGTATTTTATTGGCATTGAGGTTCAAAATGTTAATGGTCATATTTTTTATGTCAATAAAAGTATGAAAAAGAAATTTCAAAGAGATTTAAAATGTTGAAAAACAAACCAACATCAAGAATAGTAGAAATAATTATTAAAATACAAAAATAATATTTTCGTAAAAATGTGGATCCAACACTGTACAAACACTTGGTTAGAATACTAATGCATTTGACAACAACTAGACTTGATAACACATATGTCGTTAATTTGATCTATAGGTTTATGGAGACCCCAAGAGAGATATAATGGAAAGTAGGGAAAATGATCATGATATATGTTAATGGACAAAGAAGCAATGTAATTATTTATATTGTTATAGATTATTTTTTAGTTGGTTGGATATATGCATAGTGGCTTAGAGTCTTGATTAAAAAAGGAGCACATTCGAATATGTTTTGAATATTGGACCATGATCCATTTCATTGGCTTTAAATAAGCAATGAATTGTTTCACTATCCATGGGTGTGACTAAGTATATAGTAATAAATTCATTAGTGTGTAAATCCATTTGGATAAGAAGACTCATATCTTACTTCTATGGAGATTAAAAAATGAGAAACAATTTTTT
>JARHVA010005326.1:597500-642500 GCA_037957365.1 Torreya grandis
ATTGGATATGGATTTTGGATCAATCATTAGATTCTAAATTATTTACCTCTATGGCCACAGAAACTTGTGTCAACCTTAGGCAGTTGCATCGGTGCTTCTTTCTAAATTACATGTAGGTGTCTTATATAAAATACCTTGTATATTTTAATTCAACCACTTGGTATATTCTAGATATTGTGTATCATATAATTTGGTGTGCTCAGATCTAGATCATAGGCCATCTCTCTTATCAAATCATCAAAACCTTGTTTCTTCATCCTAATATTAACCTTGGGAAATCTGGGTTAGTGGGATCAAAGTGTCAAGAAAACCCAAAATAACAATAAATTAGTAGGGGATACCTACATATACAATACTATGAAGAGGGCTTCAGACTGATGTAGTTATACCCTAATGTGTTTCCTTATTGTGCAAAATGGTGTAATATGTGGAAAGTAAGTACAATAATTACCTAACTTGTAACTTGGGAAATATGACTTATGGTATGATCATTAATTACCTTAAACCTATAGATTTGTTATCAATATGATTGATATATAAATAATAGGGAACAAGGAATCTTTTCTCACTTGAGTTTTTCATTATGTACTTTAGTCAAGTTATATGGTGAGTTGTTAGGTAGGTGCTAGGTGAAGAATAAAACAGGATTCATCATGTATATATAAAAATATTTATGAAAATTATCTCATATTGAATAAAATAGGAAAACCATAGGGATAAATTTCATTTTCAAATTATATAATTTTAGAGCACTAGACACTTGCATTGGAATATGACACTTGTGCCAACATAGGCATTTGACTGGGATGTAAGTGTCAGGTCAACTAGAAAAAAAGAATAGGTCTAGAACTTGTAAAGACATAAGATAGTAAAATTTATATAATTATGAGTATAATATAATGTATGAGTCATCAGAATAACATTTGTTATATTAAGATAAAATAAATAGGCACAAGAGCTAGTGTATGTGAACCTTTTGGTAGTTTGAAAAGTTTAGAATTGGTTGATAAAGGTATGTTTTTTTAGGTGTATAAGACTGAGGTGTTATATAATTTACACTTGGTTTCTGCATATGACACATTTTTTATCTAATAATCAAATTTATAGTTTAAAGGAAGATAATTAAATACCTAGACGTGTATAACCCACCCTTCCTTTACATAAGCCCAACTTGAGTGATTTTTTGGTGGTTGACCTATAACCAATACCATGTTATGGTATATAATTAGTTCATATAATCTAAATTTAAAATCATTGAAATGCTAAAAATAGAAATATCAAGGTTTAGGAGTACATCTATGTATCAATGCATCAACCTTTCCTTTTGGAAACATTATTTGAAAATATATATAATTATGAACCATATAAATAGAGATTACAATAAATTTAAATTTTTAAGTACCTAAATACATACATTCATGTGTGTGTGTGTGAACGCGTGGTGCGTGCATGCGCACGTGTTGTGTGTGTGTGTGTGTGTGTGTGTGTGTGTGTGTGTGTGTGTGTTTGTGTGCACATGTGTTCATGCATGCATGTGTGCATTCGTGCATGCGTGCGTGCGTGCATGCGTGCGTGCGTGCAGGTGTGCATGTGTGCGTGTGCGTGTGCATGTGCGTGTGCGTGTGCGTGCGCGCGCGCGCGCGCGCGCGCGCGTGTGTGTGTGTGTGTGTGTGTGTGAGAGAGAGAGAGAGAGAGAGAGAGAGAGAGAGAGAGAGAGAGAGAGAGAGAGAGAGAGAGAGAGAGGAGAGAGAGAGAGAGAGAGAGAGAGAGAGAGAGAGAGAGAGAGAGAGAGAGAGAGAGAGAGAGAGAAATGATAATAACTCCTTAATATTGGATAAAATGTGAGTTACCACCTAAAAATTGAGATTAGCTCAATTGTGAAACCCAATCATACTTATCACCTATGTTGGAAGCAGAATGACTGAAAGAGGGGGTGAATTAGTATTCAAAATTTTTAAAAAATTACGTTATTATTCATGAACTATAAAAGCAATATAGTATACTAGAAACACAATAAGAACCATGAGCATGAGATAAGAGCATAACACATAGAACATTTATTTGAGTGGGAAACCCTCACGGGGAAGAAAAAACCATTGATGATGAAAATGGAATATAGTCCTATAAGATAAACATTAATATTTAATGAAGTACCAAATTCACAGGGAGCACCAAGTCCAACTAGCCAAATATCCACTTGACTAGGCTTTAGTATACTAAAAATGTTACATATTCTACTTCAACTCAAACATTTATTAAGTAAAGTAGGCCTATTAGGCCTTATTCTATTCTAAGCTCTTGATCATATACCTCTTGGTTGGATATACACACTTTAACACTTATATTTTCAATAAAATAAGCCTTATGACATGCAAAAAACATGAATAAAACATTTTAATAGGTTAGTCATAGTATATCAGACCAAAAATCCCTTTTAGGCCTTAAGGAGACCTAATTCTATTAGGCCTTCATTAGTGAACATTACCTTTTAAATTTCTTGAGACACTCTACAACTTCTCATACAGAAGTAAAATATAATATTTCACTCAAATATACCTTAACTAGATTTATTTTAGGTCCAAAACACCTTTTAGGTTTAACAATTACTTGAACCTCTTTCAAAACATTGTTCATAATAGGATTGTGCATATCCAAAAAAATTGTCTTGAATAACTAAAGAAAAAACAAAAAAATTATTCATAAGGATGGAAAAATATCAAACATAAAAAATATATATGACCTTAAGATCATAATAATTTATTTTAGTCTTCATAATATAGGGAAAATGGTTTGAAACCTTTCTCTTCAAAGATCCCATTCAAAACTACCAAGTAGCCTCAAAACATAGTCATGGAAACATGAAATTATGACACATTAAAGATCATAATAAATAATTTAAAATGAATTAATAATATATTAGAAAATAATTACAATAAAATAAAACAAATATATCATAATATATAATATCAATATTAGTCTTGGAGACCAATCTCATGACCTCACTGTACACAGACCTCACTGAGCTAGACAAGTCAACTTGAGAGAGACTTCATGCTATATAAAATGATATCCAAATATTATATATAATAATAAAATGTATTAAATTTATTTTGAAACATATCCATGATCTTTTATTCATCCCTAACATATGATAACACATCCCTAATCGCCCTCTCACTTCTACCTTGTTTTCTCATTATTTGCACTGTTAGGCCTATTAGTAATAAGACAACTTGTATGACCAATTTATTATACCTAAGGGATATAAAATACTCATAAAACACCATGTAAATAAAATAAAACTCTCAATATTAAACCTTCATCAATTTATTAACTTTGACTTGCTCAACTCTAACTGGTACAACAAATCTCTAAGAGGTAAGGCCTTTACTGTAGGGTACACTCACTCACTTGACAAACCAATCACACCTAGATATTATTGACAGATTTTAATTCATGATAAAATATATAAAATTCCTAATCAAATCCATTCTGATCATTTTATAAAAATATCTTTCACATCTGGTTAGTGTTAGGGTTTTAGAGAGGGTTAACAATATTTCTAGTGTTAACAATTGTTCATGAAGGATTGCCCATCATTTTAAAAACTAATGGATGGAGATATTATCTAATAACCATTCCCATATACCCTCAATATATTATGTTCTCATGTATAGGTTACACATGATAATGAACACAATAAAGTTCTTCTTGGGTTGAGAACCCTCCATTCTATCCACTTTAGAGACCTTAAATCACTTTTTATTGAATTAATATTCAAAATTTAACCTAAATATTTGTCAAGATGTTATGTTTTTAAAAACATGACATACCTCTAAAAATTCTAATTTTCTGTACTTATCCATAAATATAAAATTCATACCTCATCTGGCCACCATCTCTCTCTTTGCTTGCTTAGACCTTAACCTGCAAACTACATTAGGCCTTGAAACTGACCTTCAAGCCTCTTTTCATGAAATATCCAACTCAATTACATGATTACATAACATATAACATGATAAAACATAATACATCCTTCATATGATTTTACAATAGATAATAATTCCTCATTAGGCCAAGCAGGGTCTAAATGTGGTCTAGTTGTATACCAAGTTTGTAGGTCCTACCCCTATATGCTCATTTTTATAATCTCATGAGTGATTAAATTCCTCATATACATGATAAAATAACATATTATTTTTCTATACATCCATATCACTAGGCCACCAATCTCATACCTTCTCACAAGGTCTCTTCAAGTAATGACTAGTGTCATGACTAGGCTTCTCAAGATCTTGAAACATGATAACTAACCCTAAAACACTTATTGATTCTCTTATTCCTTTATGAAATGTATTAAATATTCCTTATATAATTTCATACCCCTTAACAATTCTTATCAAGCAATAAATTTCTTTAATGACCTCATGACCACCTTTCTTAAGAACCTTTGACATCAATGACAAACTTCAATAATAAGAATAATGCTAAAAAATATCCCCATTTTTTATTTTTATAAAAAAATACTATATAATAATCATTATTATTTCCCCATTATGTTATTTATCCCCCTTTGATATAAATTAAAAATTGATATATGCAACTCCTTGAATCATACTCCTTGCAACCAAAAAAGACAACTTTAACTCGCATGAATTATGAGTTTATGAGACATAATACAAACATGTTCCCCTATCTCCATGCATACCTTATTGAAATAACTCACTTATTCTTGGAGATAATTATCATTATTGTCTCCCCCTAACTATTTAACTTTTTTAATGATTTCTAGGGGTAATAATTACACCCAATTCCTATCTTACGTGTTCAAAAGTTACCTTTGAAAGTGGTTTCATCAATATGTCTATAATATGATCCTGTGTAGAAACATATTCAAGTTTGACACTTTGTTAAATCACCTTTTTTCTTTGAAAATGGTACCTAATGGGAATTTTCTTGGTCATTGAGTGTATGATAGGATTTTTTGAGACACTTATATCACTCGAATTGTCATAATAGATAGGGATAGGACCATCATACTCCACCTTGTAGTATTTTAAGGCTATCTCATCCATATGAGCTGAGTGAAACATGAAGCTACTAAAATTTACTCATCCTCACAAGTGGACAATGCTATTAGTAGTAGCTTCTTTCTTATCCATGAAACTAGGCACCCACCTAGGAAGAAGGCTCCTCCATTAGTACTTTTCTTGTCATCTATACTTTATGCCCAATCTACATCTATGTAGGCTATCAAATTAAACTCCTTACTTCATGGATAACACAATCCATACTCCATATTCCTCTTGAGATACCTAAGTATCATTTTCATTTTTTCCATATGATTATATTTTGGATTTACTTGAAACAATCCTACAAGATGTATAGCTTGCATGATATCAGGTCTACAGGTAGTGGTGTACAACAAACTTTAAATCATTTACTTATATAATGTTTGATTGACATTTGAAAACTAATATTCCTTGATAAAATTACATCTTGTGATCATGGGTTTACTAATTTCCTTCCAATATTCAATCTTAATCTTCTTCAACATCTCTCTTATGTACTTGTCTTGTCATATGAATATACCTTTTTTAGATCGAGTTATTTGCAACATAATAAAGAATGATAGTTCTCTTAGCATGGACATATAAAAATATTTCTTCATCACCTATGTAAAGGATTTTTTCATTTTGTCATTATTTCTACAAAATACGATGTCATCCACATGGATAAATAATATAAACTAATGGTCATCTTCTATCTTGATGTATATATTACTATCTACAACTCCTATTTTTGAATCCTTGACCCAGAAAATACCTGTCCAACCTAGCATAACAAGATATAGTATCTTTATTTAGACTAGAGAGAGCCTTTTTCAATCTAAAAACATATTCTTTGTCATATGATAGTTATAACCATTCAGGTTGCTCAATTTATAGTTCCTCTTCTAAATTCCCATTCAAAAAGGTAGAATTAACATCCATCTGGTATTCCTTGAATCCTTTGAGACTTCCATATGCTAGAAACAATCTGATGGTCTCCAATATTGATATTGTTGCCAAGGTATCCTCAAAGTCTTCCCATTCAACTTGTTCATATCCCTTGCATACCAATATAGCCTTTTTCCTAGTGACTTCTCCACCTTCATTCAAATTATTTATAAACTCCCTTTTTATTCCAATGCCATTTTTGTCTTTAGGCCTACAATCTAATTCCCAAGTCTCACTATTCACTATTTTGGCTAAGTCCTCATTCATATAACCTATAAAACATTTCTCTTTTCTTTCTCCTATAAGAATCTTATATTCAATCTTGGATAATAGAGAAACATTCTTTTGATTTAGATTACTTACTAGCCTTCTCCTTGTTTGCATACTTAAATTCTTGTTTCCAGTGATTTGAGATTTACGCTGATCTCATTGAATTTATCTTGAGGGTTATTTTAAGTCCTATATCTTTTTAACTTATTCTTCTTCAACATCAACCTCTATAGTTTCCTCTTCATTATTAAAGTCCATATTCTCTAAAGTGTTCTTTCACTGTGAGTGAGATTTCCTTATCTCATTAATCGTCACATTGGTGTTTTCTAATATATTTTATAGACATGTGTTGTAACATATATATAGGTTTAGATAATTGATGATTATCCTAATAATATGCCTTCATCAAATTTTGAATCAAACTTTTCCAAGTCTTCATCATCTCTTTGGATGACAAACACTCTAAAGTGTTCCACATTACAATGTCTACCCTTCCATAGTTCATAAAGAGGCTTGTTTCCATTAGTATTTATATGTCCTCTATTCAAAATGTAGACATAATTTCTTACTACCTCTCTCCAATAGCCATCAGATAATATAGATTCATTTAGCATAGTTTTAACCATCTCTTGAACTATCATATTCATCCTTTCCACTACCCCATTTTGATGAGGTATCCTAGCTAATGATAATTGTCTCCTTATTCCATGAACCTCATATAAGTCATAAAAATCATTTCAAAAAAAAAATTCCCCCTATATCATATCTTAAGCACTTAATATTCCCATTATTTTCATTCTCAATAGGATCCATGAATTCCTTAAACTTGTCAAGAGCTTCTAATTTGTCTTTCAATAATGCAACCCAAGTCATTCTTGTGTAATAATCAATGAATAACATGAAGTATTTATCTACTTAAACTATTTGAATTTTTTTAAGGCCATAAAGATCACTATGTAATAAATCCAAGGGTCTTGTAGTAGAGTACTCATTAGACTTGAACCTTCTTCTAGTGTGCTTACCATGTTGACATGCCTTGCAAAGTATGTTTCTAGGTTTGATGATCATAGGAATCTTCTTTACAGACTTATTAGTGCTAATCATGACTAGGTTGTCAAATTTTAGGTGACCTAACCTTCTACATCATATCCAAATTTCATTTATTTTTCTCATGAATAATCTCTCTGTCTTGATCTCATTCAATACATATAGGCTATTCTCATTCCTCTTGGCATTGTTAATTAGCCTTCCTGATTTTGCTCTCCTTATCTCACACCCTCTATCATGAAATTTTATTTGTGTCCTTGATTGCACATTTTACTTACACTAAGAAGGGTATGTTTCAAACCTTCCACATAAAACACATTTTATGTTTTTGTCTTTCCATTATCCATACTCAAGACACCCTTGCTAGCTATATCAGTAGTTATATTGTCTCCAAACCTCACTATTCCTAAAACATTCTTCTTTAATCAGATGAAAATATTTCTATATCTTGTCATGTGGCTTGATCAACCACTATCTATATACCATTTCATGCCTTCATCTAGAATGTGAAAGGTATTATGAGCTAGTATAGAGTCCTCTTTGGTCTTTTATTCCTCCTTGGTAAATAGTCCATATAACTTCTTGAGCCCAATCTAAGCCATCCTAACTTACTTTAGCTTCCATACCAATGTTTGATCCTTCTTATGAATTCTAAGAGATTCATATGTCTTGTTGAATCTTGTCAACTTTCTAACTCTTTTGGAGTAGTATCTTGTAATGTGTCCTATATTATGACAGATGTAGTAAAAAACATTTATGTATTTATCACGATTCCATGATGACTTATTGTTTATTGCATTGGGCTGCCTAATTCATATTTTCATGTTTGTACTCTTGACTTGTTATAAATTCTCATGCTCTCTCTTAAACTTAGTCATTTTAATTATAATCTGCTCATGCTCAAACTTCAAGGAATGTAACTATATATTCAACTAGTCATACTCAACTTCTTTTGACTTAAACCTTATGTCGATCTCATCTAATTGACTCCTCAGATTGTTGATAGTCTTATTTTTATGTTTCAAATTATCAAGGTCACTTATGAGCTTTGATTCAAGGTCTACTTAATATTTTCCTTCCTCACTTTCATAGTAGACTTCTTCATCATACATGTTATCTTCTTCTATTGATCAGAACACATTTTTATGCTTCTTAGGATTAACTTAAATATATTATACTTGACTCAAAGGAAAAGGCTCTAATACCAATTTTTGGAAGAAAAATGACTGGGGGGTGAATTAGTCTTCAATGATTTTACAGCTTTACCTTATTATTCATGAACTATCAAAATAGTATAGTAAACTAGCAACACATTAAGAACCATGAGCATGAGATAAGAGCATAACACAAAAAACTTATTTCAGTGGGAAACCCTCAATGGGAATAAAAAACACAAATTTTTAAATGGAATATAGTCGTATAATACAAACATCAAGATTTACTGAAGCACCAACTTCACTTGGATCACTAACCCCAACTAGCCAAGCACCCACTTGACTAGGCTTTAATAAGTACCTACTTGTAAGGAGGCACAAACCCCATAGATACTCCAGAACCAAATCAACAACTTTATTTCCTTGATCACCTTCAATATATATTATTTCTCAATCAACTTATGATGATCACATCTTTATCTCTTCACACTCTCAGCCCTCTTAAACTACCTTTTAGTCTCCTTTGCTCAATTAGGTCTCTTCAAGACATATTAGGCCATTTAACCTTGATATTCATGTACATTACCCTTTTTATATATTAATGATATTTTATTTTCACCTTTAAGATGGTTTTAAAAACCTCCTTTATCTCTTTAAAGTGTTATATCTTTTCCTTTAACTCACACATTTACCAACAAGCAAAGTAAGCCTATTAGGTCGTGTTCTTATTTTAATCTCTTGCTCATACACCTATTGGTTAGACATACACACTTTTTCACTTAAATTTTTAATAAAATAGGACTTAGTACATGAAAAACCATTAATAAAACATTTCAATAGGTCAGTCATATCATATAGGACGAAAAACCCATTTTAGGCCTTCATTAGCACACGTTACCCATTGAACTCCTTGGAACACTTTTAAAAATTAAAAATTAAAATAAAATATCATATTTAAATCAAATATACCTTATCCAAATTCACTTTATCTCTAAAACACATTTTAGGTCCAACAACTACTTGAACCTCTTCTCAAAACATTGTTCATAATAGGTATATCCAGAAAATATGTCTTGAATAACTAAAGAAAAAACACAATTTTAAAAATAACCATGGAAAAAAATAACACATAAAAAATATGCATGACCTTAATATCATCACCATGTGTTTTATACTTCATAATATAGGGCAAAAAGATTCAAACCCTTCTCTGCAAAGAACACACTCAAAACTGCCAACTAGCCTCAAAACATAGTCATGGAAACATGAAATTATGACACATGAAAGATCATGATAAAGAAATAAAAATTAATCAATATTATATTATAAAATATTTATAAAAACCTCTAATAAATATATCATAATATCTAATATCAGTATTAGTCTTTCATACCAATCTCATGACCTCATTGTACGCAGACCTCACTGAGCTAGACAAGTAAACTTGAGAGGAACTTTTGTATATATACAATGATATGAAAATATTATATCCAATATTAAAATTTATTATAAAACATCTCCATTAACTTTGATTCATCCTTAATCTATGATAACACATCCCTAATCACGTTCTCACTTATGCCTAGTTTTCTCATTATTTGTACCATTAGGCATATTAACAATAGGATAAATTATATGAAAAATTTAGTATTATTGATGGATATAATATAATTATAAATCACCATGTACTTAAATTACAAGTCTCAGTATTCAACATTCACCCATTTAGTAACTTTGACCTGGTCAACTCTGACTGCTATAATAAATCTATGAAAAACAAGGCCTTTCTTGTAGGGTCCACTCACTCACTTGATAAACCAATCACATTTAGATAATAATGAGAGATTTCAATTAATTATAAAATATATAATATAATACATTATAATCACTTTAGAAAAATATCCTTCACATTAGGTTAATTTTAGGGTTTTAGAGAGTGTTAACACTATTTTTGGTGTTAATGATTGTTCATAAAGCATTTCACATAATTTTAAAAACTAATTATTGGAGATATTATAGATGAAACATACCCCTCTCTCATAAATATATTAGGTTCCCATTTAGAGGTTACACATGCTAGTGAACACTTGAAAGTTATTCTCGATTGATAACACTACATTTTGTGAACTTGAGAAACCTTAAATCACTTTTCCTTACCTTAACCTTCAAAATTTGAACTAAAAATTGTTAAAAATATTTTAAACAACATAAAATGCCTATGAAAATCCTCATTTTTCCATAATTATCTTGAAATATGAAAATCATACCTCATTTGGCCACCATCTCTCTCATTGCTTGATTAGACCTTGACCTACAAACCACATTAGGGATTAAAACTAAACTTCAAGGATATTTTCATGAACTCTCCACATCACTTACATGATAAAAAAACATCTCACATTCTCAAATAGTGTCAAACATCCTTCTTTTGACTTTATAAAAAATCATGATTCCTCATTAAGTCAAGTAAGGTCTAGAGGTGATCTAGTTACATGCCATGTCTATAGGTCCTACCCCTATATGATCAGTCTTATACTATAAAATGTGATTAAATGCCTTGTATTAATGATAAAAACAACATCATAAATCATATTATGCCTCTGTTCATCCATCCCACTAGGCCACCAAGCTCATACCTTCTCACAATGTCTCTTCATGCAATGACGAATGTCATGACTAGGGTTCTCAATATCTTGAAACTTGAAAACTGACCTTGAAACACTTATTTATGATATTATACCTTGATAAAATGTATTAAATATTCCTAAAACAATGTCATACCTCTCAATGATGCTTATCAAATAATAACATTATTTAATGACCTCATGAATGTTAGGGAATAATTATCCCTAATATCAATTTGCATATCATAATGTGAATAATTACGAAAGTAATAATTCACTATTACATATATTAAGCTGTTAGTTATATATGGGTAGAATATATTATTTGGTTATCTAAATATATTATAATAATAATATATTCATATATAATTAGTTGGTTAGTTGGGCGATTGTTAGTGTGAGAGATTGTAGGGATCTCACCGTCCTAAATATAAGAAATGTATTTCCTATATAAAATTTATAATGTTTCAAATAAATATATAGAATACAATATAATATTATTTTATGATTAATTATTTCTCTATTTTTTGGTGTTTCACTTTATCTATGTAGTTCTAATCTTCCCCAATATCTAGTATCAGAGGAAGGAACCTCTTATGGAAGTATAGGTAGTTCAAAGGGACAACTATCATTTTCTATTATCTTGTATTATGTTTGCATTATTGGTTTTGTAATTTTTGTTTTAAAAAATAGATTAACCTAGACATTTTTCTATTTTAAATCATGGTTTTTATATATATTTTTTGTAATCTATTAGAAGTGTTAGGAGGATAACAAATTTTAGAAGTGACAACATTGAATTTTTTTCTCATACATGCATTTAAGTATGCCTACATCAATTTACAAAGTGGATGTTTGAATTTGATCCATTATTGTATTTTGTGTAGAACTGTGCATAATAAATAGACTATGCTTCAAATTAGTTATTATATCATTGCATGTGTCAATGGTGATAAGAATTGAAATGAGATTGAGAAGCTATCCATTAATCTTCCTTTAGTCATGCAAATATAGATTAATTTACTTGATGATGGTTTATGTTAGACATTTTTAAATGGGTCTGTATCTTAAAATTATCAATGTATCTCAAGTTAACCTGCATTATCCATTTTTTCATCAGGCTACAAACATATTTTACATGATAGCTTCTCTGTATGGAAAGTTAATGATATACAAACCAAAGAGGCATACCACAATATACCTATATCAGTCTATTACATAGATTACACTTTCTATTTATCCATCAGCCCTCATTCTTTTCCTTTCAATGGATTGAGATAGTCCATATATCCTGGCACATTATCCATTCCATTTTCATTAGCCAATAGTTATCTCAGGAGGTCACAACTAAATACAAGTCCATTGCATTGTAATTCATTATCTTTATAAATCTTGGTCAAAATAGTTTGTGTTTAATTAGTAATTAGTTTATTTATTTCATGTCAATTATTGGTTAACTAAAGTGTTTATTAAGTTGTTTAAGTATTGTTTCATTTATAATTTATGAATCATTCTTAAATTAATTTGTGATATGGTCTAATTGATAGTTTAGATTTTGTTAAGTTGTATGAAGGTTTTAATATTTTATATAGTAACTGTTTATAACTCATATATTTTAGGTAATTAGATATATTAGTATTATTGAATTTATAATTAAAAATACATTAATTATATCATTTGAGTCTATTTTGAGTTTATCATCAAGTCCTAATATTTTTTAAGCCATTGTTGGTTGTTTATCACAAAAACAAAATGTCTCGTTAGCTATTTACTATCATTTTTAAAGTGTGTTGTCAAAAGAGTCAAAAGATTAATAGTTGGTGTCCAAGTCAAAATTTTCCATTATATATTTAGGGTAATTTTATACTATAGTTTTATAAATAAGAGTCATGTGTAATTAAAATTTAAACTTATATCTATAAAGATTCAAAAAATAGTCATCATTATAAGAAGAATTGTGTAAGAAAACAAAAATTGTCTTACTGATGCACTAAGTCAAATGTTAAAAGTATCAATCTTATGGGGTGTTGTATTATCAAAAAAATATAATGAGACTCATTGAAATTTTTTATAAGTGAGTATCTTCATCTATTATAGGTTGGAAGACACTAGAGGATGGAGGCTTTCTATGCCTCGCATTAGCCACTAATGAAGGGGTGCTTCTAATATAGTGGCACATATAGATATATATTTTTATTTTTAGCACTTTTTTGTATGTGTGATGAATAATGGGTGTATTTAATATTTTACCACATAGTTTAATGCATAAAAAAAGGTGTTTAGGAGATGCAAGAGTGAAATTTGATGGTTCCCACACTATATAGGTTGATTTGGTTCCCTCAGTGAATTGTTAATGGAAGATGTACTTTTCCAAAGATTCTAGATTGATTTGATTGATGTGTTCTTGATAGTAAATGGTTGATAAGAATTTGATGTGTTCCTTCTTTACTTTCATTAAGTCTTGTGAAACATAAACTATCATGTAATGCTTAAAGGGGGTAATTTTAGCAAATAATTGGCCTTTAAATTAATTTGTTAATCATAATGTGAATAATTAAGATATTAATAATTCAATATTACATATAGGTAGAATATATTATATATTTATCCAAATATATTATAGTAATAATATATTTGTATATATTCAATTGGTTAGTTGTGAAATTGTTAGTTAGAGAAATTTTAGGGATCTCACCATCCTGAATATAAGAAATATATTTACTATATAAACTTTGTAATGTTTTAAATAAATATATAGTGTAATATAATATTATTGTGTGATTAATTATTTATATATTGTCTAGTGTTTTGATTTTTGTATGTATCTCTAATATTCAACAAGAATGAACACCTTTATTAATAACATTTGACATAAATGACAACATCAGTGCCAAACATAAATAATAGGATCAATGCTCAATAACCTGGGGAACGTCACTTGGTAAAATTTAACAGATGTTGTAAATATTTTGAGGTTTGATTATATGATCAATTATAACCTATAAACTTCAAAATATTGATTGACTTAATCACCTTAACCATATCAAAAGTGAATCAAATGTTACAATAGACTAGCTCAATAATAACTCATAACATTTAAACATGGTGAGCTAAAGTTCATCAAAGTATTTTGAAATATTAAAGTAATTTTGATTTTGAAATTTAGGTTATCTTTGCATAATATATTCACCTTATATATCTCAAGTTGAAACCTGGGTATAAAAATTATACCAATGTGTGTATCTTAATCATATAACTATATAATTTGGCCAATTTTCATCTATAAAAGTGTGGATAACCTATTTACAAAACATGCCCCCACTAAAATATGAAATTTTGGCCATGAAAAATGGACAATATTAAGTAAGGTAAGACACTAAAAATAGATTCCATGAAAAATGGAGCATATTGGACTTCCCAAACATGAAATATAATATAAGTAAGGCAAGACAATCAAAGAAGTGCATAAAGGAAAATCATAAATAACCAACATAAACATGTCAAAAAAAATGTCAATTAAATAACATATCATGTAAACTATGATATATCTAAACATGAATAAGGCATGTGTAAGTACATAATCTCAAACATGATAGTGGAAAGTGATCATATAACCATATAACCTGTGTATCAAGATCAAATAATCAGATGGCCCCAATGTCTTTATGACATGACTATAGGGAATGCCCGAAATCCATATAGGAATGGATCATGTATTTATGTATTAATGTATCGCTCTAAAATGATTTTATAGCACATGTATATACATGAAAGTATTGATATGCCATATAACAATATGGATCCAATAACATAGGTATTGAGGAGCTAATAGAACATGTAAACAATTAAAATATTTTTGGATTTTTGAAGTGTTTTGATTATTAATTTTTTATATATTTATGATGTGTAGAACCACTTAGTCTAACATGTCCTAAAATTTAATAAATAAGTTACTATGTGGTGGCCTTGTTTGCCAAAAGTTCTTATATTGTCTCATTTTAAATTCTTCTATATTTGCTAGTAACCCTCTACTAGTAGATGTTTGTATATTGTTACTACCATAACCATCATGTGGAATAATAATTTATTTATTCTCTTGTTGGAAACTAAGGTATTGATTTTTATTACTAATAGTTGATTTCATATCATTCAATCATTTTTGTCAAATATGTAAAGTTAAATGTTGTTTTTTATCCATTACCCATATATCAAAGTTTACTATCTTTAGTCCTAGTATAATGTATGCAAGTGATCTTTTAAAAAATAGGAAATATTGTAACTCATATACATTATGTCACATCTCATGTAGTGTTGTAATATTGAAAGCTATGTTCCAAGTGTATTTATCCACCCTAATATGTTTGTACCTAACCCCATCAATTTTTTTATTAATAGTTAATCTTTCATAACGTGGTAATTTTTAATAATGGTTTTCTTATAAAATATATAGAGAATCAGTTCTTTTGCACACTTCAAAAATAATTTGTATGTGTCCTTAATTATTGAATTTATGAATTTGGTTCCTTAATGTATCACAATGATTTTTATGATGACCAATGATTCAATGATAATTAAAATATGGTATTCCTTATTTAAGAAAAAGTATATTTCTTGATCTGTGATAATTAGGTTGTAAACATATCATGTTATATTTAAGAAACATGTAAAGTATCACATCTTTAATATCTTTGTCTTCTGTGATCTAAAGAGCTTTTTCTAGAATCTTATGAGAGACTTACACATTATGCATCTACATTTGACCCTTGTTAGGTTAAATCAATGTGTGAATCCAAGATGGATGTATAGATAAAAACCATTTAATTTCTCATCTTCAAGTTTTTCTTTTCCCTTATCTTGATTTGCTTTTGTATCCTTTGAAGGTGAATTTATCTTATATGTACGAATTCCTATATGTCCAAATAGGTTATTCCAAAGATTCTCAAGTGGATCAAAATATATTTTTTTAAATTTCTAATTTGTCATATCATACACAAAATCATCATAACTATCATAATAATATGAAATGTGTCCATAGTGTTGCTTATTATTAACTAATATAATGATTTCAAATGTTTAATTTTCATACAATTTTAATAGTATTTATTTCTTTGGTAATTTTTGTTGTTCTTGATGTGCATCCTAGTGGACCTGAGTGTTTTATGTCTTATTTATATGTAGTGATAATGCATCCATTTTAGTTAAATAAATGATTTCTTAATTTTGGATATTTCTAAGAGGAATACATTGTGTAAGGGTTACCACTATAAGAATTCCTTATGTATCAAAATGTAATATTTTTCAAAATTTGGAGGGCTCATCATTAAAATTAATTATCAATAAGGTCCCCTCATGTATTAATTTTACACATCAATGTAAATTAAATGGGATAGAATATATTTCATCCATCCAATGTATGCCCAAAACTAAATTATAATGTAATTATTGATACATTACCTAAAACCTAGTTGAAACCATTTCTATCACCATTATAATATGTAATGTGATTTGGTTAAATGGAGGACTATGTGAATTATCAAACCTTTTCATGTGCATAATTTAATTTTAAATAAGGTTGGTTCTAATACCCAAGGTGGCTGGGCATTTTATGATACAAATGTGTAGGCTTGATCAATTATCAATAAGCACATGTTTGATGCCATTTTTCTACTGTAGTCATATAAAATGTCTGAATTGATCGTTTGAGTGTGGCTTGTGACACAGCATCCATAGGTCCTTTTTGCATGCTCCTCTTACCCTTCTATCCACCTTTTTGATCATTACTAGTCATTTGAAACCTTATAAATAGTCATTCCACCTTAGCTAGATAGTATTCCCCATCCCAATCCTATTGCCCCAAGTCCTAAGCCTATAGGATGAGAGTGCCCCATTTTTAGGGATCTTATCCTTTTTCACTTTGAGCCCCAATGGTCATTTTCATCTGGTTCGTATCCTTAATTAGGTTGGCTTATCATGAATACATCTGAATAATGACCAATTGATCTCTATAAAATCCCATTCAAATCTCATTTATAAAGTGAGGTGACAAATATTACAAATCAAGAAAGAATACAAATAAATCACTAAGGAAAACTTACCTATTCCATACACACAATCACCTAATATAGTTGTAAACCTATTTGAATCCTCTTATCAATCCCTAGCCACCTCAAATACTATCAATTTGACATTTGAATATGCATCACACTATTACATAAAGCACATTATGTCAGAGAACTACTGATAACTTAATCCATCTTCATATTATTGGTATGTAGGTAGTGTGTCCACACAAGAGGTGTGGATTTCATGTTTAATACATCTTACACACTACCCCCCCTCTTTCTCAAGTGAATCAAATATCATTTTATCAAGCATGATGGAGGGTTAGGGTTTTAAGACAAAATCATCTCCACAATGAGTTTAATCAACAACCAATGATTGATTTTTAATAGGCACACTCACATAAGATTAGGGCAACTACCCAAAAGTTTTAGGTCTCTGTGACTAGTTTGGACAAGAGTGGTAGGAATGGATAATTGCACTCAACACTAAAGCATCCAATTTTTGATACTCCTATCCTTTCACCAAATTAAATATAGATTTACGTTTATGAAACCTTCCTAGTACTGCACAAGCATTTTCAACATATGTATCAACTTTTTGAGTTTATTTTCCAGCTAAGTTATATTTCTTCCTATTTATTGTTATTTTTATAAAGGTAAAAAAGAAAAATAATTAAATAAATAATAATTGTAATTATTTCTATATTCTATAATTATTTATTAATCCATAATATTAACTAAAATAGGAATAAAAATCCATTATTCCTAAAAAAATTTAAATCATTTGGTGAACACAACTTACTTTATTTGCACATAAAAACCCTAGAAACCCTAGGTAAAATTCGTTACTAATTTTAGAAATATTCTTATAATTTTTATTACATATATAAATCATAATTTTACATTTAATTCTTAAAATTCACCATAGTAAATTTAAAAAATTATTTATTGTAAACCCTATTATAATATACTAAGTCCTTATGCTTTGTGAGGTATCACCTTACATGTTAGTAAACTTTGTATCCTTTTTATGCATATTGTAGTTTGTTATTTTGTAAAACCTATATTATATTTAGTTAATCTTATCTTTCATTTTTAAAATTGCTTTTCTTATGCCACCTAAGCTCCTTGCATCTCTTCCTTTGATATGATGTGCAAGACATAGTGGAAACCCTCCTGAATTCACCCAAATTCCTCCAACCCATCCATATACCATGGATAAACAACCAGCTTACACTAATTTCCATGAGTATAATTTAGACAACGAGCAATATGAGAATAAAAATGATGATGTACACACCAATTCTCATACTCCACCACATGGGGGTACTGGTCCACTTCCACCTATTATTGATAATGATGGTATCATCAACAAAGATTTGATTCTATAGATTTTTAGAAAGATACTTAGGGAAAAACCTTGAGATCATGCAATTATCTGAAAATATATCATGGAAATTAAAAAGGCTAAGAAAGTTGAGTCTTTTATTCCTTTAGAACAAAAAAATTTAAATGACACTATGGGGGTAATTATGTCTCAACAACCCCCTATAGTATCCCAAACTTCATATGTGGCACCACTATTTATGGCTAGTACATATTCACCTCTTGATGTAGTTACCCATGTTCAAGAGATTAAATCTCTTCAATCCAAGGTTTTATATCTTGAGTAAGGTGCCTCTACACCAACACATGCTTTGGGCTCTTTTTCTCTACTTCATACACCATTGGCATGCCATATTACTTATACACCCTTATCACAAAGTTTTGTTCAACCCAAGATCACTCTTTATGATGGCAAGGGTTATCTAGAGACACACTTAAGATATTTTCATGCAACATACTTCTACTATGTATAAATGACTAGTTACAAACCAAGCTATTTCCATGGAGTTTAAAGGATTATGCTCTATAATGGTTTTATAGTCTACTGAATCAGTCAATCAAAGCATTCATTCCTTTAGCTAATATGTTCTTATATCATTTCATAATTAACATATGTGACAAGTTTTCTTATGGCCAAGTTGCATAATAGAAACAAAGGTCAAATGAGAATCTCATAGATTATTTTCTTAGATATAAGACTATTTTTGCTTAAATTACTAGCCCCATGGTCGATCAAGAATTATAATATCTCTTTAAATAGAGTATTTTTATATCTTTGAATGAGTGAATAATGTTCAAAAAGTTTTCTTCATTCACTGAGTTATGTCATACACTAAAGGAAAGGGAAGTCAAATTACTTTCAATGGGAAAACTCAAGTACATAAACATATCAAAAACAACAAAGAAGAGTAATAATAAAGTCCCATACAAGGCAAAGGTTAATGATAACAAAAGTCAAAATAAACCTATAGTTAATATGGCTTCAAATCCCCCTCAGTGAGTGGTTTTATCAGTGCCTCCTTGATGAACCTTTACAAATCTACCAATATCTCCTGTTAAAGTCTTACAACAACTAATGGAATGCAATATCATATCTATCCCTCTTATTCAGGAAGTTAATATAACAAATCCTCTTTCATGAGGATATGATCATAATGCATTTTATGATTTTCATAGGGCACTAGGCCACACAACAAATAGATGCATCAATTTTAAATACAAGATACAATACTTGATAGACGGTAACCTTATTGATTGTGACACTCCATTTGAGTCTCCTTAGGCAAAGAAAATATATGACAAGTCTATAAAATTTTTCTTAGATCCTTTCCCATAACATTATAAAAAGGAGACAAAGGGCACATTAGGTGTTCACCATGAATATCATGCACATCTTCCACTAGATACATATCAGGCACCTTTAGTTGAGTCACATCCTTTAAGAAACATGATTGGTATTTATAATTCTAGAGTTCTAGCTAGACCTTTGATATATTTTTTAGAGTAGGATATAGTTGAGGATGATTTAGATTAGTATGCACTCTTTATTATAGGCTACATTGATCACCATATCATTCATAGTGTTATCATAGACAATGGATCTAATATGAATATGTGAAATTTGACATTACTTCAGTATTTGGGATATTTAGAGAATGATATCACCCTGATGCACATAGTTATTATTGGATCCAATGGGCATATATAGATTTCATTAGGTGAGATTTTCCTTCCTCTACAAGTTAGTCCATCACATGTTTCCACACCATTTATGACTGTTCCTAGTGTAGGAGTCTTTGACATGTTGTTTGGTCACCCATGGATCCAAAAAATTCATTCGATACCTTATATAGTTTATAGATATGTGAAATACATTCACATTAATCAAGTTGTTATAATGGGTAGAGTTCTGTATGAGTTACCATTCCCCACATCAAAGCCATATCCTACCCTACAACCACCCGTTTTATCTTCTCCACTAGTTACAATTCTTCCTCATATTAAAATTTAGACATAGTCAAGGCCTCCTTTGCCGAAATAGAGAGCTCATACACTTCCACAAAGGCCTCTCTTAGAGTGACTACTATGTCAATGATAGTTTTAGGACTCTAGATAGTTTTTAGGTATAGTATTCAAACCTAGGGTAGTATTATTGAGGTCTCATTCCTCTACACATAGAGAACATTTTTAGAGACATTCTTCTACTACTAGATGGATCCCTAAGATCCCCATAGTTTCATCTACTTATCAGAGTTATATGGGAACCCCATAATTAGTTTACACTATAGAGATTTTAGATCACTTAAAACATACATATCTTTTAGATTCATAGTCTCATCCCTTCAATTTTTCTTCATAATCACACATGATCCCTCTCATTGATATAGGACACCATGATAGGGAGTATCTTATGAGACTCATCAGTTAGTATCATTTCTTCTTAGTCTTTCTTGTACATAGTTTCTCAGCTTACTTTATTCAACATAGTGTCTTTTTGCTTAATTTTACATATATTATTTAAAAGTACCAAAAAACATACAATATTTCAAAATACCAAAAATAGTATAACATGTCCAAATACAAAAACATTAAAATAAATCAAAACATAAAAAACTTTTCAATTATCTATATTATCCATGCTTTACATTTATACTACCATGCTAGACTTACATGTTAATTTTCCATGCTATTTTTTATCAATTTCTCTACATTTCCATGCTTCACTTGATATTATTTGAATGTGTGTACTGAAACCTTGATATTTTATTGCTTCACTCTACCCATTTAGGGGGCATCTTAATTCTACATTCGAGACATACATTGACATATCTACCCACCAGGGGCATCTTCTACATAACTACACCATCTAGGTTATGCCATTCCTATACCACACACTTTATATATCATGTTGATATACCTTAATTACTATCTTACACATATTATTCTATCAACACTCACTAGTATATATCACTTGTATATTTCTTAACATCTATCTAATCTTATACTACATGTTTTGCATTATTTCACTTCTTGCTTAGATTAGTTAGATATGATAGTATTTCCAATATTTACATGCTTTACTTTCTTAATTTGAGTAGTGAGATATGATTTAATTTCTCAATTCCTCTTTTGTTACTTGTGTGTGCCTTAGGACATTTGCTAATGTACTTTTATTATACTCTTGTATGTGCTTGTGACCCTTGTGCCAATCTTGCTTGTTTATAATTATATGTACATGTGGGAATTTGAACAAGTATTATATGATTTATTTCCTAGTTTGAGTGACAAGTGCCCATGTCCTTTGTTTACTTGGCCCCTAAGTTACTTTTGTATGCTTCTTACTTCTTACCTTGCATGCTTATTTACTTCTCAGTTGTTTGCAATGTCATGATCCACATCATGCATTATTTTTCCATCTTGGATGCCATAATGGACATCATGATTCATCCCTCTTTGAAAACTAACCAAATTTATAGTTTTATATCAGTATAATACACATGATATTACATTTATTACATCTATCTAGGCATACCCATATTGATCTAACAATATCCAATACAAACTATGCTTTATCTTGAGACATATTTTGTAATATCATTGATATATCATGTATTTTATAGCATTAAACAATTTTAGGGATATTTATCTTAAGGGTATTCATTTTAGGGTCTTCATTCCTACCCTTAAAAGAGGGGACAATAAATAGAAGTTTTGTCATAGATATTAGATCCCTCTACCAGTCAAAAAAATCAATTTTTAGAACACTTAGAATAGAAATCAAAGTTTAAAACACATATGAAAAACCAATAAAATAGTTATGAATACAAAACAATCATCATAAATAGTAAAGGAAAAGAGCACCATATTTGGACTATAACATCGGACACCAATGTGTCCACTTTTTGGCACTCCTATCTAAACAGCTGAAAACCTAAAATTTTTAAAAAAAGAAAGGTAAGGTCAATTACAATTTTGGTAGCTATAGTTTAGTTTAGATTAGGTAGTTTCAATAAATTTTTACTCAGATTATCCATATGTGGGGCATCATGCACATCATGATGGCTCTCACTTCCATTTTCAGATGGGTAGTTGGTATAACTTCTAGATTAGTATCCATGTTTTAGACACTAGTGATTAGGGGTAATGTGTGAAATGTATTTACCTTATTTTATTTCCAATTCATTTTATTATCTATGTATTCTTAATATTTATATTCCTTATTTCATCTGTAGGTGGTTGGTATCATTTCAAAGTGACTTTCATATAATCCTAGTTCTCAATTTTGGAGTGGCTTTCTTACAAGCTTAATCTCCAACTTTTAGAGTGACAAAGATTGGCATAGTTCTTAGTACACATTTAGCTATTCATGTGGCATTTTTATATTATACATGATTCATAGGCTTCATGATCCATCTCACATGACACAAATTAATAAAAGTATCAATTCATAGTTCAAACTTAGTGGGAAATGATGGAGCCAAAGGACTAGATAGCCTTTGTATTCTTGAGCCACCTACTTAGAGGGATTTGACACAAAGTCCAAACATTAATTAACACATGTATGATCACGTAGATTCACTACATAGTGGTTGATGATGGATCTAAAGGGCCAACCTTTGTATTCTTAAGCCACCCTCAAGGAATTGAGCACTCAATTTTATTTGTGATGTTACTTTTGGTTCAGCACATACCCAACATCAATCAAAATCATAATAGGTTTTATATTGGTTTGCATACCCAATGAGGTGTATTCATTCCTTTCTCTTCTTCTCTCTTTTACCTAGCCTCTATATGTTCTTATTTTAGACCTAACATGTCTAGTAATAACTGATCTACTCCTTATTTTCTCTTACATATTTATGATTCACATGGTTCTCTCTTTATGCACACTCAACATCACACATCTTCATGAGATTCACCCTTGCAATTAAGTTTAAGTACACTTTCTCTTTTTCCTTTATCCTAGTATCTCACTTTGCTACATCACTAGAATAAAGGGGGGGGGGGATGTAGTCATATAAAATGTCCAAATTGGTAGTTTGAGCTTGGCTTGTGACACCCCATCCATAGGTCTTTTCTTCATTCTCCTACGACCCTTCTAGGCACCTTTTTTCTCATTAATATTCACCTAAAACCTTATGAATAGTCATTCCACCTTAGCTAGACAATATTCCCCATGTCAATCCCATTCCATTGGGTCATAAACTTGTAGGATAGGAGCACCCCATTTGGACTATGATGTTAGGTAGCAAAGTGTCCCATTTTTGGTACTCTTGTCTTTTTGCACTTTTATCCCCAAAAATCATTTTCATTTCATCCTTATCCTTCATTAGGATATCTTAGTGTGAATACATCTGACCCATGACCAATTGTTCCCTATAAAATCCCATTCAAATCTCATTTACAAAGAGAGGTGACAAAACTTATAAAGCAAGAAAAAATACAAACAAAACACTAGGGAAAACTTACCTATTATCTACACATAGTCACCCAATACAACTACAAGCTGAAATAAATATTCATACTAGTTCTTAACCACCTCAAATATTATCAATTTGACATTTACATCTATATCATAGTATTATACAAATCAAACTAAGTGGGAGAACTACATATGTCTTGATCCCTCTTCAGAGTATTGGTATGTAGGTATTGTGCCTATATAAGGGGTGTGGAGTAAACATTCATTACATCTTATTGACTAATCCCCCCTCTTTATCAAGTGACTCAAATATAATTTTATGAATCATTATGGAGGGTTAGGGTTTTAACATAAAATCAGATCTATAATGATTTTTATTGATAACCAATGCTTGATTTTTCACAAGCATGCTCACACAAGCACAATGAAACTACCCAAGAAATTTTAGGTCTATATGATCAGTTTGGATAAGACTAGTAGGAATGGACACAACATCAAACACCAAATCATTGAATTTACAATGATCCTATCATTTCACCAAATGAAATATAGATTCAGGTTTATGATACCTTCCCAGTCATACATAGTCATTTTCAACATCTATATCGATCATCTTAATTTATTTTCCAGCTAAGTTATATCTTTTCCTATTTATTAATATTTTTATAAAGGTATAAAATACAAATAATTACAAAAATTAGGATTGTAATTATTTCTATATTTTTTATTAATTTATTAATCTAGACCCTTAACTAAAACAAGAATAAAAATCCATTATTCCCAAAAAAGTTAAATCATCTACATAGTCACTTGTATGAACAAATTCAAGTATTAAACAATAATATATTTATGTGGTAAATGTAATCGATACAAATAAATAAGTTTTGTATTGTTTTTAAGATACTTAAAAACATATGTAAAGTAAACTAGTTCGATAACACTTAGAACTTGGGTATCATGTAGTGTTTCACATAAGATTTATATATGGATATTTGATTGCTTTATAAGTTAGAGGATTGATATCTTATTATGCATGACACACAATTGGTAAATAACGTCATATCCCTTATATTTTATCACAAATTTCACCTTAAGGGGAACCTACTTTATATTAACATGAAGTAAATTAGGCTGGACACCTTTACCTTTTCAAGCAGTGTCAGTATGGACCACAAAATAAATATAAACCATTAGCAAATAATGGGTGTGGAATGATATATTTCACTCAAACAATATATAGTGGAAAAAATGGTTGAGAGCATGCATATTAACATCTAAATAATGAATTTATAGTATTATAAAAGGAATTATGAATATATATTAAGTGTTTCATTTATTTTAAAACCCTCTCATTGCATTGAAAATTTTACCTATTTCATTAGATAATAGGTTTGATTATGCAATCATAATAAAAAACTATAATGATAATACTAAATTAAAGGCCAAAATTGGATATTGATGCAATTATATTACACATAATTATAATAAAATGAACTTTAATATTTATATTTATAAATTTTGACATAAAGAATCAAGAATCAATAATAGATCAAAAATAAACCTTAGATAAATATCTAGGGTTTTGGGGAAAAATGTCAGGTTCCTCAAATGTTTAACCCTAAAATATAGATTAAGGAATATAGGGATAGAAGCATAGAGATATCTTAGTACAAAAGGGTGATAAACTATCTCTATTGTATGTCAATTAATTTCAAACTAAGAAAATCAATATTATGACATTAAATAATGGTACATGTTAAAAATAGTAAGCATGATGAATGAATGATGAAGAAATGAAATGAAAAAATGATTACTTAGATGAATTAATTAGTGGATTTAGATATGATATGAAACATGTTATAAATAGATTGTATTTGGATTATGGATCAGTCACTAGATTCTCTAAATTTTACTTTTGTGTCCTTAGACACTTCCATCAACCTCCAATGACTACATCAACACTTCTATATAAATTGGAAAAATGTGTCTTATATATAATATCTTCTTTATTTGGATGTAATCACCTTAGATATTTTGGGTTTTGTGTCACCTTCACTCTAGTGTTTTCATATCTTGATCATGGGCTATAGATCTTGTGAAATCATCATAACCATAGCTCTTCATATTTATAGTGACCTTTAGAAAATTAGGTTAGTGGGATCATGGTGTCAAGATAACCCTAAAGAAAACTATTTAATTGGGTGATACCTATATATCCATTAATTTAAAGAGGACCTTAAACCTATGTAGTTCTCCTTGAATGTGTTGTCTTGTGAATGTACAAGGGTACAATATGTGGAAATCAAGAATAACAATGACCTATATTGTAACTTGTAAAATATGACTCATGGGCTACTCCTTCGATATCTCAAACTTGTAAATGTGTTATCCATATGAGTGATATGGAAATAGGAGATAATAGGGAAGTTTTTATGACTTGATTCTTGATTTAATGATTTGGTCAGTTTTCTTGCGAGTTATTAGGTTTGTGTTAGGTGAATAATGAATGAGGATTGATCATTCATATATAAAAATCATTTTAGATAATATATCACATTAAATCACTTAAGAAAACCATAGCGATACTTTTTTTTTGAAAATTGGATGACTTTAGGGAACTAGACATGTGGATTAGAATACAACACTTGGATAAACATAGGCATCTGACTAGAATGCAAGTGTTAAGGTAGTTGGGAAATAGGAACAAGTATATAACTTAGAGGATATAATATAATTATGTTTATAGAATTTCATGTATAATATAAGGTTTGACTTATAAAAATATCATTGGTTTAAATAAGATATGAAAAATATGAATAAGATATAGCAAATGCAAGCATTTTGGTAAAGGTAAATTTATATAACTAAGAGAATTAACCAAGATCTCTATTTTCAAAGTGTATAAGACTAAAGTGTTATATAATTCATCTTTGGTGTCTATAAGACGTAGGGGCATTAAGCCAATAATTGTCATTTTGTGTTTTGTCATTATGGAGGTCAAAAGTGGGTCAAAGTGAGTGTCAAAGCATGTAAGGGACCTTATGAGGTTCATTTGTGCCTTGATTATTCATTTGGATTCATATATTATGTTATAAGGCTAAAGGGATTTTTCCCTCTAAAAATAGGAATTTAAAATTTCAAAATGTTTTCAAGAGTCTAACAGGGATATTTTTTATGTTTGATATGTTTTAATGAAAAAATTGAGTTTAGGAGTACTTAAAAGTCATAGGGAAGGTATCATAAGGTAGTTCATGAGCAATGATATATCAAACCATCTAAATTATTGTTAAGCCCACTTGTATGTTAAAAATACAGTTATGAATGAAGTTGGTATAACCAACCAAGAAGTCTATGTTGAAATTAGAAATAATTGTGATTGTATTGGAGTTATAATAGTGTAGATTAGGATGATTGAGACAAGAGAGGAATATATAGCAAAGGAATAACAAGGATAAAAAGAAAGTTTTTTTAAAGAACCTCTCAAAGGCTGGCAGCACCTTGAAGGTCTATTCATGGACTATATTATACTCAATATGATTGTAATCAATCAAAGAGAAGGTTTCTATTTTATGTATTTAATATCATATAAGGTATTTTAATGACTTGATTTTATATGGCTTGAATAAGCTTTAAAGACTCGAGAAAATAGATACATTGATAATGGTTGTAGGAAAGCGATATGTGTGTAGGTGAATAAGAATGACAAGTGGAGTTTGGGTTATAGTTGTGGATGGTTGATATAAGAAAAAGGTTGGATTTTTTATTTAAATATTTATCTAAATAATATAACCCTTTATATGTATTACTATCATCTAAAATTATTCAATTGTTGAGGAAAACAACTCTATGTTAGATAAGTTTGTTTACTATTTAGTGAGTGATAGTGTTGCTAAATAAGTTTGTTACTGATGTTGATAATTAAAAAACATTGAATAATGAATAAATAGTATTATTGAATCAATATAGATCATTTATATGACATAGAGTCAGGTGGAATCAAACTACAACTAAGAATTTTGAATGTTATATTATGCCTTATACATTGTTTTGTGTCTATCAAGGAAGGTAGGATTACTTGGTTTTGAGGGAATATATTGTGTACTTGTTGAAACTATGATAAATGGGTGAAGTTTTTATTTTAATTTCATTAGGTGATTCCAATTAAGAAATGATTCTAAGATACAATCTATAAATAAATGAAGGACTAGTGAGCACCCTATCTGGATATACAATCAATAAGTAAGGGGGTCAACATCTAACCCTTGATCTTATTATACTATGAACTTGACATCCATGAATATAGGAAGTTGATACTATTATAAAATTAAATTTTGAAACCCTTAATTGTGTGTAAGAGACTTGGAAACAACCTAAATTCACAAGGTTACTACCAACAAGCCTATAAGATTCCTAAACATGCACAATCAAGTGAAAGGTGAGAAGAGTCATTGAATATGATTTTATAATGAATTAATTAGTGGTAAGAGTTATAATAAGTGAAATAAATATGTAATATTTTGTATAGTCTTTAATAAGTATCAAATAAATTCATAGATACTTAAAACCCCTATTATCACAATCTTGTAAAGCACAAAGAGACCTGAATTCCCATGGTTAGGTGATTAAACGAGATCAAAAGATGTATATATATTATATGAAAAGTCGTAAAGTATTAATAAAAAACTTTTAAATCTTATTTGGAGTATTTAAATCATGTGTATCTATAGATACTAAATTTTGAAGGCCCTCAACCCTATGTAGGCCTAGGAAATCCTAGAATTAGGGTTTATCTTGTAAAATGAGTTCCAACAATGGAAAAAGGATAAAAGTTTGTAGTTTGAATCCTATTAACATGATTAACATGGTAAATGTTTTTTTGAGTTGGAATGGGTATGGAATGTATGGATTGTAGCACTGTGGCAAAAAAATATGGCTTAAAAGGCCTAAAAGAGTGTGATTTTGTATAGTAAAGGGTAGATAAAACAAGAGTAAAGGCATAAAAATTTAGAAGTACCTAAAATGGGACATAGTAAATATTTATAAGTTATTATTTATTATTAATAACACCTAAAATTATTTAAAACAGGGTAACTTTTAGAATAGGGCTACTAACCTAAAGTGACCTTGGAGAGTGAAATATGTAGAAAGAGGTAATGAATGTGAATTAATAGTTGAATTGGGTTTAGAAATGTGTGATTGAATCATATGAAGTCATACATGAAATAATATGGAACCTTTTCCATATAATTAAATCTTTTGTTCATTGTGACTTAGGGGAAGGAGCCTAGTAAGCTACTTGTAAGATATTGGAATCAAGTTTGAGAAAAGATGGGTACGATGAGGTAGAAATGGAATGTGAATGTTAAGTGAAGGATATAAAAACATAAAAAAAAACTTAATGAGTATATTTAATTCAAGGAGGACAACAAAAACATTGACATAAAGGAGAGTACAACTAGTTCTAATCAAGGACTACCAATGAAAGGCCGAATAAGTGAATGTGATGAATAAGGAATTAGATCCAGATGAGGATGATATAGAGGACTTATCCCTAATTAATCTACATGATTTTTTTATTAGATAAAAGAAATTTATGCTTGGGTACAATTATGTTTTTAATTCTTTACTTTTACTGATTTGAGAAGAATGCATAATGTCATTGGATATGAGATATGTATGAGAGATAACCATGCATGGTATTGAGGGATAAGAAGGTTTCATGTATATTCCATTGAGATAAACATAGATATATATTATTTTTATTAGAGTGAAAAATAGAATAGATAAATCCCAAAAGTCCTTTTAGAAGGACTAGAATCTAGTTAAGAGAAGGCTCTAAAAGATAGAGAGGAAAAGAGAGCATTGAATCTCCAAGAGAGAAGAGGGAATATTAAATACTCCAAAAGAGATTAAAGAGAGGGTTAAGAAGAGATACTAGAGAGAGGAAAAAAAAATAGGAAAGTCCCAAAATAGGTATAAGAGGCAATCATGATATACTTTCTAAAAGGAAGGTCTAAATAGGCCTATAAAACAAGAAGAATGGAGGAGATGGATATAGAGAAAGAAATGATAGACATAAGAAGAGAATTGGGGAAAGGAATAAAGAGGATTGAGATCATCATGAAGCTGATAAAATAATATGATCTCCAATGGACTAGATGGCATATGAGGATAAAGTTAAAGTGGCCACTAGAGTCACTTGCGAGAAGAAGAACACACAAGAAAGGTGTCTTGAAGAATGAGAAGAAGAGAGATAAGGCATCCCAAAGAGGCATGAGAAAGGATATGTTTCCACGTGAGAAAAAATATATAGAATTTGAGAAGAGGGTTGCCATTGTGGAGAACAATAATAAGAAAGAAGTACCAAGGAGAGCACAAAAGAATGAATACAAAAGAATATGGAAAATGTCTATTCCAAAGAAATTCAAGGAGACTATATGGTCTCTATTTTTATATGATAATGTTACTTTTGAGTTTGTGTTTAAATGTATGAAGAATAAATCGATTAAGGAAAAGCATGAGGTGTCAAAGATGATGAAAGATAAGCTAAGAATTACACCCATCAAGTGGAAATAGAATGACAAAGAGAAAGGACCTCTTTAAGAAGACAAAGTGAAGGATATTTAAGGTATACTGCATGATAAAAATGAAGAGGAAGAGGAATTATATGACACATTTCCAAGCCTAACATTTGAAACAAGAGAATCAGTGTGCAAAGAGGATAAAAATATCACCCATTAATACATTAAGGAAGATATAATTTTTTGACAGTTTCTTATGGAAGTAAATTTGAGTTTAAGCATAGATTTTTATTACATATGTGAAGAATTTAAAGCTAAGATTCAGATTGAGGAAAAGAAAGACAAATTACATCCCTCATGGAGAGTATAAAGGCATGGGTATGTATGGCCTAAGTGATTGAAACAAATAGGTGATGAGAAGAAAGAGGAAGACCTCAAACAAGAGGTCAACAAATCAAAGGTATAGGTGTAATAAAAAGCACAAATGTGGAAACAAAAGGCAAATTATAAAGGACATAAATTTGGCATGATAGATGGTTAAGGCATGAGGAATGGGAGTGATGCTAATAGGGGCAAGTGATAGCCCAATAAGATACAAATAATCAAATGGGTTTATAAAATCAATAAAATAGTACAAGATGATAAAGATGCAAGTGAATTATAAGTAAGAATGAAGATTGAAGAAGATGACAAACCTACAAAGCAAAAGAAAGAGATGGTGTAAGCAAACCAAGGAAGTGATTTAAAGGTACAACCATGTATACAAAAAATTGAATGCATAATAGAATATAAGTGTTTGAAAAATGTGTTTTCTAATGTTTTATATGATGAAATGTATTCATTTGATTCCAATAAGACATTTTGTATATGGAAACCATTGCATTTATGGATGAATGTGTAACAAAGAAAGATGAGAATGAAAAACCTAAAAAAATGTTTGATATACATGGTATGCATCATGAGGTATTTGGTATGACTCTAAAAAATAAGGGAGCCTAATAATAAAAACAAAGAGGACAAAGGTTTGATGAGTAATATGAAGATATTGATGCACAAAAGTGATAAGAAGAGTTGGATTTGTTGGAAGATATGTTCAGTCCATCAAAGGGGCTGAAAATAGGTGACATACTATAGGTAAATATCAAGGATAAACTCCAAGAAATATCAAGAGAAGATAAAAAAAGATAAGTACAAGAAGTTGTGAAAAAAAATATGTAAACAAGCAAGCTATTTAGCAAGCAAATGGAGTATGAAGAAGACAATAAGGTGAGATATTTATTCGGGCAAGCTAAATATGAAATTACCATTACCAATAATGGATATGGATAGAAAAATATTTTTCAATTCATGTTGTACTATGATGAGGATGATAGGAAAAAGAAGTTGATCTTCCATAATGAGATAAGTTATAGGAAAAGGGATCAAAGTGTGAAGAAGTTTTAAGAGGAAGAAATGGAGAGTATAGACAAGAAAAGAATGGATATTGACAAGTATGAGATTCCAATAGATTCTCATGACAAATATGATAGCATGAATAAGAATCAATAATCTATAGACAAACAAGCCACACATGAGATTGATGAGAAAATTAGCCATGAAGCAAGCATGAGGACATATAATAAAGAATATAAGGTTGCAGCTAAGTATGAAAGGATTCAAAGTGTCTTATAATAAGAGGAAAGTACAGAAATTTAGGAGCTACAATAGATGAAAGACTTCATGGAGGAAGAAGATACATGGATAAGAAGGCTAGACAAAGCCAAGAGGAATAAAAGCAAGAGTTTGGCAAGGATAATAGAACAAGATAAGATGAAAAACAATCCAAAAATAATGGACCCTAAAAATATAAATTAGAAGGAAATAAATAAATAAGGTGGCTCAATTTTTTATCCCTCCTCGGAAATATGACGCAGGAGCATCAAGCCGACAATTGCCATTTTGTGTTTTGTCAATATAAAAGTCAAAAGTGGGTCAAATTGAGTGTCAAAGGGTGTAAGAGACATTATGAGTTCAATTTTTTCCTTGAGTGTTAATTTGGAGCCATATATTGTGTTATAATGATAAAGGGAGTTTTCCCTCCAAAAACAAGAATTTAAAAATTCAAAATGTTGTCAAAAGTCTAAGAGGGATATTATGTATGCATGAGATGTTTGAATGAGAAAAATTGGTTTATGGGTGCATAAAAGTCATAGGTAAGGTATCATAATTTAGTTCATGAGTATTGTTTATATCAATCAATCTAAATTAATGTTAATCCCACTTGTACATTGAAAAATTAGTTATGAATGAAGTTGGTATAACCAACCAAGAAGTATACATTGAAATTAGAAATAAATTCCATTGTATTAGAGATATAATGACATAGGTGAGTATGAGAGAGAGAGAGAGAGAGAGAGAGAGAGAGAGAGAGAGAGAGAGAGAGAGAGAGAGAGAGAGAGAGAGAGAGAGAGAGAGAGAGAGAGAGAGAGAGAGAGAGAGAGAGAGAGATAAGTGTAAGATCCAACAATGGAATAATAGGGAGAAAAAGAAAGTTTATTTTAAAAACCTCTCAAAGGCTAACAACACCTTAAAGGTTCATTCATAGACTATATTGTACTCAATGTGATTGTAAGGAATCAATTAAAAGGTTTATATTATGTGGATTTACTCTCATACAAGGTATTATTATTAATTTCTCTTATATGGATTGAATAATCTTTAAAGACTTCAGGAAATAGATACTTTAATAATTGTTGTAGGATAGAGATATGTGTGCAGGTGAACAAACATGAGAAATGGAGTTTGGGTTATAGTTTTGGATGGTTGATATAATAAAAATGTTAGATTTTGTATTTGAATATTTATCCAAATCATATAAACCTTTATATGTATTTGTGGCATATAAAAGTATTCAATTGTTGGGGAAAACAAATATGTATTAAATAAGTGTATTTATTATCTAATGAATGGTAGAGTAGCTAAATAGGTTTGTTACTAATTTTTAAATCCAAAAACATTTAATAATTTATAAATAGTTTTATTTAAGCACTTAAGATCATTGGTATGGCTTAGAGTGAGGTGAAGGACTCAAACTACAACCTAGAATTTAAAATGTTGTATTTTGCCTTATACCATGTTTTATGTCTATCAAGGAAGGCATGTTTACTTGGTTCTTAGGGAATATATTGTTTGTGAGTGAAGTTTTTGTTGTAATTTCATTGGGTGATTCAATTTAAGTAATTAATCCAAGTTATAAGCTATAGAAGAGTGAAGGGTCAGTGAACACCTTGTTTTGATATACAATCAATAAGGGAGTCAATGTCTAACCTTTGATATTATTATAATGTGACGTTGGGATCAATGAATATATTAAGGTTATATTATTATAAAATGAAGTTTCTAAACCCTTAAGTGTGTGTAAAATAATTTAAAATAACTTGAATTCACAATGTTACTACCAATAGGCCTATAGGTTGCTTGAATGTGCACAATCAAGTGAAAGGTGAGAAGAGTCATTGAATATAAAGTGTTGATAATGATTTAATTAGTGTTATAAGTTATAATAGGTTAAATAACAGTTTAATAGGTTGTATATTCCTTAATGAATATCAAATAAACCCACAGTTACCTAAACCCTTGCTGTCATGATCTTATAAAGCAAAAAGAGACATGTATTCCCATGCTTAGGTGAGTAAAAAAGATCAAAAGAGGTATATATCTTATATTGGAATTTTTTAAATTATTAATACAAACCTTTTAAATTTTATTGGAATCTTGAAATGAAGTTTATCTCTAGATACTAAATTTTGAAGGCCCTCGGCCCTATGCAGGTGTGGGAAACCCTAGAATTAGGGTTTGACTTGTAAAATGAGTTACAACAATGGAATAAGGATAAATAAATTTATTTTGACTCTTATAAACATTATTATAATGTTTCATGTGGTTTTAAATTGTAAGGGGTATGCAATGTATGCATTTTAGTAGTATGGCAACAAAAGAGGGCTAAAAAGGCTTAAAAGAGTGTGATTTTGTAAATAAAAAGGTAGATAAAAGAAGAATAAAGGAATAAAAATTTACAAGTACATCAATATGGATAAGTTAAATATTTATAATTTATTATTTCTTTTTAATAATACCTAAAATTATTTAGCTCAGTTAAAAGGCCAAAACAAGGCTACTAACCTAGAGTGACCATAGAGAGTGAAATGTGTACAAAGAGGTAATGAATGTGAATTGATAGTTAAATGGGGTTTAAACATGTGTGATTATGACATATGAAATAATACATGATAAAATATGGAACCTTTTCCACCTAAGTCGAGTTTTTGGTCCTTGTCATCTAAGAAAAAAAGCCAAGTAAGCTACTTGTAAGAGATATGAATGAGGTAGAAATCAAATGTGAATGTTAAGTGAAGGATATAAAAACATAAAATAAACCTCAATGAGTATATTCCAGCAAAGGAGGACAATAAAACCATTGACACAAAGGAGAGTACAACTAGTTCTAAGCAAGGACTACGAAAGAAAGGCTAGCATAAGTGAATGTGATTAGCAAGGAATTAGAGGCAGATAATGTTGATCGATAGGAATTATCAAAAATGCCTCCAAATTATTTTGGAATCATATCAATTCAAGGTATGCTTGGGTATAATTGTGTTTTGAATTCTTTACTTTTGTTGATCTGAGAATAATGCATAATACCATGATATATGAGATATGCATGAGGGATAACCTTGCAGGGTATTGAGGTAAAATAAGGTTATAGTTGTGATATATTAAGATCAAAATAGAGATATGTAAGTTTTATTAGAGTGAAAAATATAAGAGATAAATCCCCAAAGTCCTTTGAGAAGGACAAGAAGCTAGTCAAGAGGAGATAGAGAGGAAAAGAGAGCATTGAAGATCCAAGAGAGAAGAGGGAAGATAAAAGACTACAAAAGAGAGTCAATGTAGGGTTAATAAGAGATAATAGAGAGAGGAATAAATAATATAAAGGCTCAAAGATTTCTAAGAGACAAGCTTGATACACTTTCCAAGAAGAAGGTCTAAATAGACCTAAAAAACAAGAAGAATGGAGGAGATGGATATAGAGAAATAAGTGGTAAACGTAAAAAGAGAATTAGGGAAAGGAATAGAGAGGATTTTTCTCATGATGAAGCTCATAAAATAACAATAAATCCAATGAAATGGCTGGAATATGAGGATAAAGGTAAAGTAGCCACTAGAGTCACTTGTAAGAAGAAAAATAAGGCACAAAAAAGGTGTCATGAAGAATGATAAGAAGAGAGAAGGAAACCAAAATAGGCATGAGAAAGGATATGTTTCCAAGTGAGTAACAAGATATATAAGTTTATAAGAGGTTTATAACTAAGGAGAATAATATGAATAAATAAGTGCTAAGGAGAGAACAAAATAATGAAGACAAGAGAAGATGGAAGATATCTATACCAAAGACATTCAAGGAGACTATATGGTCTCTAGTTTTCTATGGTAATATTGATTTTGAGTCTATTTTTGTAGGTATGAATAATAAATTGATGATGGCCAAGAATGAGGTCTCAAAGATGATGAAAGATGATCCAAGAATGACACCCATCAAGTGGAAAGATAATGATAAAAATAAAGAACCTCTTGGAGAAGACAAAGTGAAGGAGATTGAAGGTATACTACATGCTAAATATGAAGAGGAAGAGGAATTATATGAAACATTTCCAATCCTAGTATTAGACACAAGAGAAGTGTAGAAAGAGGATAAAATGATCACCCATGAATACATCAAGGAAGAGATAAGCTTGTAGCAGTTGGTTATGGAAGTAAATGAGAGTTTAAGCATAGATTTTGATTGCCTATATGAAAAAACTAAAGATAATTTGTATATTGAGGAAAATAAAGACAAATTTCAACCCTCATGGAGAGTAAAAGGGCATGGTTATGTATGGACTAAGTGCCTGAAACAAATATGTGATGAGAAGAAAGAGGATAACCTCAAACAAGAGGTCAAATAAAAAAAAGGTACAGGTGGAAGACAAGCATAAATGTGAAAACAAAAGGAAAATGGAAAAGAACATAAAGTTGGAATGTTATATGGCCAAAGCATGAGGCATGAGAGTGATGCAAAGAGATTAAAGTGAAATCCCAATAAGATACAAGGAAACAAGTGGGTTGATAAAAGTAAAAAAAATAACAAGAGGATCAAGATGCAAGTGCACTCCAAGGAAGAATGAAGATTGAAGAAGATGACAAGCCTACAAAGTAAAAGAGAGAGATGGTGCAAGTAAACCAAGTAAGTGAATGAAAGGTACATCCATGTATACAATAATATTAAGTAATAAGAGAAGATAAGTGTTTTACAATGTTGTATAAGATGATATGTTTACATTTGATTCTAATAAGGAAGACATTTTGTATATGGAAACCATTACATTGATGGATGAGTGTGTAGAAAAGAAAGATGAGAATGAATAACCTCAAAGAGTGATTGATAAGCATGTTATTCAGCATGAGGGAGTTGTTATTACTCTCACAAATAATGGAGTCTAAGAAAAAGAACAAATACAACCAATGTTTGATGAGTAATATGAAGAGATTCATGCACAAAAGTTGCAAGAAGAGTTGGAGGTATTGGAAGAAATGTTCATTCCATCAAAGGGGATGAAAATAGGTGATGTAAAATAGGTAAATATCAAGGAATAACTCTAATAAAAATCAATAGAAGATGAAAATAAAAGTAAAATAAGTTGAGTAAACAAAGAAGCAAACAAGCAAGCTAGTTAGCAATCAAATGGAGTATGAAGAAGCCAATAAGGTGAGATATTTATTTGGGCAAGTTAAATATGAAACTTAAATTTTTAAGCATGGATATGGATGGAAAAATATTGGTCAAGTCATGATGTACTATGATGTGGATGAGAGGAACAAGAAGTGGCTCTTGTATAATGAACAAAGTGATAGGAAAAGGCATCAAAGTGTGAAGAAGTTTGAAGAAGAGGTAGAAAATCAGAATATAAAAAAGAAAAGGATGGAGGTGGAAAATAATGAGAGGACAAAAGAGTCTCATGACAAGTATGATATCATGAATAATAATCAAGAATCTCTAGACAATCAAGCCACAAGTGAGATTGATGAGAAAACAAGCCATGAAGCAAGCACGAGGAAACATAATAAAGACTATAAGGTTACATCTAAGTATAAAAGGATTTGAATTAGATTATAAAAAGAGGAAAGTACACCAATTAAGGAGATATGGTAGATGAAACACTTCATAGAAGAAGAAGATGCATGGATAAGAAGGCTAGACAAAGCCAAGAGAAATAAAAACAAGAGTTTGGCAAGGAGAATGGAAACAAACAAGATGAAAAATAGTCAATCAAGTATGAAGGACCCTCAAAAGATAAATTGGAAGTCAAGAAGGAAATAAGGTGTCTCATGTTCTTCTCCTTCTTGGGGAGTATGATGTAGGAGCATCAAGCCAACAATTGTCATTTTGTGTTTTGTCAATATAAAGGTCAAAAGTGGGTCAAAGTGAGTGTCAAAGTGTGTAAGGGACCTTATGAGGTAAATTTTTGACTTTAGTATTCACTTAAATTCATATATTGTGTTATAAGGCTAAAGAGAGTTTTCCCTCCAAAAATAAGAATTTCAAAATTCAAAATGTTGTCAAGAATCTAAGAGGGATATTATATATGTTTGAGTTGTTTGAATGAGAAAAGTTGGTTTAGGGGTACATACAATTCATAGGGAAGGGATCATAAGGTAGTTCATGAGTAATTTTTATATAAAGCCATATAAATTAATGTAGTTCATGATTAATTTTTATATCAAGCCATCTAAATTAATGTTAAGCCCACTTGTATGTTGAAAAGTTAGTTATGAATGAAGTTAATGTATTCAACCAAGAAGTCTACATTGAAATTAGAAAGAATTGTCATTGTATTAGAGTTATAATGGAGTAATTTAGGATGAGTGAGAGAGGTGAGGAATCTCTATAAAAGGAATAACAAGGAGAAAAGGAACGTTTATTTTATGAAACTCTTAAAGGCTGACAACACCGTAAAGGTCCATTCATGGACTATATTATACTCAATGTGATTATAATGAATCAAAGAAAAGGTTTAAATTGTGTGGATTTAATCTCATAAAATTTATTGTTGTGACTTGATTTAATATGGATTTAATAAGCTTTAAAGACTTTAGGAAATAGTTACTTTAATAATGGTTACAAGACAGATATTTGTGTAGGTGAACAAGCATGAGAAGTGGAGTTTGGGTTATAGTTGTGGATAGTTAATCTAATAAAAAGGTTTGATGTTGTATTTAAATATTTATATAAATCATATAAGCATTTATATGTATTTGTGGCATCTTAAAGTATTCAATTGTTGGGGAAAATAACTCTGTATTGGATAAGTCTGTTTACTATTTAGCGAGTGATAGAGTTGCTAAATAGGTTTGTTACTGATGTTGAAAATTCCAAAACCTTGAATAATGTATAAATAGTGTTTCTAAATTAATGAATATCATTGGTATGATGTAGAGTGAGTGAAGGACTCAAAATACAACCTACAATTTTAAATGTTGTATTATACCATATACCCTATTTTGTGTCTATCAAGGAAGGTAGGGTTACTTGGTTCTTAGGGAATATACTATGTACTTGTTGAAAAAATTATCATTGGGTGAAGTTTTTATTTTAATTTCATTTTGTTATTACATTTAAGCAATGATTTTAAGATACAAGATATAAAAGAATGAAGGGTCAATGAGCACCCTATTTAGATATACACTCAATATGTAATGGAGACAATGTCTAACCCTTGATAATATTATAATATTCCCTTGACATCCATGAATATATTAAGGTGATACTATTATCAAATGAATTTTTTAAACCCTTAAGTGTGTGTAAGATACTTTAAAATAACTTGAATTCATAATGTTACTACCAACAACCCTATAGGTTGCCTGAACATGGACAGTCAAGTGAAAGGTGAGAAGAATCCTTGAATATAAGGTGTTGATAATGATTTTATTAGTGGTATTATTTATAATTCATAAAATAAATGTGTAATTTTTTGTATATTCCTTAATAATTATTAAATAAACCCATAGATACCTAGATCCCAGCTATCACAGTCTTATAAATGATAAAGAGACCTGCATTCCCATGCTTAGGTGAGTAAACAGTATCAAAAGAGGTATATATATTATATGGAAAGTTTTAAAGAATTAATATATAACTTTTAAAGATGTTTTTCAGTCTTGAAATTAAGTGTAGCTTTAGATACTAAATTTTGAAGGCACTCGACCCTGTGTAGGCCTAATAAACCCTAGAATTAGGGTTTATCTCGTAAAATGATTTCCAAGTCTGGAAAAAAGATAAAAATTTGTATTTTGAATATTATAAAATTTATTAACATGTTACATGTGGTTTTTAGTTGGAAGGGGTATGTAATGTATGGATTTTAGCACTGTGGCAACAAAAGAAGGCTAGAAAGGCCTAAAAGAGTGTGATTTTGTATAAGAAAGGGTATATAAACTAAGAGTAAAGTAAAAAAAAATTAAAAGTAAATAAAAGGTGATAGGGGAATATTTATAAGTCATTATTTCTTGTGAATATCACATAAAATTATTGAACAAAGGGAAAGGGCCAAAATAGGGCTACTAACCTAGAGTGACCATGGAGAGTGAAATGTGTAGAAAGAGGTAATGAATGTGAATTGGTAGTTTAATGGGGTTTGAAATTATGTTATTGGATCAACTAAAACCATCTATGATATAATATAGAACCTTTTCCACCTAATACAAGTTTTTGGTCCTTGTGACCTAAGGGAAGGAGCCTAGTAAGCTACTTGTAAGAGATTGGAATCAAGTTTGTGAAAAGATGGATACTATGAGGTAAATAGAATTTTAATGTTAAGTGAAGGATATAAAAACATAAAATAAACCTCAAGTATCATATTTAATTCATGGAGGATAAGAAACCCATTGACACAAAGGAGAGTACAACTAGTTCTAAGAAAGGAATACCAAAGAAAGGTCAAAACAAGTGAATGTGATCAGTAAGGAATTAGAGCCAGATAATGATGATAGAGAGGAATTATCCCTAATGCCTATAAATTAATATACCATGCACCTAATTTATGTTACCATAATTTTGAATTATTATATCATTTATTGTTCTACCAAAAATTTGTCTTGAATATATAGGTTCTAAAGTTACAAAAGTCAAGGTCTGGTTACTTAAGGTGTATATATGTTGGCTACATTATTGTTGAGCACTAATTTTATGGTAGATAATCTCACGAAAGTGCTATAATAATCAATTTAATATGCAGTTAAGCTATTTGTATAATAATAAATCCTTTGAAAGGCTCGAAATATGTTTAGTTTATTTTCATGGAAGTTATTTTTATTTTATTATTTAAATAAATTTAGAATAATTTGTTTTTATATATATATATATATATATATAAAATATATTTCCCATGAAATTTTATAGATACATTTTATTATATTATTATTATTTCTAAGGATAATGATCAGACAAAGGTGAAGAAACAAACTATTCAATAGAGAATTTTTATTGCTCTAACTTTTTTGCATTATCTATTGGCTATGATTTTTTTTGTTATTATGTCTTTCCTAAACAATGTTTGATTTAATTTGTTAAAAAATTATTCAATTGGTATTAGATAAATGTTTGATTTGTTTTGTTTTTTCATATCTTTCTATCAACTAATCATGTGAAACTCTAATAATCTTCCCATTCTTGAATTTCATGGAAATTACTCTTTTAACAGGAAAAGGCTTATGAGAGGTTTTAGAAAGTGGTTATGAAGAACTAGCTAATTGGGCCATTATTGAATCTAATAATAGGAAATATAATAAGGAAGATAAGAATAAGAAATTAAAATTTTCATTTCATATTCAAGCAACTCTAGATAAGATCCTATTTCCAAGAATTATAGGTGTAAGGATGTAAGGAAGACTATATAATAAGTGTATACAAAGGGAAATGCAACTAATCTATAAATCAATCCTATCTAAGAGAAGATAAATCCTACATAAACTTCTAATTGTAAATACATTACATATTCAAGGTCATGACCAATATGGATCTACAAGACCTAGACAAAGGATCTCTTACCATAATAATATTACTAGGGAGGGTTCCAAAGCCTCCAGTAAATCAAAAATATACAATAACACTAAATAGGTCATAGGTTTTAATATTCACTAAACTAGTAAAAATTAAATTAAGGTATAATTTAGTTCTCACCAAAGCTTGTGGCAAAAATTTGGGGCAATAAACATGTAGCAGAGAATCCTATTTAAGCTATGTATATGTAAGACCCTAATACATAGAGAGATAAATATATTTAAAAGACATTAATTATGCTACTTATATATACTAAAGAGAGGATCAAAGTTATATATACCTACTTTGGATATGAACCCATTGAGACTCAATATAAACCTTGGACAAAGGTGATTCACCAGAGTTTGTTGTGGCTTGTAAGGATCACTAGGAAAGGCCAAAGCATCCAAGAATTTTCCATAAGACTAAATTATTCTCCATGAATAAACCCTAAACTAAGGATCCTTATGTAGAATATCAGCAGAGAAGATTTTAAATAAGCCAAATGAATAATTAATTCTTGTTATTTTTTTTAAGAATAGTGAAATAAATGTGTTTATATAGTTGAATCTAACCCTAATCCTTTTTGAAAGTTTATTCAATAATGTTGGCCCAATCATTTATATATCATTATTGACAAAATAAAATTAGGTCCTCGTTTAGGTCTTTCATGGGTCATCCTATATATTTATTTATTTTTAAAAAATTAGAGTATAGGGTCGATCGTGTATTGTAAACTGTAAAAAAAGGAGTTTAGGCTACGGAAGGGCTAATGAAAGTAGAAAATGACTAGAGGAGGGTGGAAAATAGAACTAAAAGCTTAGGGAAATGTTTTTATGAGATGGTTGTGTAGATATCAAGTTGTGTTAAGGGATAAAAATCCTAAAAAGCACTAATGGTAAGGCCACCCCTTTCCTGATGCACCTTTTAAGGCATACACTAAGAGAGATTTGGACTTGATAAGTCCATACAAGGTAGAAAGCATCATTAATTGATAAAGTTTCAAAATATTATGTTTATACATATTCCCCATTTTTAGCTCATAACATGTCAATTAGGTGAAATTGGGAATGATTATTCAATAAAAGAACATAGTAACACACAATGTTGAGGCTAAAAAAAGTGTAGTATTTGAAAGCATAGAATAACTAAAATTAAATGACTAAAATAGAAATAACTAAAAATAAAAGTAATGTATGAATACCTTGACTTACCTTTATTTATGAATTTTTTTTTTGTGTTTTTAGTTTTTATCATGGAGGGTGTAAAGACTACTTTGAAAAACCTAAGGATACAAAATTAGAGAATAAAAATAAACAAATGCTTGGAAGCCAAGATAACTGATGCTATGTGGATGGGATGTACATGGAAATTAGGCAAGATGGGGTGAAAATTTCTATGTTATACCAAATTACCAAGTTAAAATATAGATTTAATTTGGGTATCCAAAAATCCGAGGCTACTAAATATTGAAAAACTCAAACAAGAAAACCTTAAGTAAGAAAGATAAAATCACCAAGTCAAACCAAGGATACATGCCAAAAATGGTAATCAAACATCAATATAAAATTATTAGAAAAACTTATTTAAACAAATATGGATAATTAGAAAGGTTAAAAAACATTGATGAGTGAGAAATAACAATCCAACCTTACCTAATAATGGAAAAAGGTGCATACAAGGTAGATAACATTGGTGAGTGAAAAGTAACAAGACAACCTCAATCAATAATTTAAAAAGTACATGGAAGTTAAAATAGATTAATTTTTTTGAAATAAGGGTAGTAAAAAATAAAAAATGGTAAAAATTAAGTAAAACTATTAGATTCATAGTATAAATGAGATAATCCATAATTGCTCAAACATATTATTTTATTTTCAGGATAGATAATATTGAAACAAAGTGGAATAACCATGTTTGTTAAGAATGTGAAGAAGAGGGAAGTATAGAAGATGTACAATAGTTTATAATAAATTGTGCCTATAAAGGGGGAAATGAAATGGGTTGAGGGGAGAATGAAGGGAAACCCAAGGTAGAGTAACTCTTTTTGAATCCAAGACACTCAAATTAGGTTTGTCAAAACAAGAGGACTTTCGACATTAAGGAATATTAAGAACTTATAGACACATAAATATTAGGTCAAGAAATGAAGTATGTATATAATACCATGAAGGATATATACATGAAAATTGAAGTGGAACTACCTTCCCACAACACGTTTCTTATTTCTCAAGACACCTTATAAAGTTATCGGTCTACTATGAAGACTAGGTACTTGCATGATAAAGTAGGTAGCGCCATAGATTTTTTTAAATTCTCCTATTCCAATATAATGGAATAAAACACCCCAATGGACCTCAAATCTATCTTAAGGCCAAATAAGAAGTTTGATATTTGATTAGAGATAGGATATGGGCATTGAATCATGTCTTTCAGTGTGATTTTGAATTTTTGAATTTTTTAATGTTGCCTTTTATAACATTGCCTTTTGTTTCAAATGATTAAACTTTTAAATTTAATGTATTTTTTAATTTCTCCTTCATGTGTATTTGTAAAACCAAACATGGGTACTAAATATGACTTTCGTTTGAAGACTTTGGACTTGGTTGCTAAGGAAGAGAACCTTAGAGAGCACAGTGTCTAAAAGTCTAATTAATTCAGGTGAAATAAAAGTTTTATCTTGACTTCAACCTTGTTTTATCCAAATTGGAGTGAAAGGAAAATGAAATCAATAGGAATGAAACATGAAATAATTTTAATTACTTCAAATCACAAAAAATGTGATAAGGGGTGAAAAGGGGATAAAATGATAGTAAATTGTGATTAATTATCATAGGAATGACGGAAGTTTAATAAAAAATGCTAACACTTTATTTTTGTAAATATTTTATCTATAAAATAAGTAAAATCCAAAGTTGTGAAGAAGGATAAAAAAACTTAAAACCATTGCTAGACACATTATAGAAAAGGAATACTAAATGTAATATTGTGATTTTATGAGGAAGGCCTTATCCTATCCATGGGCTTAATTATAACTCATAAAAGAGAAACCCCAGGGGTGGTAAAAAGTATTGGAAAAAAAGGAAATTATGATAACAATAAATGGAAAAAATGAGGAAGACTCGGTCTTATCCATGATTTTACAATGAAACTCATGAGAAAAGGGAAAGTAAAGGACCAAAAAGAGGGACTAAGGTTTGTCAAAAGAGAAACTAATATAGAGGTTAATACCCATGTAAGTATATTTAAAAAAGTGTTATAAGGATAACATATATAAATCATGATAAGAGGGGAAGTATTTAATAAAAATAGTTGTTTAAAAATTGTGTATTTGTGGGCTCTTTGAAAATACGGTCTTCATTAGTTTGAAGGCAATAGGTGCTTGGACGAAGGATGTAT
>JARHVA010005326.1:655000-725000 GCA_037957365.1 Torreya grandis
ATAATGGAGTAACCATTCTTGTAAAATATTGATAAAGAATGATGATGTTACTACATGTGATCTAAAATCAAATCCAAATCATTAGGAATGGTGCATGAATATGCCTACATAGGAGTGGGTGAAAAAATCCACAACCATAAAATGTGAGGTAACATGTAAAGGGACATCTGAATCAATTGAAAATGCCTCCATAATTGCAATCAAGATGGTGAAATAAATTAAGAAGATTTTTTGTTTTCTTGTGAAGGGGTTTGGCCACATTTCAAACCAGGTGTCAACCTTTGGTCTTCAAAAAATGAGATTTAGAAAATAAGGTATATGGCCAAGAAATTAACAAATATAATATTTCCTTATGTGTCCCAAATACAAAATATTATTTTTAATTAAAAAAATCAAAAAACCATCAAAGGATTTATTTTATAAATAAAATAATTAAAAAATCCCTTTAAAAAGATCTCTCCACAAGGATAACTTTTACAATTTTTAATGAAATTAAAATTTTCAAAATGTTGTGAAAGCTAAAAACAAAGCCCACAAAACCTACAAATAGTTTTGAGTGATCATTTATAGTTTTCTTACAATTAAATAAAGAAAAGTCATATTTTTTAGAATAGTACTCCTCAATAAAACTACAATAATTTTTTGAATTATTAACAAAATTAAAACATTAAAAATATTATGAAAAGCAAAAAATAAGGTACATAAAACTTAGAAACATTTTTGAACAATATTCTACAATTTTTTGACAATTAGAAAAAGAACAATCATTTTTAATCAAAAAATAAATTTACAAAACACTTGTAGATCTTGCCTTTAAGATCCAAACAGGATGAAATTGGAGGTGATCATGTATTTATCATATAATATGGATGCATTGATGATATTTTATTTACTAATTCATTCTCCTAAATTTACTTACAATAAAAAATACATAACATAAATGAAATTCCTCAAAAGACAAATGTTGAGTAATGAGAAGCTAAGGAGTTGAGTAATTGTTTTTAGAGACCACTCTAATACCATGAAAGAGTTTATAAAACTCTTGCCTAGTGTGAAATATATAAACCGTTACCATAGGAAAAGCCATTGATTCATTTCTCAAATAATATCTAAGTATATTATACATAAATAGATCATACAATGAGAAAACTATTATATATCAAAAGATTTCATGTAAATATTGTTTACCAAATTTGACCATGTAGTTCAAATTAGGACACCTATAGGTAAATAATTGAATATTATATGTTTCAAGGGGTCCATTATTATGTCATAAGGTGTATTATAGGTCAATTCATGTCATTTCATGTCATAATAGCCTTGATCTTGGTCATTTTCAATATTTATGTCTTTTTGGGTCATTTTGGGTGTCAAAATAGAGCATTAAATGATTTATATGTCATCCATAGGAAATGTGAAAGTTCAAAAGGATGATTTAATTCCCCATGTGTCCTCATATGTCTTAAGTAATTGTTTCTAATTGAAAAGTGGTAGGTTCTTCATAAAAGGGTAGTTTTCTTATAAAAATGAGCATTTAATGAGGTGTACATAGTTATAAAATATCTTACAGTTGAGGGAATTTAAAGAGTGTCACTTGGTCTTGCATACACTTAATCCAATTATCATTTTGATTAGAATCTTCAACAAATGAATAAGACATATTCTCTCTTCTTCTACTAGGCTTGGAAAGCAAAAATAGCCTTTATATTTGTATTTGGTATGGTCAAGAAGAGAGGTTTAAAGAAAAATGATCATGAGGGTATCTTATACACTCGGTCATATTCCATTTTATGTTTTGTTGAATATTAATAGTGGTATGTATTTTATGAATCATTCCTACGAAGTTAGTCTATCTAATTTCCTTGTTAATCTCTATACTGTATAGGTTTTGCCTTTTCTTGAACAATTCCATACAATCCAACTAATGGGATTAATTTCAAAGGTATTTTACTCTCCTCTCACATTTTATTCATCCTTTGTTTCAAGTTTGGATTTGACTTGAATAATAAATTACCTCAGGTTTGTAGACTGGTCCGATTCTGTCTCGCATGTAGGTTTCCACCACTTCCAACATATTAATGTCTTGGTAATGGTGTTAAAGGATGGTCATGGTTTATTGTTATATTTAAAAATTGTTTTCCTTCCATTCTAGGTTCATTCTCTAATAAATTATCCATGAGGTTTTAGTCACAAGTACCATATAATCAATCTGCTATATGACTATCATACTAGTCAATTAGGTTCCTACAAAAGGTTTAAACATTGGAAATGAGGTGTGAAGAATTATATTATGCTTTGAAATATGTTGATGTTTCATTTGAATTTAATTTAAAGTGTTTCAATCCACTATGTAGGTGGATTCCTTGAACATATGAACCCTCTACCCACTGCCTATCTAATGCAACTCAGAATATGCACCTACAAGAGTTTGAAAAGGAAAATCATGTTGAAATTAGGGTTTATTGACTTGATATAAATATTCAAAATTTTTAAGGGATCCATGTTAACATTGGAGTTAGGTATAATGGTTATTTAAGGTCCACACACCATACATGGATCTGAATCACTGTCTACTTGCATATAACTCAAATTTCATCTACAGGATTCTCCTCGATGATGTCATGTTGAGATGGAATTTTGTTAAGTGTTTCAATCTTTCAAAGCTATAGGAGTGCATTTGACAACTTGTTAAGGGCCTAAATTTTATCACGATATCACACATCTTGTAGACTATCTAAATTTTCACTTATTGAGTGTATATGAAATATCCACCTATAGGTGGGAATAGAAAACAATTGGAGATGTCATATGGAGGTGTTAAAGCATAATATAAGACACTATTTAAATTACTAATATATGTAGGAAACATATCAGACCTATTTGGAGTGTTATCTCGGTATATGAGATAGAGAACTATGATCAAAGGTGCAATGGTTGTATTCAAAGATTGTACAATGACTATATTAAGAGATTAAGTCTCTAAAAACAAAAAATAGAGACCTGAGCATTTTTTCAAGATCATATAACAAGGATGTCAAATATTTTCATGCATATAAATTATCTTGCCTTATATCCCATACATAAGACAAGATTTATAAAAAAATTTGAGGGAAGGTGATCAGTTTAATTTTGTTATTATATATCCTAAAGTTGCATTTTTATGCACTAGACTTAGTTAGTATCATCTACAGGCCTGAGCTATAAGATATTGTAGCACCCATTGTTACAATACCAACACATAATCTCATGTTTTGAAGATCCTTATTTATTTGAGGGTATACGAATGAAAATGAAGATCATAAATAAGATTTCATTGATGGTGTTTTAAGGTCTAATATACACCTATAGGTTTTTATCTCTCATAAGAAGTTGACCTATAGATTGACTGATTGCCTCCACATGATCCATAGTAGGATATTAAGCATAAGGATTCCAATTTTGATATATAGAGGATGAATCTAAAATACATAAAATTTATCATAATCCATGTCTTATAGGTTACAAGGTGAGTTATTATTCATAAAACCACTACTCTATTGTATAGAGCCAACTACAGTCAACTGTAGCTGATAGTAACCAAAGTGGTGATTGTTTTAGGCCTTTGGGCTAGTAAATAATTGTTATAGGTGACTCAAATAAATATGGATTAATTATTTAAATAGGACCCCATATAAATTTAATTATCTCTATAAATGTGATTTTCACTTATAGGTAGCAGAAGCATATAGACATGGTCAACTTACTAGTCAGGCCTAACTAAGTAAGGATATGTTTCAAGGTGCAAACATGGCTCATAAGAGTTAGAAAACATTGTGAATGTTCTCATCATGTTGTAAAAAATATCAAAATACACTCATTATATTATAAATAATAGAGATAAACCTCTGAGGATGCATGAACATAGTCCATATGAAAATCTTGCACATAGTCATTGCCTAGTAGTTTGTTTTTGGTTTTTATGCTTTTAGAGGGTCTAATCATATGACCAGGGGCTGAATTTTTGTGTAGGACATAATTTTAACTTATATAATCCTTTAAAATATCAATTTTTTTATTAAATTGGGGAAGTACCCTCTATTCTATCTCATATAAAGGGTTCTTCCCTATGTTACAAACCCTATAGTCATGGGGATTGAGGATAAAAAGATGAACCAGAAATTGATTATATATTGTAGAGAGAAGTATGGAGCTGAAAAAGATATAAATCCGCATGGAATACATATAAAATAAATATGAAACCTAATAGGGAGGTATAAACCTTTAGAAGTGTAGATAGGCTTATTAGATATGGTTAGACCTAAATTTCAAATGATAGATCACTTTAATTTCTGACCATAGTAAATCATTGCAATAGATTAGATCATATTTTTCAGGTCGATATAGATGTTTCCAAGCTAGTGGGATGTAGAGGAAGCACAAGGAAGTCATATTTTGGCTTAAAAGCAATATTTGGCCTATGCAAAGCAAAGGAAGGGATTGTATAAGAAACTTTATATTGTCACATATTATTAAATGTTGTACAATAAAGTGATTGGATGTTGTATAAGACTTATTTAGGCTCCTTACCATCAGGATGAGTTGTACGGAATCTGTATGGATAGGATACAAAATTGGTTATTTTGACTATTATATGCATTGTGTATGTTCTGTAAGGTTTCAAGAGATGAAATGAACTTTCAAATGAATATTGAGACTCAATATAACTCCCCATGCCCATTTCATGCCTTACAAAAACATCTAAGTGTGCTTACTGTATCCCTCATGTTAGCTAGTCAAAACTAACATAGTGAACATGATAGTGAAAAGGGTGAGAACTTTAAGTGGATGGATTTTTAAGGTATACCTAAGTATTCTAATGCCATGGAGGGTATTTCAATGTGTCATACAACACCTTATATGGATTTTCATGGAAAACTGAACCCATTTTGGAAGCCATGTGTGAAAGGTGTGTGAAGGAGGAGTTTTATTTGACTGTCAATAATGATGGCTCACTTTTAGGAGATTCCAGGTGATTAGTCATGCAACCATTGCATAGATAAGAATGTAAACAGCCATTCCCTATCAATTCAAATCATTATAATTGTCCATAATCAGTTTTGGGACATTTAAATAGAGGTGAATGATGAAGATAGTTTCCTTATGCAAAACAAGAAATCCATCCCACTTTTCAAGATTTTTATGCTTTGGATTAACATGTGTACTTCATGACCTTGCAATATCAATTTCAAATACTCTTTTCATTAAAATGTAACTCTTTTTCTTATCTTGACACATGTTCTTATGACCTTTAGACTTCCTTCTTATTTTCTCTCTCTCAATTTCTTTATGAACTAGCCATGTTGGCTATTGTAAGGATGTTCCACCTAAGTATGGTGAAGCCCTACTCATTTGCATAAAATTAGATCAATAAATAAAACTAATTTTACCTCTTCTATGTTTGTTTATAGTGTGTTTACTTGAATTATTGATCTTACTTAGTGATGACTATGGTTTCCTTAGCATTCTTGTCTCATTCTCTCACTGATTTGCAACTTTTTATAGGTCATGTGAAGTGTCTTAATAAGTGTCAAGGTTGAGTGAGTTAGCCTATTCAATAGTGTCATTATAAACCTCTTGTCTAGTTATCATATCCTAAACATTCACCATAACCTCATAATGTGAGAAGAGTCAAATTGTAGAAGTGTTTGTCTAGTTAGTCTTTTGTTCTCATGTGTAAATTGCAAGTGGTTGGTAGTCATCAACTAATTTGGTGCATCACCTCCTATAGGATAGTTTACTTTTAGTTTTTCTCTCTCTTTTCCCTTACAAGAATAGTTTTAGTAATTATCTATACATGGTACATCAAGGGAGCTACCCCTATCTATAGATTCACTTCATTCTTAGGCTACCCATAGCCTAGAGGTGTTTCAATTGTGCCAATTGGATGAGGAGAGATGAGACATATCCTCAAATAGGGAAAATAAGAGGATCTCTTTGTCCAAGAAGTTGAAATATTTTTGGTGTTGTCCTTTAACACATCAACCTTTGGAGGCATCTATTTAAACATTAATGGTGACTTTAATATTACATCATCAATTCAAAAAACCTAGGTATTCCTTTTAAATATTGTTGATAATCATTCCTTGTGTTATTAGTTCTTAATTAAGTTCCATGGATGAATTTGGTGTTGATTATTATTTTACACAAGTTGGTGAGGTTTATCAAGCTTATGGAATTCTCTATCATCCTTTGTATGATAATTATAAAACTTGTCATGATCCATACTAGCTCCAATATGACCCTTATCAGCCTTTTCATGAGTTTTATCAATTCTATAACTAGCCTTCTCAATACCTTGCTCCTCCTAGTCAACCTAGTCAGTTCTCTAATCAATCCATTTCCACTTTCAAAAAAACTCTCTTGGGATATGATAAGTAGATGATAAAGCTTAATAAACTAAGGGTACATGGTCAAGATGTTCATAGTCATCTCATTAATAATGTAATATATGCATTAGATATGGTTAAAAGGGAGTGGGCACATATTGAGTGAGCCAATTGGCAAAGGATCATAAGTGAGATGCTAGATGTGGGTGGATTAGTTGCATCTTTAGAAGATAGGATAAGAATTCATGAAGAGAAGCCTTACTAAGTATATCAAACCTCATATACCTATCCAATATTTATATGAATCCTATTTGACCCCTATTCATCAACCAAATCAATCTTATCAAAGTCATCTTTTTCCCAATCAGCTGGAAGACAAAGTTTGAAAGATAAACTTGGTTTTTGAAGAAAAACTTGATAGGAAAATTGAGTTGGCCAATAAATAGATGCAAAAGTCCATATAATCAATAAAGGAAGTGGATTTTAATCCCTCATTACCCTTTTTTAATTACATCCCCACCTCAAAAAGAGACCTCTAGATATGAGATTCTAAGTTGGAGACAAGGTGGATAATCCAAGCCTAAGGAGATCCCAAGTTTTTTTAACACTTCATCCACTCATAAAATTTCATCACGAACTCAAGATGATACTCTTAATCTTAACATCCTAATCTATAATAATATAGTGAAATCATGTGTAAATAAAGAGGATGGAAGCCTTGATAAAGATTCTGAAATTGAGGAAGAGCTTGATCTTAAACAAGTCCCTCCCACCCTTCCTCAAGATACCTCTTATGTTACATGTTATCCCTATTTTAATCCTTATCTTGATGATGATTCCTATAAAATTCAAGAGATAATTTTAAAATATAACCTAGCCAAGAAAATTCAAGAGTTAGAGTTGAGAATGAAATTGCTAAGTCAAGGTGTGGTAGAAGGTTTAGATCTAAAAGAAGATCATATGCCTAAAAACACCCCATATATCCTTCCTTAAGATATTTTTAAAGTTTAATTAGATGAAAATGAAGTGATTTTAAAATTTAATTAAGAAAAAAAAATTATTTAATCCCAATTTCTACTTCCCCTTCCTCTAGATCTCCCAAAAAAATCCCCTACAATTCATTCTCAATCTAATTTTGGGTTCTATATATGATCTCCACCAATTAGTTCATCTTGTTCTCACCATATAACCCTTTATATTTATGTAACTATAGTATGGGAATATAAATAATATTAGTTAGATTATAAAAATTTAGAACACTTTCTTGAATAAAGTATAACTCATTGACAACCTCATTGGGCTAAGTCACTTGATTTCAAGATGCCTAGTCTTGGCATCATGAAGAAGGAGAAGGAGATTGAATATATTTGAGACTTTAAGAAGCAAATTTAGTTTATTATAGTTGAGATACAACTTTAAATCCCTCAATAGGTACAAAATTTTGAGGAATATGTGAGTCTTTGTGCTGAGTTCTCTTTTTGTGTTGATAATGACGAATGACTTCCTTGTGTTAAAGAAGAAATCTTTGATGAAGTCCTTTTGGATTATAAAAAAGATGATGAAATATATTATATTATTATTTCCCATAATGATACTAATAAAATATAAGATAAGTACTTTTTTTAGAATTTTTTAATCATTTACAATGAGTTTGAGTCTCTCAAGGGGTCTCCAACTTCCTTAGAGCTTATTACAAGTGATAGTAAGCAAGATGACATTTTTAAAAATGTCATAGATGAGAAAGAGAAAATTTAATATACATCCAAAATATTGGGATAAAAATTTAATACTTAGATTATATATGAGACCCTCTCCTCTCACATTTTCCCCATCCTTTGTTTCAAGTTTGGATTTGATTTGAATAACCAATCAACTTAGGTTTGTAGATTGGTCCCATTTTATGTCTCAGGTAGGTTTCCACCATTCCAACATCTAATGTCTTATAAATGGTTTTAAAAGATGGTGATGGTTTATTTTAATAATATAGTTTTTTTCCCTTCCATTCTAGTTTCATTCTCTAAGAAATTATCCATGAGGTTGCAGTCATATGCACCATACAGTCAATCTGGTATATGACTATCATACTAGTCAGCTAGGTTCCCAAAAAAGGATTAAACATTGGAAATGGGGTGTGAATAATTGTATTAGGATTTGAAGCATCTTGATGTTTCTTTTGAATTCCATTAAAAGGAGATAAATCCACTATATAGGTAGATTCCTTGAACATATGAACTTTCTATGCACTACCTATCTAATGTAACTTAGAATGTGTACCTACAGGTGTTTGAAAAGGAAAATCACATTTATATCAAGGTTTATTGTCTTGATATAAATATTAACAAGTTTTAAGGGATCCATGTTAACACTGGAAGGAAGTATAATGGTTGTTCAAGGCCCACACACCATAGATGGTTCCAAATCACTATCTACCTACATACAACTCAATCTTCATTTACAAGAGTATCTTTGATGATTTCATGATGAGATGGACTTTTATTAACTCATTCAATTTTTTAAAGTTATAGGATTACATTTGACAACTTGGTAAGTGCCTAAAGTTGACCTCAAGATCACACATCTTGTAGACTATCTAAATTTGCATTTGTTGCCTACATATGAAATATCCACCTATAGGTGGTAATAAGATAGAATTAAAGATGTCATATGGAGGTGTTAGAGCATAATATGAAACCTTATTTGAAGTAATATTGTGTGTAGGAAACATATCAGACCTATTTGGAGTGATAGCTTGTTATATGAGATAGAGAACTATGATTAAAGGTGTAATTACTGTATTGAGAGATTAAGTCTATAAAAACATAGAACATAGCACTGGAGCCTTTTTCCAAGATCATATAAAAAGGTTGTCAAATCTTTTCATGTATCTAAATGACAATGCCTTATATCCCCTACATAGGACAAAAGTTACACAAAGTTTGGAGGGTAGGTGATTAGTTGAATTTAGTTATTGGAAAGCCTAAATTTCTCATAATTGTGAAAAATACACTCATGATATTATAAAAAACAGAGAGACCTTTGAGGATCTATGAACATAATCCATATGAAAATCCTACACACAGTCTTTATCTAGCAATATATTTTTGATTTTTTATAATTTTGTGGGTTTAGTCATATGACTAGGGCCGAAAATGTTTTATAGGAGATCATTTTCACGTATATAATCCTTTAAAACATCCATTATACTTCAATAAATAGGGGAAGTACCCTCTATTTTGTCTCAGATAGAGGGTACATCCCTAGGTTGTAAACCCTATAGTCTTGGGGATTGAGGATAAAAGGATGAACCAAATTTTGATTAGAGATTGAAAATAGGTGTAAGGAGTTCAAAAAAATCTAGGTATAAATGGAAGACACATCATAGAAATATGAAACCTAATTAGGAGGTCTAAATCTTAAAAAGTGTAGACATGCTTATGAGGCATAGTTAGGCCTAAATTTAAAATGATAGTTCACTTTCATTTCTAACCTTAGGAAATAATTCCAATGTATTGGATCATGTATTTTGGGTCACTACAGATGTGTCTAACATATTGGGATGCATAGGAAGCACAAGATAGTAATTTTCTAGCTCAAAGGCAACATTTGGTCTATGGAAAGCAATAGAAGGGATCAAATATGCAACTTTATATTATCACATCTTCTTCGAGGTTTTTAATGAAGATATATCGATTTTAGGGAAGTTTATAGGGTTCCTATGATTTATTATTTTTAAATATGTTTTCACAACTTTAACACACCATTTTTATGAACAAAGCTTAAGATCCTAAGAGACCTAAACCCTTTAAAACCCTTTGATAAGGACTCAACTGGTAAAATGAAGATGGTGAGATATCTAAATGGACAAGTTTGACCATCAAAGTGATTGGATGTTGTAGAATACTTAGTTAGGCTCCATATTATTAGGATGACTTGTGTAGAATCTGTCTGAACATGATACAAAATTGGTTCTTTTGATTGTTTTGTATATTTTACAAGTTCTAAGAGGTTTAAAGAGATTAAATAAAAATTTTAAGGAATAATGATACTTTATATACATTCAAATTTCTAATTAATGCCTTATAAAAACTTCTAAGTGTGACTACTAGAGCTCTCATCTCAACCAATAAAAAATGGCATAGTGAACATGATAATGAGAAGGATGAGAACTTTAAATAGATGGATTTTTAATGTGTGCCTAAGTATTATAAGGCCATGGAGGGTATTTAAAATTTTAATCCACTCAATTTTACGTATTTTCATGTAAAACTAAATCCATTTTGGAATCCAAGTCTGCAAAGTGTGTGAAAGAGGAGTTTTCTTGGATTGTAAGTAGTGATGGCTCACTTCTAGGAGATTTTAGGTGGTTAGTAATGTAATAAATGCATGGATAAAAATTTATACAACCCTTCCATCTCAATAAAATCAATATAAATATCCATAATTATTTTTTGACTATTCAAACATAGCTGGATGATGAAGATAGTTTCTTTATGCAGAGTGAGATCTCTTACACGACTTTTAAAGAGTTTTATGCCCTTTATTGGTATGTTTAATTCATGACCTTGCATGATGAGTTTAATATCCTAATATCATGCACATTTAACTCCTTTTATTATCTTTAAACTTTTCCTTGTGACCTTTGGACTTCCTTCTTCTCTTTTCTCTCTTAAGTTTTATAAGAACTAGTCATTTTGGCTATTGTGAGGATGCTCCACCTAAGTATGGTGAAGCCATACTCTTTTGAAAACCATTATATAAATACAAAAAAACTATTTTACCTATTATATTCCTATTTATAGTGTGTTTACTTGAATTATGGATCTTTATTAGTGATGACTATAGTTTCCTTAGCATTATTGTCTCATTCTCTCACCTATTTATAGCTTTTTATTGTAGGTCATGTCAAGTGTTATAGGAAATTTAAAGTTTGAGTGAGTTAGCTTATTTAATAGTGTCATTATATACCTCTTTTATAGTCATCCTATCTTAAAAATTCACCATAACCTCATAGTGAAACACTTATGTGAGAAGATTCAAACTAGAGAAGTGTATGTCTAGTTAGTCCTTTGTTCTCATTTGTAACATGAAACTAATTATTAGTCATCAAATAATTTGGTGTATCACATATTTTAGGATATTTTAATTTCATTTTTTTCCCTCCCTTTTCCCTTACAATCATAGGTGCAGTAGTGATCTATAAGTGGCACATCAAGGTAGCTAGCCTTATCTACAGATTCACCTCATTCTTAGGCTATCCATAACCTAGAGGTGTTTCACTTGTGCCACTTGGATGAGGAGAGATGAGACATATCCTCAAAGGGTAAAAATCCAATTGAAAACAAATACAATTAATGAGACATGAATATATATGAAAATAAGATCAATCATAACTAAGAGATAACTATCCATAAAGAATAAAAACAATTATAAATTATCTACATACTATCTAAGAGATAAATATTTAGTATCTCATAATATCTAAAATAATACAAATGAAATATCCACACATAAGTGGATTGGAATAATAAATCATCTAGGTGAACATGAGCTAAGATGAATAATATACTCTAACATAAATGATGAATGTCATGATGGGTATGCTTATCTCATTTGACCATTCTGTAACATGTTGCAAAAAAATATGATCAAAGCTTGTTCAAATACATTGATCCACATAAGGTATCACATATAAACTTATTCAATGACAATATTTTAATATGTATACCATATCTCGTTCATACCAAATGATGTTGAAAAACATTTTCTCAACACTATTAATGCTAAGAACTCAAATACTAACTTATACAATCACTAATGTATAATTGAATGCTATGTACTAACTTCACCCTATTAGGCAAGTGGTGAGAAGTCAATACAAATAAAAAATCCAAACAATGTTACATTATCCTCATAAATAATTCCAAGAAACTAAAAAAATAAAATTGATATAAATAAACCCACATCTATATATCCATATACCCACTATAGATATCCTGAAATTCAACATAGCAACTCACACAAGATGGGTGTATTGATGCCATAGTCAACATGGTAGATCCCTAGGGACCTATAAAACACAAAGTCTAATTAGATAATCCTTGAAAACATAAGTGATACAAAAAAGGTGACATGTATAGTCTTCGAATACATTTCAAACCATCGAGTAAAATAAGGATATTAGATTCCACAAAAAATGCACTTGATATTAATTAAAGGAATTTATTTCTTATTTTTTAAATACATTTATAATATAAAACTTAAATATAAACACCAATTCAAACAAAAAATCACTTCAATAGATACAATTTTTTCTAAATCACATGAAATAACTGGTTACACAACAACCTCTAAAAAAATTAAATTAATCATAAAAGGCACCAAAATTACTCCGTTATGTCTCCAAAAATATATATTTTTAAATCATTTATAAAATATAGAGAGATTCCAAAAGAATTACTAAGCCGATTTTGAAGGAAAAACAATTTTACAAAAAGTTATTTTGGTGTGTTTGAGCGTTGAATCTCTTTCTTGGAAGTGTTTTAAAATATAACTTTAAACAAATCCTCTACAATAAACTATGTTAAAAACATGAACAAACTATACTCTACATATCCTATGGTTTTTTTATTTAAAAAAAATAAAAAATAAAAAATAGAAAAGAAATCTATTTTGCATATGAAAACTTTCACTTGTGAATGCAATTAAAGTTAAAAAAAAGTCCAAATTCACTTTTATAGGACCACCTTAAACATAGTAAACTAAAACACATAAGTCACACCAAATAATTCCAATGACATTAAAAAAATCATCATGCCATTATGTTACATGAGGCTATACCATTTCCATAAAAAAATGGATTTCAACTATTTTGAATGCTCATAAATCTATAAAAATTTATATAGTGTTGGTATTGAAGGGTTTATAAGTTTTAAATGTCACATATATGCTTTATTGGATATGAAATATATTCCAAAAATTTTAAAATAGAAAAAAAGGGGTCCAAATAGTCTCTTGGGCCATACCAATCTAATATTGGCCTTAAAAATCTGATTTTACTATCTCTTAGGCTGTTCAAGCTATGTTTTAAGGTTTTTCATGTACAAATATAGATTTTTTTAATCTTAAAGACACTCTAAAGGAATATTTGGAAGTTTTGATATTGAAAAAAGAGATTTGGGGCTACGTAATTTCTCTTAGGTATTATAAAACATGGTTGGATTACCATTTTAAATTCAAGCTAATTAGTAGTCATATAATTTAGACTTGATATTTAAATTTTTTAAAATAAATTGACAAGAAAAGATTCATATTACATTACACTTTCCAATGAACTTTTTTTTCTACACAACCTTGAAAACCTTACCCAACCTTGCCCATCATGGATATTCCTCTATTCTTTACCTGAGATGCTTTTTAATGTCTTAAATAATGATGTTGGAATAAGAACATGGGGAAATGAGAAGAATGCTATTTGATAAAACATTATTATTAAAGGTAAAATCTTGAGTTAGTTTTAAATTACATCTCAAATCATTACATAATATTTTACATGTAGTTTAATGGGTCAAAGTATTTGAACTAACTTGACTCACAAGTATTTGATAATAAATATTAATTACCTAACTATCAATTATTTACTAAAATATTATCTTAATTATTAATAAATAAATAAAACCTAGCAAATAGATAATGTAAAGGGGTGTCTTCATGAGATGCATGCCACATACAAACTAGTACAAAAACCACCCAATTTGGATGAAATGACTCAATAATAAGACTCCATTTTAAATAATATTAAAGAAATCCAAATGGCAAGGGAAACATATATATGTATTTATATATAAATATTTTTTAATAATTTAATATTAATAGAATTAAATAATGGTGAAAATTAATTATAAACCTAAGACCCGGTATAATTAATGATTTTCCATTCAATTTTGTAGAGGAATGAGCTTATAAGTGTTTTTTAATGTTTTATAAACTTCTTAATCCAATGACAGATTTTACTTTAGCTCAACAATAACTTATGTGAAGTATTATTTTGATATCCTAACCTTAAGGTCATGATCATATCCTAGGTTATAATTGTATAGTTATAACACAATTATCCTACCTATATTAATCAAATAGGTTTAAGTATGATTTTTTTGTATGTTTTTTAATGTTAGAAAAATATGTTAATGTGTGATCATATTTAACTTTGTAGCTTTGTGTTATCATGCTTTTTTTAATATATAAATACAAAAAATGGCATGTGCTAAAATGTATATAAATGATAACATGAAGAAACTAATGGATGTTTAATGAACACTTCCTTTCTCATTATTTGTCATCATATTTCATGTTATCAATTATATATATATATATATATATATATATATATATATATATATATATATATATATATATATATATATATATATATATATATATATATATATATATTTCATGATTTATGGATGTTGTCATCATATTTCATGTTTTCATTAAACTAAGGGAAGTGTTCATTAAACTAAGAATATACATTAATTAAGAGAGAATATTATCCTTGATGCTTGAAAGTTTCTAAGGATTAAATATTTTGATTGTATTAGGCTCATAATCTACTCTTTCTACTCTTGATCATCCTATTCACATAGCTAGGAGAGTTAGATAGATATCTTCTTAAATAATCTAAATGATACTCTTAGGATATCCTACTGTAAAAACATATTATAGATTGTAACAAATATAATGGATATCTAGTATACACATAATCAACATAAGGTAGTGAAAAAATAAATATTCACCATGTAATGACACAACATATTAATTATATGTAATATAAAATTTATATGTTCAACTAATAATGGTTTTGCTATAACATGAATTTATAAAAAAGTACATCTCCACTAGATTAGGACATAAATTAAGCCTCTATTACACTACAAAACAGGATAAAATGATATTATATAAGTAAATAAATATATAATTTAGAGATTATTATTGTGGTTTAAAAGGTAGAATTATTCCCAAGTTACAGATAACCGTTTTCACACGTGTGAGGATATCCACCACATTGCTTGTGACTTTAATAATTATGTGAAAATAATAAATCACACCTTTTTAATAAATAAATGTATGTTTGACTTCACATTAATTGTGAATATGCCATGCTTTGATGCATTTACTATGATAAGGTATGAATTTCATTTTTAGTTTATCTATATTATTTTCCTCTTTTTGATAACATTTATTTGAGGCATATGGTTATGGTATGGAATAATTAAAAATAAATAATTTTGAATTATGAGTTTTATTTAAGCATGTATTATGTGTATGCACGTGGGTGTATATGATTTCAATACTAAAAGGATTAAACATGTAAAACATGTTGTGAAGATCAATGTAATCATTGAGAATAACTTTATATTTCAGTCATGATAATATAATTTTAATAAATATGTGGATTTTTATAGATAATATGGTTTTGAAACTAGCCAATATATATTTTCTCTAAATCCAACAATCTAATAAAAATTATTCTTATATTGATCATGGAGCACATTGGAGGAATTGAATGAATTAAAATATTGGAGATTGGAACTTAGTAGTAATAAATCCTAACATTAAATTACCTTCTAATGTAATGAATGAATCTAGTAATCATTAATGCAAAGCATGAAATGAATATAAGGCATACACTTCCAACATTTTTAGAAAGATATTATGTAATGATGTATCATGATGATCATATATTCCAAGACAAGCATAAAAGATCATGATGTGAATATAGTTGTCTCAAAACATGATAGAGTGATACTAGGCATGAAAAAAATGTGGAGGAAGAGATATTAAAACATTTTAATCTTTAAGGTATGATATTATTACATGAAGGCAATTGAATTCTTTATGTTTCATCATTGATACAATAGTTGATTTTACACCTCATAAAAATCATTTATAAAAATTGTAATGATATAACCATTGATAATCATAACTCCTAACTAAAAAAACAAAAACTAAATAACTATGTTAAATAGTGTGATAATTAAATGTTATGCTAATATTCCCCCCTTTATTGTATTAGTTTTAAAAATGTACACCTAAAACAATCAAATTTCACCTTGCCAAGTGACTTGGTGAGTATAAATACTATTCATGAATATGTTGGATAGTATTAGAACCGAATGTGGTAGTTTAAAACATGTTATTAAATGTAGTGGCTCTGGTCCTCAATGTGTTTGGTTGTATCAAGAAATACTAGATTATTCAAAAGCTTCACCATGCCATAATTTTCACAAAAAAATATTTGTGTCTAATCTATAAAAAGGCTTATATCAGACAAAATGTGATATAACCAAATTACTTCACACACATCTCCACATGAGACACAATATTCTTCCTCTATGGAAGAGAGAGAAACTACTAATTGCTTCTTACTAGTCCACAAAATTGTTCTAGATTTGAGATGAAAAATATATCCTAAATTTGATTACCTATCATAAATAGAAATAATATAGTCTAAGTTTATGTAATCCTAGAAGAATAAATTTGAGTTCTTATTGTGTTTCATAAAATAATCTAATGTACCCTAGAGATATCTCAAAATGTGCTTCACTACAACCCAATGAAACTTGTTTGTCTCTTTCATGAATCTTGAAAGATAAATGATATCAAAGCACATGTCTGGTGTTGTATATGTCAAGTAAATGAGACTCCCAAAAATTTTCCTATAGTGAGGTTCATCTAGTTGGGGTGAATCCTAAAATTGGGATAGTTGTAAACCTTTCTCCATTACTGTTCACATTTATTTACAATCTGTCATCCCATATTTCTAAAGTAGCATCTTATCATATTTCATCTAAGAGACAAAAATATGATTATTCTTTTTTCATATCTCAAAGCCAAGATAATAATGAAGTACCCTGAAGTATGTCATGTCTAAGGATTTCTTCAAGTAATTTTTTAATTCTTTAACTTGATTATCTGAACTTGTTTTGATCACAATATCATCCACAATAAGTTTAGATAATTATGGGATATGAATACAAATTTTAATATCTACCTTAATCTAGGTTTCTCAAGTAAAACCAGAATGAAAATTTCTATGCCTACCTTATCAATATACAAATTTAAATATGAGTGGATAAGAATGAATCCATATTGTAATAGATGATCATATATCTTTATTTACCATGCCCTTTTTTGGCTATGGTTCTTTAATGAATTGTTATAGCTATTTGATGTGCACTTCTTATTTGAGATCACCATTCAATAATGCACTTTTAATGTCCATCTATTGTATCTTCCATCCCTATCCCCAGATGTCTACTTTTGAATTTCCTTGGTATAAATTTATTTGAATAGAGATAAATTTTATATAACCCTCTTGATCAATGGTTTGATTGTTCGTAATTGCATGTTTGATTATGGTGCTTCATGCAATGCAATAACCTTGACTGTCCTAACTGAGATTGGAGTTAGATTGCATATGCCTTTGGTAAGTGTTATGCCATGGACTCATGAGAGGTTTATTTTTTGGAAAAATCAAGGGGTTGGTGGTACAATTGGAAATGTATGTAGGTAAGTATTTAAATATGAACATAATAGTTATGGACTTCCCACCTAAATTGGGAATGTTGTTATCATGTAAATGGGATTCTAGCATGGGTGAATGTGTACATATGGACTTGTCTTATGCCACTATTCTATTAAATGGTAAGATGGTCAAAATTTATAGAGATTTGAAGATGCTATATGTAATTGAAGATCCAAAACATGTTGAATGAAGTGTTGTACACATATCTTAAATTGACAAGATTTGTTGAGAACATTGATTCTAATGGATAGCCTCCTGATCTTGATGTTTGACCTAACATCAAAGGTCAATTTTTTAAAATATGATTTCATAAGGATTTATCCAATATTTTAAATAGAGATGGGATTATCTTCTATACCCCCAATCCTAAATGTTTCAAGTTTTCTTTTTAGCTTTATTTTGAGTACATGAAAAATACTACTAAGTATGAGGCACTCTTGCTTGGTTTATGAATTGATCATGAACATAGAATTGTAATTGATAGTGAAGGGTGAATCTAAGCCAGAGCTTAAGCAAGTCCAAAATGCTTATGCCACAAAAAATAAAAGGTTAAAATAATATCAGAATGTAGTTTGAGATTTTTTTGATTTATTTAATGTATTAAAAATTTAATACCATGATAGAAGCTTCAACAAAGAATCTTAAAAAATTATAGGGTTAACCTTAATTTGATATTGAAAATATGAGCCTTTATTATCAATATCACCTAGAGGTACTTGTCAAGCTTTTAGTCATATATAATGTGCATCATTGGTAAGTGTTTGAAGATGATGAATAGATTAAGAGGTTTCTAAATTATAAAGCTAAGTTTCATGATCATCTCATAGACTTAGAATCCATTGTTTAGGTTTGTGATAGAAAGGAAGATTTATTTGGTAAGGACATTATTTTAATGAAGACAAACATGATCATAAGAGGATTATTAAGTCTAAAATAATCTTTTGATGGAGCATATAAGATCAAGACTCGAGACTCATTTATCTCAGAGGATGTGATTATGTGTAATTTGGGTTCTCATGAGAATCCAATGAAGGTTTGGCTGGGCACTCACCTAAGTGAAGTTAGTAAATAAGTCTACATGCAACTACAAAGAAAGTACGTAGATTGTTTTACATGGTCTTACTTTGAATTGAAAGCATATAAGGAGGACTTGTTTCAACATGTCATCCCTTTGCAGCCTAATAGCAAGCATTTCAAGTAGAAATAGAGTCCTATTAATCCCATCTTAGCCACCAATATGCAAGATGAATTAAAGAAGATGAGGGATGTTATAATTATTTATTCCATCAGGTGTTCGTCATGGGTTATAAATTTTGTCCCTATACATATAAAGAATGGTGACATACACTTGTGCATGGATTTAAGAAATTTGATTGAAGCTTCTATAAAAGATAATTATCCCTTGACTAATATGGAAAACATACTAAAAAGTGTTACTAGATCAGAGATGTTGTCCACATTAGATGGGTTTTCAAGGTACAATGAGGTTGTGGTAAAGGAATTTGAAAGATCCAAGACTATATTTATAATTTCTTGGGGCACTTATGTATACATGAGGATGACTTGTAGGTTAATGAATGTTGGTTTAATGTTCTAGTGGGATATGGATGTTGCTTTTTCTATGATAATTAAATTTTTTATATCTATGTATCAGGATGATATCATTATGTACTCCAAGACAAGAGAAGAACATTTAGACCATCTAAAAAAAGTGTCCATTAGATACAAGGAGTTTGACATTTTGATTAGTCTAAAGATATGTCATTTTAGAGTACAAAATGGCAATTTATTAAGACATATAGTGTCCAATGATGGTGTCATGATTGACCCCAAGAGGTTGGAATCTATTGACAAAGTGCCTATCTTGCAGTCCAACAAGGGAATTCAGTCCTTTGTTTGACTAATTAATTTTGTAACAAGGTTTGTGTCTAATTTTCTATAGATGACTTTGCAAAAATTTCAATGTTGAAGAAAGACCCAAACATAAAATAGGAGGAGAAGGTCATGTAAGAATTTAATGACATCAAAGGAGATTGAAAATATTCCCCTATTTTAGCTAACCCTAATTACACATAATCATTTTAGTTATTATCTTTGGCATCATATAACACTATTGTTATTGTCATGTTACAAAATAATGAAGATAGTCACAAGTATCCCATAGATTTTCTAATAAAATCCATATAAGGTGATTAACTAAATTACACTATTATGGAAAAATAAGATTCCACTCTATTACAAACTATCAAGATGTTTAGGCCTTATATTCTGAGTTCAAATATTATGGCTTATACCCTGCATACCAGGGTGAAGGACATTTTGACTCAGACTAAAGTATCCAGCAAGATATGCAAGTGGATCAATAAGTTGCAAGAGTATGACATGGGTATTCAGACCATGAAGTTAGTGCAAGGGATGGGTCTAGCCAAGCTCAACTATGAAACCAATTTACAATACATTGAGGTAAACATTGTTATTTTCCATGTTGATGATTCCGTGAGTCAATTTAACATGTCTTTGTGGTATAAAGACATTGTTTACTACATGTAAAATCTGAAATGTCCCTTTGAATTGGTTAAGAATCAAATAATAAATCTTAAACTTGTTTTCTAAAAGTACCTCTTCACTAAAAATGGAGTAACATGGAAGAATATAGATGGGGATCTCCTAAGATGAATGTTATAAGAATAAATTACTGATCTAATTGAAGACTTCCTTAGTGGAGTATGTGGTGGCCATTTTGCACCTATGGTTATAAATCATAAAATTTTAAGAGCTGGTAATTGGTGGCCATCATTACTTAAGGATGCTTCTCAAAAAGTTAGAAAGTGTGATAAATTTTAGTGCTTTGCTATGAGGATGACATATTCAAGTTCTCTTCCCTTCCAGCTTGTGATGATTAAAGACCCATCTAGATAATGTAGAATTGATTTCATTGAAAAAATTGTTGATTCGTTAAGTGCTAGATATAAATAGATACTAGTTACAATTGATTAATTCACAACATGGATTACAGTGGTCCCAAAAAAGAAAGAAATACACTAGGTAGTTATTGTATTTTATTTCTAAATCATATCATTTTTAGGTTTAGTGTGCTTGTGAGGGTAATTACCAACAATGCCATGAGTTTCAAAGATAAGCCTTTAGTGGCATTGTGTAAAGGGTATGAGATTTACTTGACCTATTATTCCAATTAAAATCTTCAAGGAAATGGGTGGGTAAAATCCAGTAATAAGAACTTGCTCAAAATAATTACAGGAACATTGGAATCAAACAAGAAGATGTGGGGTGAATAGTTGAAGTTTACCCTATGGGCTGATAGGAGCATGCCTATGAGAGATGTAGGTAAAATCCCTTTTGATCTTATTTATGGACCTCAAGCATTTTTTCTTATTAATTTGTAGATGCCAACCAATCTGATCATGCAAAAACTAGAATATGATGAATAAATAAACCACTATGAATGTAGGATCAACCAAATTATTGAGCTTGATGAAATTCAAAGACAATCTCATGAAATACACCTCAAATTCAAGGAATGACATAAGAATATATTTCATAGGAAGGTCACTCAAATAACCTTCCAAGTAGGTGATATGGTTCTACTTTGGGATAGCAAGCATGAGGAGAAATGCAAGAATGGAAAATTTTACATCCTATGGATGGCTTCCTATTTCAATGACTATCATATTATGGAACACATTTTTTTCCTGAGGGACCTAGATTATGATAGACTAGAGCTGTCAGTCAATGGCAAACATCTAAAACACTTCATTGACTGAGTTTGTTACATGTGTGTAATATTGTATAGTGTATAGTTAATTTTTTGTTTATATTACCCCTATGCTTTGGGCCTTGTATAATTTAATTTATTTTTTGTCGTGTGATCATTTTTATATCTTCCAGATCTATTTTTATCAGTCTATCTTATTTTTTTGAGCCTTCATGGGCCTTTGTTCATATAAATTGACTAAGAGTTGACTTTGTGGCCTAATGGATTGGCACCTAGTCTTACATCCTCAAGTGAGAGCTAGTGTTAGTATCCAAAATTTTAATGAATTAATTGATCTCTTATTGAGTATAAATTACTAATTTTCTAAGCCCACATCCTATTTTCAAGTGTTCACATGGCATCAAGTGTCATTTTTTAAACTCAAATCAATTTTAGAGCCCTTAAAGATATTTTAACCCATGAATAAGTCCCCTTTAATTTCCAATAATTTACGTTGAAAATTTTGTATCTTGATTAGCTTTCTATCTCAATATCTAAGCTTTAAAACTTAAACTAGAAGAGTGCAACATGCTCGGGGACATTATGTTTAAACCACACAACTAACCATTTAGATTTTTAAAAGTTTCAATTTTACCATATGGATGACAAGTGGTAGGATCCTAGGAGCTTGATGTAATTATAAGTGACCTATTGGAAATGTAATGAGGTCAAAAGGTTAAGGATATTAAGTCAAACATAGAGTTCCCAAATGGCAAGATCACAAAAGATCATCTCATAGATCAATGATCTATGAACATTATCCTAAGAAAATAATTCAATCTTCATAATCAAAAATCCATGCTTATTCATGTAATAAATACCTGATGGTGAATAAGTAGTAAAAGCATCAAATAACCTATAAAAGAATACAAGAAAGATAATTGTAATAATCTTGGAAACGAGAAAGTGGAAAGAATGTCAAAGAACATGAGATCAAAAGGTGTTAAGAACTCAAGAAAATGGCAATAGATCCAATGGCAAACAAAGATAAAAAAAATAAAATACCCTTCAAAGGTATGTAAGGAGGGAAAGAGTCATAATATCAGCAAACAACCAAGAAAATTGATGGTTCACAGTTGACCATGCATCCAATAAATTGATGACATAAATGAGAGAAGAATTTTCAAAGGGTTGAGGTCGAACATGATAGTGACATGTGTCACAACCATGACAAATTAGATAGAGATCAATGAATAGTATTCAACATTTTGAATAGAGATCAATGGTATGCATTTCATTATTGATTCAATGGATTAATGAAGTGAGTTTAACCCTACACATAGAGATCAATGGCACACATTTGATCTTCCTTGTCAAGATAAATGATGAAAAGTAGGTTAAAAATTCAAGGAGCCTAAGATACTACCATGTGGGATGATACAACTTAATCAATTGAGACTATTTACGAATAGGTATCTTGAAACCTTTGGTGGTAAATAAGAGAGGTAACTTGGCAAAATTGAGAAGTTGAAATGTAATTTGCACTCAAGAAAGGGAAAAATGAAAAATATGTTCCCATTTCTCTATTATCCCAAAAGGTGAAATGGAATTTTTAAAAAGAGGAAGATATGACAAAACTTGCACCAAATTATGTGCAAAATGTTAGGTCATCCTCAAATTCTATGAGGCACAAACAATAAGTAAGCAAGAAAAGTCATAATGGGCTACAGATTTGAAAATAAAATTCATAAAAATTTTAATTATTTTTTAAAGGTGAAAAGACAAGTTGGAGCCAAAAAATAAAGTGGACAAATTGCATAAATAGAAGCCTTATCATCTTTTCTAGGGTAGCTGGTCATTTTTTTCTCTCTTCAAGCCCAAGTTCTTCAATATTTTTAGATTCATTGTTGTACGCATATTTTTTCTCTCTTGTGAAGATGGTTGCAAGTTTATAACCATTAGCAAGATCTGAAATCATGTTTATGTCTCCCCTATCCAACATGGAGAAATTTCACCATGCTTGTCCCTATGGTATCATTTTGAAAAACTAATGTATGTAATATAATTTTTCATGTTAATGAAAATTCTTGTGGTTCTCTTATATTTCTTGATGATGAAGTGTGGTAATGTATTTTAAATGTTATACATATTGGACATTTGGGTTTGTGTTCATTTTTGGTTATCATTCTAAGCATAGATCTAGATTACAAACCCCTTCTACATTATTTTAGGATATGTTGTTGAATAACTTGTTAAGGCACCCTAGGTTTATAGATTTGATAGGGAAAAGTGTTTGAAATTTTAGTTTCAGTGTTTGTTATAGTCTTTCAAGAATCATTTGGTATTTCCCATTTGCCTGTTTATGAGTTTTTTCTATATATTTATAAATAAATGTTTTCATGAATACTAAAACATACCTTGCTATTTGAAAACCACTAGCCCACCATACCCTTTTATTAAAAATGATCTACCATATCCTACCCTGTAAATAATACACTTAATTGAATATCTTACTTGTTATTTTCCCTAAAAATGCATAAAATATCACCTATATAATGTGTGTTTTCATTTTGTGCTTTAAAGACCTAGCATTGTAATTTTCTATTCACCCCATTTTGTTGTAAATTCTTTAGAATGAATATTGTATTCACATTCCCATCTATCTTTAGGAGCTTCTATTTGATTCAAATCCTTTGTTCATTCTATGTGACAACCCTTCCAAGGGAGAGTGAACAAATTTGGTTGTTCCCTAGTCATATTTTTGACTCTTCGTGTTAAAAACCCCCATAGAGGTTGAATTGAAATTTTTTTCCATATGAACAAGCTACCCCTTAAATCCTCTCACCTTGGTTTAGGTAGAACCAAAAGTAGTAGGGAGTTGACCATACCCTCTGTCGGTACCTCTAAATACTTTTACGCATTTGATATATTATAAATGTCAAAACCTTCCCTATATATAATGACATACTAGTAGGTTTTTCATCTTTATTTGCTATTTTATTCATGTATGCAAGGTCAAGTTAAAGAGGTGTATAACTAGGAACCAACACAAAAAAGTATAAAATAGTTAAAATTCATAAATTAATATGAGATATTCTCTTAATAAATGCATTTCAAAGTAGATAATGATAATGTATAAAAAATTGGCCAACCTTCTAGAGGACATAACTTTTGTGACCTATAACTCCATTTGAGCTCTTCCTCACACTAAAATGACTATATAAAAAAGTTAGAATCATATGTACAATACCTCCTCATCCTATTGCCATTATTTACTCCTCTAAGATTTGAAATTTTTTGATACCAGATAATGAAACTAAAAACTAACAAGACAAATTAAAATTACCAATAGGGCAAATTTATTAATAATAATTTGTATTGATTTATATTGAATAACAAGATATAATTACAAACCCAAACCATTATTAAATAATCCTCAATTCAAAAATTTGAATTTACATGCAAAATTTTTTAAAAAATATAATCTAAAAATAATCCTATTTATAGAAAAAAGTAAAATCTTAGAAAACTAATATATTTGGTAACTTTTACAAGAAAGTACATGTGGCCCTAAAAATTTCCCTAAATATCCTAAATATGAAAACTAGCCTATATGATGAAATTCAACTGAAGTTGATGTCCAATTATAAAAATATATAATTTTTGAAAATAGAAATTTCCTTAAAAAACATTAAAAGTTATTTTTAGACCCTTATATGACCACGTTTGGACTTTAAAAAATATTGAAATCAGAGGAAATGGGATAGATATTTTTAGTGAAGAATTGGATTTTTTGATATGGTTGTTTTGGTGTGAAAAAGAGCTCAAACTAAGTTATGGGTGAAAATTTATGGCCTCTGAAAGGTTGGCCTATTTTTTCTACAACAAACAATCTTATTTGCTCATATTAAAGTCTCACAACAACAAGTACACAAAATATCAAAAATTAGTTTAATATGATTTAGTAGGTTAGGTGTATGAATAATAATATAATAATAAGCTTTTCAAGAAAAATGATCCAATCGGACAAATAATGACTCCTTCATTTATAAAACCTTTCTATTAAGTGATAAACAATAAATGCAATATACAAAAATAAAACCAACAATTTAGATTTATCTTCCATAATGGGGTGATAACAATCATTTTCTTTGGATCATGTTTTCAAAATAGTTTGGGAACATATTAAAAAATTTAAACTCAAAGGACAACAATCAAAAATTCTTTCCAATAGTAAACATGGGTTTTAATGTAGGTCTAAGTTTTTGTTAAATCATTCATAAATCACTAATAAATAACCACTTTCCCTCTCTTATAAAACCAAATTGCCATCATGATTATATAATGCAACTATCTAAACTAATCAGGTATATTCCACATAATTTAGTGACCTAAAATCCATATAAACATACACATAAGTGGTTTATTTTATCATTATGGGGAAGCAATCATATCAACATGCTTGTTTCAATATTATTCACTATTGAGTTACCAAAAATTATATTTTATTTTAATTTGAATAATAAAAACACCCATAAATGTCTATCAAACACAACAACCTAGGTTTAACCCAAAAATCAAGGTCATATAGTTACCAACTAGTAGTATTAAATTCCATAATAAGTTGATGGTGTCAAAAATTTGGGAAAATTATCACATCTTCAGCATATAAAAAATACATGCAAATTTATATATCATAACCCTCAACATGAAAAATGCAATAATTAAAAGTTTTTAAAATAATACAAATGTAATCCATTTTTCCTAAATTCTATACAAATCTTCTAAGGCATAACAAAACCCAAAACAATAGACACCTCAATTCATAAAACAAGAACATTATATAGGGTTATACCTTGATTTATTTTTATTATAACACAATAATAAAAAAAATTCACAAAAAACATCATACACAAACCTTGTTACAACCCTAGCCATAGAATATCCCCATGTGGGTATAGTAAAATATACCCATATTAGTCATACCCTAGTAAGATTATCTATGGAACTTGTAATCATTAATAAAGGATTTAAATTTCATAATTTAGATCACAAAAAGAAAAAAACACGTGCTTGTTAAAATGCTAAGTAGGTTTTTTTTAATTTCTCCTTGAAAAATGTCACCACACCAAAATATCAACCATATAATTTTACTATGCATCCCCTATGGCATGTCTCCACTGCCATCACCTCTTACATCCAAAAGAAGACCACACCATCTATTCCACGACAAGTAGTTCCTTCTTCTTCTTCTACATCTCCCCATATACTATCTCTCTATTTCCTTTCTTATTTTTCTCTTTCCCTACTAAATACTTCTTCTATCTCTCTGCATCACAGGGAAATACTTCTTCTATCTCTCTGCATCATAGTGGTGTAAAAAATGTATACTAAGAAAACATATGTTTTTTTCCATACTCCCTTGCTCCTCGTTTCTACTCCCAAGTCTAACACCTCCAAATGATGTTCGATCAAATGTTATCCCAAAAAACCTTAAAATAAATGACTTGTATCAATACTAAATTTTAATGCCATGACAAGTCAATGACCCATTGTGGTCCAAGACCTTTTTATTGTATGAAGGTCATTACCTAGAATTAAACCCCTTTACCACCAATGCACTAATAGTTCAAAACAATTTAAAATTTCTTGTGTTTAATCATGCCAACGCATTAGAGACTTAATAAAATAAATAGAAATCATTTGGTTACACATGCCAAGCATCACCATATTTATAATATTTTATAAATAACCAATGCAAGATTATGGGCCTTATCCACAATTGCAAGGTATGCCACCTAAGCCGATAATGCAATGGGCCAACTTAGAGTATATTTATAGAAATACATATACATGCCACTATAGTATTCTAGGCATAACAAATGCACACCCCTCTTGAATGTGTGTGTGTGTATATATATATATATATATATATATATATATATATATATATATATATATATATAAATATAAAGTGCAACAAGATTTGCATCCGAAACAAATAGCCAAATTTTAACCGTAGTCCAATAAAATAGGCCATAATACTTTATCTAAAAATTATGTAAACATGTAAATTGGTGAAGTTATGACATATTTTTCAACGTTTATATAATCATAACAATAATAAATAAAATTTTCTTAACGTGTTTTATAATATTTTCAATAAATTTATAATTATATAATTCATAAATTTCATTTTCAAAATCATAAGCATCAAGGAACTAGAAATAGTGAAGGAGAAATAAATTCTCCCGATGGTAATAAAACATTTCCAAAATAATCAAAACAATAAAAAAACCTAGAAGGAAAATAAAGCATGGATTGCAATATAAATAACACTAAAGTATTGAGTGCAATATAAACAAAGGCCACATTGTGGCTTGAGTACCTATCATAGAGTTTGTTTTTGGAATTGTTGTTGTTTTCTAATATAGTTTTATTTTGGATTTTTTTTTAATTTTCTACTAATAATTAGTAACTTCGATCTCATGAATTGGACCAATTGATTGGTCAAATTTAAAAGCATTATTTCATTAACTTTTTTTCATAATCACATTAATTAACAAAATAAATTAGAACTTTAAATTTAAATTAAAAAATTATATAAAAAAAACCATTAAGATTTAAAATTAAAAAAAATCTATAAAATCGTGTTTTAAGTGATTACGAAAATATAAAGATTAGATTACTCAAATTTTTATTTCACATATTAACCCTACTGAATGGGGAATACATTTAATTTAATATTAGATAATAAAAAAAAGGCGGAAAAAAAATTGGTGCAAGATCCCAAATAATTAGGATATTATTTTATTTAAAATTTCAATAAACACTTTAAATATATGTGAATAAAAGTCCTTTTGAAAAAGACCAAAAATAGTTATTTGATTTCATATTTATATCAATGAAAGTGAGTACACCAAAGATTATATAATGAATAAAATCACTGTAAAATTGAATCTGAGTGAGGATATTTCAGAACATATTGTAATTATTTGAAATTCAAACATCAATTAGGAGACTAAAAATTAATTAACAAAATAAATTAGAACTTTAAATTTAAATTAAATAATTATAAAAAAAACCCATCAAGTTAGGGACTCAAACATTTAAAATAAAAATAGATCTATAAAACCATGTTTTACATGATTACAAAAATATAAAGATTAGATTATTCAGATTTTTATTTCACATATTAACTCTAGTGAATGGGGAATACATTTAATTTAATATTAGATCCCAAAAAAAAAAGTGAAAAAGAAATTGGTACAAGATCCTAAATAATTAGGATATTATATCATTTAAAAATTTAATAAACATTTTAAATATATGTAAACCTATAAAAGTCCTTTTGAAAAAGACCAAAAATAGTCATTTGATTTCATATTTATATCAATGAATGTGAGTACACCAAGATTATATAATGAATAAAATCACCGTAGAATTGAATCTGAGTGAAGATATTTTAGAACATATTGCAATTATTTGAAATTCAAACATCAGTTAGGAGACTAAAAATTATATCGGGCATGCAGTAATAGGGGAAAATATGAAAATTCCATCATGTATATAAAAAAAGAATATTCAACATTCATAAACCAAATCTCCACAACTTTCTCCCTCGATGAAAGTTTCAATGTTTTTCATCTAATCTTGACAATTTGAAAAACCCAAGTACAACAAAAACTGCAATAAAAGAAAACTGGTGTCGTGGAGTGCCTTTACATAAAGTATTTGCCATCAAGATAGAGATAATTGCATACTCAGATTTTCATAGATTCCTTGCTCAATAATAGGTTTAACTTTCCACCATATTTATCTTTACACACATTAGATTGAATTATTACAAGGTATCATAAAAATGAGTTAGTGTAGTACCTGTTAGTGCCCGAAATTGACTAGGCAAGCAAAAGGGGAGCCCATGTGGCGGTTCTTGGCCCACATGGAGCCAAACAAGGTTAAGTCTTATGTCACGCCATAAACCGTTAAATGGAAGTTTTATTTGTCTATTTTTATCAATCTGTTTTGTTTTATTGACCTTCTATGGATGTTTGATATAGAATTGCTAAATTTTTGACTCTCTGAATCAATAGATTGACACCTGATCTTGTATTCTAAGATTTTTTTATACACCCGCATGGGGTGTATATCCTTGAACGAGAGCCAATAGTAATACCCGAAATTTACTAGAAATGCAAAAGGGGAACTCACTTGGAAGCACCAAACTAGAGTCAAACAAGGTTAAATCTTAAGTCATGCCATAAATGGTCTACCCACATGGAAGCAAAATGAATAAGATAAGATTTTGAAATGGAATGACGTTTATCCATGTGGAACTCGGTGGAGTTTTTGAAGTTGATTGCAAGTTTGACCAAACTTGCAAATGAGACCAAAACGTCCAGCGGGGAAATGTGGGCGGACAATGCAGCCATGAAAAACATTTTTGCAAAACTGCAAAATGTATCCCGGTTTCCGCAGTCCGCAGCAAACCACGTATTATCTCTCTGGATATCAAAGCGGAAAGCAAGTAGTAAAAGACAAGTTGCAAATTGTTTGAATGTCTCTGGATTTATTGGGGGGGCAGTGGGGGAATCGAATGGATTCAAAGTGGAAAAGGGAGACCAAGATGTACTTTGCATCTTGCCAACATGAAAAGTGCATGCACAAGCCCGTGGATTTCAACGAGGATTCAATATGCAAAATAAAAGTACACATGCTTTCTACAGGTCAGGTGGCAGTAAAGAAAAACGTACCAGGTGTTGATGTAATGGTTTAACGTGTACCAAAAGAGGAATACGCTGCTATGCAGAGGAAAATCCACCTCTTACTGATGGAAAATAATTTGATCAAAAAAATTGGTTACTAGGGTATGAAATTTCAGAAATCCGTCTACTATGATAATTCCTCTTTCAAATTACCACATAATATAGACCTCTATCTCTGTGTTGATTCCTAAGGAAGAAAAAGGAACGATCAGAGATATTTCAGAAACTGTAAAGTCTCACATACGGGAGGGCGACAAATATTATCTTCTTAATTTCAGATGGTGGAAAGACTGGATAGAAATATGTTGGTCGGGATGTAAACTGTACAAGCAAAGAACTCGCTTTTGCTTGTGCCAAGCCATATCAGCAAGCTTCTAATACCTCAAAGAGGCCTTCCAACATTGGCAACACGAATCTATTTTTGGATGCCAACTGTGAAGGCCCTAATATGGAACCTCAGCTTCACGATACACTGATGGAAGGACGCGATTATGTTTTGCTGCCGCAGAATGTGTGTAGGCAATTCCCAAAATGGTGTGGAGGGGGATCAACCATAGCAAGAAAAGTTATTAAATAAGGTTCTTCCCAAGAGGAGTTAACAGTAGAGGTTTATCCTTTACGTCTTCAATATTGTGTCTCCAAAAAATCAGCTCTTAGATGCTACTAATGGGAGCTCATCAAATCCATGCTGACCAGATTATAGATAATGGCGAATCTGAGAGAAGGCAAAAAGAAGAAAACATATATTAAATGGTCGTTCCAAAGGGTGCAAAACAGCTAAAAGAGGTTGTGGTTCCATTTTCCAATGAGTTACTGAAGCTAATTACGAGGATGTTTTTAAAGATATCTCCCTTGTGGTTGCATCTGTTCTACATGGGTATAATGTGTGCATCTTTGCGTATGGGCAAACTGGGACTGGAAAAAGAATTACAGAGGAGGGCACTCCAGGAAACAGAGGAGTAAAGTGTCATACACTAGAGATTTTTTGAGTAGCTGAGGAAAGGTAGGGACAATGGAAGTATGATATCTCAGTGAGCGTCTTGGAAGTTTACAATGAACAAATTCTAGACCTTCTTTCATACCTCAGCAAGGACAGCCTGTAAGGAAGTTGAAAATAAGGCAGGATGTTAAAGGAAATTAGCATGTGCCAGGTCTTGATGAGGCACAAATACACAACATGAATGAAGTTTGGAAGGTGTTGCGAACTGGTAGTAGTGCCAGAGCTGTTAAATGCAAATGAGATGAGTAGTAGGTCACACTGCATACTTGCTGTGTTTATAAGGGGACAGAGTTCAGTCTATGAACACATCACAACAAGCTTGCTTTGGCTTATTGATCTAGATGGAAATAAAAGAATCACAAAAAATAATTGCATTGGGGAGTGCCTGAAGGAAGCACAGTCTATCAATAAATCATCCTTCGCTCTTGGAGACGTTATTTCTGCACTTGCAACCAAAAGTAGCGCTATACCGTACAGAAACTCCAAGCTCACACATTTGGTATAAGATTCATTAGGAGGAGATTAGAAAACTTTAATGTTCGTACAAATTAGTCCCTATGAGAATGAACGCTGAGGGGTTAAATTTGTCATCTTGGTTTCAAAGAAATGGTGTTCAGGTATTTGCAATGGTTTCAATGTCCATGTTTGCATGGCAATCCAGGTTTCCATTGGAAAGTGCTTAAAATTAAAATGCATTGTACACAAAAAGAAATATTGCTGTGTTGAGGCATTATACAGAGAAAGGCTTGCTTTCTGGAGAGATATCCTACATGGTACTCTGCTAAACCATGATGGGATAGAGCAGAAAAGTCAACATAAACTCAAAGACAGAAGTGGAACATTTAATGCCAAATTAAATTTTGCATTTTGGCAAATTGCAAATTGCATGAAGAATTCCCAAGACCTTGGGAGATTCTGGTGGGTAAAAGAATTTGTAAAATGCAAGTCTTCAAAATACAAGTTGCAAATTGTGGTCAACTCTCCCAATCCCTCTTGTCAAAGTAAGTGGAGGAAAAAAGTCAACTCAAGAGAAGCTCTAGGGAGATTTCATGGAGAAATGCAATTCTAAAATTTTACAAATGTGAAAATTACAAATTGAACTTGGATATCCCAAACCCACCAGTCAACATCGGTCAACATGAGGTCCTAGTGTAAAAGGGAACATTCAAGGGCAATTGCAATTTTGCAAAATGTAAATTTCAGTTGGAGTTCCCATTTCCCTATGGGAAATTTCAAAGCCAATTGTATTTTTACAAATTTTTAAATTGTAGTTGGAGTTCCGATTTCTCTGCAAGAACATTTGAGGGGAATTGCAACTATAAATTGCAAGTTGCAAATTAAAAATTATAGATGGAGTTCCCATTTCCCTACAAGAGCTTTTAATGGCAATTGTAACTACAAATTACAAGTTGTAAATTTGGAAATTGTATGTGCATTTGAGTTCTAGTTTTGTGCCGAACAAAGAAAATGCAAATTTACAATTGGGATTCAAAGTTACCCAAAAAGATAAAAAGTGAAAATTAATGCATTTATGCATTAAAATTTTTGGAGGCAACTCAAAAAATCAAAATGTGAAAAAACCAAGTTGGAGCCAAATAGCAAGAAGATAAAACCAACCTATGTTTTGCATTTTCCATTGTTTTGTTTGTTCAATCAACTCCATGGGAGAAATATTGTAGGTTTGCAAGGCGGAATTGGCCATTCCAAAGAATATCGTTCAAATAGCCATGGATTTTAGAATACTCCCATGAAATCATTGTAAAGAAGAGTTGTTCTTGCGTGTGCATAGGAGGAAGGGAAACTTTCCACTATCCAAATGAGTGGTCGAAGGCATGTCCAGAAAGTTGCAAAAATAGACAAATGGTTTGTTTGGCCCTTAAGGGGAATATTATGCGTCGATCTCATGTAAAATGCATTTCTAACAAAGAAATCAAAGGGTTTGTTCCAAATATTCATCATTACATGTAGAGGTAGTTGTAAGCATCTTTTTCCTTAGAAAATCATGAAGATTTCAGTTGTGGCAAAGGGAATATTCAGGTTAGAAGAATATTTGCAAAACTTGGAGAGATGTTTGCAATTTTGTATACTGCAAATCTTAACCCATATTCCCAAAATTTAAAGTAGTGAGACATTGTATAAAAGGAAGGATTATCCTCTTTTCTAAGGTTGTTTTTGGTCTTTGGTTTTCTTAGGTCTAGGCTCTTCCAAAATTTTGGGATCCATTGATATGTGTGCATTTATCTCTCTTCCTAATGTGGTTGTAGTTGTAAATCCATTAGCAAGATTTGAGAGGTTTTTAATTTGTCTCCCCTATCCAACAAGGAGCAAACTCACCATGCCTTTCCTCATGACAACATTCTTTAAAATTGACGTATGTAAGGTTTATTTGTAATGTTAATGAAAATATGTGTGGATTTTACTCTTTCATATTGATGAAGTGCAATGCTGTGTTTTACAAATGTTATTGATTGGATATCTGGTTTTATGCTCATTACTAGTTGTCATCTTGGGCTTAGATCTAGGTTATAAACCCCATTTTGCAATATGTTTGTAAATATGTTATTTAGTAACTCTTTAGAGCATCCTGGGTTTAAAAGTTTAATATGAAAAAGTATATGAGATTCTAGTTATAGTTTATGTTCTAGGGTTTCATAATCATTTGGATATTTACATTTCATTGCCACTAATAAATACAAACCACTCTTGGTATTTCCCTTAGCTTGCATATGAGTTTTCTACATTTTTGTAAAGAAATAATGTCATGAATGTTAAAAGAATCCCTGGTGTTCGAAAACCAACATCACACCACTCTTTTATTTACAACTATCTAATTGTCCTACCTTGTTCTACCCTTCAAATGTTAGAGTTATCACATATTATAAGTGTTATTTACCAATAGATGCATAAATATTACATATATAACATGTATCTATGTTTAGTTCTTTAAAGCCCACAATTGTAATCTTCTATATGATCTTGAGTTGTTAAAAATTCTTTAGAATGAAGGTTACAATTAGTTTCCCATCTGTATTTATTAGCTTGTGTTTACCCTAGTGAGTTTGTTCAATCCAGATGACAACCCTTCCTAGCTGGAGGGATCAAGGTTGGTTATGCCCTGGTCAAATTTGTGTTATTATATGCCAATAATCCCCATGGACATTGAATTGCAGTATCACTCCATGTGATCAAGCTACCCCTTAGATCCTCTCACCTTGGTTCAGACATATCCAAAACTACTAGGGAGTTGACCATATCCTCTATCAGTGCTTTCTAGTTATTTTCTATGTTCAGTCCACTTGTCTACTAAACCCTTCCCTACATATAATGACATATTAGTGGGTTTATCATCCACATTTTTTATTCTTCTCAAATTGTGTAAGGCTAATTAAAAGAGGTGTACAAATTGGAACCAACACTTCACTAGTGCCATTGTTGAGGATTAAATATCAAATCTTAGCACTTGTGTTGCTAGGTACTATCATAAAGGGATGTATTTATTGTTTTTATCAAGTTCTCTTCTAATAAATATTTTCTAAAATAATATCATCTACATATTTTTAGACAAAGTTTATTCATATTATGTTATAAGACTAAAATTTTAGGTTATTTGAGTGTGTTTTTGCTATCTTGTTGTTAACACGTTCAACACTCTTATAGGGATGTAACAGGAACTTAAACATTTGATAAATTTACATCTGCTAAAATTCTTGTAATGAGTTATTAACTTGTTCATGTTGGAAGGTGATTCCCCCTCTTGAACTTAAATCTTACATTATAGTATCTTTGCCTTCACATCTCATCAATAATCTTTAGCAAAGTATGTTTTTAGCATGTATCAGAACTAATTTGTTAACTTTTTTATTCTATAAGTTTGATTCTAGTGGTGACTCCAACTTTATCATCTGGTTTCAAGGAAGATTAATGTTTATTTTGAGTATTTATCTTAAGTTTTATCTTTGAGTGTTTTCTTGTCTATAAAGATAGAAGGATTGAGATCACCTTCAAATTTGACTCATCAGAACAACTTGTGTCACCCTTAACTATTCATCAAAGAAGAGGGAGATGAGTTTGGAGTCCCATTGAAGAATAATGTTTAGCTGCTAAGGAGTGTTTTTGACTATCGAGATTCTAGTACACTTGAAATTTTTATTGAAATTCTGATTATTCAATATTATCATATCCCTTCTAATAACTCAAAATCATATAGTTAAATCAACTAGTTGAATCCGCTCTTAAGATTAGACAACCAGGACCACCTCACTCATCCCATCCCAAATATTTGACATTTATTTGTGAAACCACCATTAAACCAATCATGAGGTATAGAGATCAAGATGAGAATGAGTTTCCTACATTCTACATTACCAAATTCTAACCTATAAATTTTGATGTAATGCAAGGTTATCTTAATGAACTTCAAAATGAAGTAAGGAGCCACCTTCCTAAATTCTAAGGAAATAATGTAGTGAGTAGTGATCAGCATTTGACGGCCATTCAAATTATCATTGAAGATTATGAGGTTGAGTATGAATAAGTTTTCATTAAGATATTTATGTACATGCTAGAAGAAGATGCCTATGAATGGTTCAATTCCCTTCCCCATTGATGTATTGATTCATAGGAAGAAATGAAGAATGTTTTCAAAATTTAGTATGGTGATAGGATTGACCCTAGGTTTCTTTTAGTTGAGTTTGAAAACATAAAGAGAAATGAAAAAAAAAACCCAATGATTGTGTGTAGGGTCTTAATATAAGGTTCAGTAAGACCATGATGAGTTTGGCAGATAAAGTTTAGCTTAGTGACAGAGCCTACTTGATTAAATATTGTGATACCTTTCACAAAAAGGATATGCACTACTTGAGGGACACTGCTCCAATAAACTTGAGGTTGGCATTTAGTATGGTCATTCAAATTGAAAATAACATAAAGGTTATGGGTAAGCCAATGAACAAGTAAGCCGATGTGAAATTGGTTTATATTGAAAAAACACATGCCACTAAGACATCCAACCTTGAGGAGACTGCTAAGACCTTGGCATCTTCTATCAAGTAAATATCCTACAAGCTATACATATTTTAAAAGGTGTTGGTTCATGGGTCTACAATTCAAGAGAGAGCTCTAGATCCAAATCAATCACAAACAAGTCATGTTTTCCACATTAAGGATAATGATAGAGGGAAGAGGCCTACACATGATGAAAGAATGGATAAAAAAATAGAATAGAGGGGATGGAAAGGAATCCCTTGTTCCATTAAAGACTAAAATTAATACATTAAATTATGATTTAGACATTGATTGGTGTGATAAATGCTTCCATACAGATCCTCCTTATGATACTATTAAATGAATTGATGAATATGTAGATGATCTTGAGTCTACATCATATGATGATAAGATTCTAATATTCAATTATCAATATTCCAAAATTAAATTGTTTGCCTTTATGGAATTGTAGAGTGATACCAATGTCAATCAATTTTGGAGTGCAATCAAGAAAGTAAGTGTCCAAACTCTTGAAGTTATTTTTTATGTTAATATGACACAAGTATATGAATTACCAAATCATGACACAAAGTTTTTAAGATAAATGATGATTAAGAAATATGATTATTGACTTACTTTAGTTGATCATATGAAGATGCTAATTAATGTAGTAGTACAACATGAGAATAAAGTATCAAGGTGTTGCTCCTCAAGACATTGCCCTTATAAATCCAAGGGTAGGGGATGAAAGTAAAGAACTAAATAAAACTACATCAGTCCCAAATTCTTCTAAACCAATACCCATTTCCCATGTTTCCAAACCAAGAGGTGTTCCACCCAAGAATAGAGTACCCATCTTGTATAATATTATTAAGGGTGTGAATGATGTTAAAAATGGTGCACCCTTAAAGACCAATGTTAAGGATGCTAATTTATCCTATCCTTCCCACATTTATTTTAAGTGGTTGTATTCCAAATTAAGGTGTTATCACCCTCTCACCTAATAATCCTCTTGCTTAGTATAATGTATGTGATATATCACACGTGTTGATCCAATTTAAAATCACCATGACACTTGTTAAGTTCTTATGAATACCTGAACATAAGAAGAGGGCATTTAAATAATTTGAATTTGGTGAAATAAAGAATACAAATGAGATGAATTTACCTCAAACAGTCCAAAATGATGAAGAAGAATCATATGAGATTGTTGAACCAGCTTTGCAAGCTTATTTAGGGAATACATTGGTATAAAGTCAGCTAAATGTGGATCCATTTTACACCTGTCTTCTAATCAATGGTCTAATTATTCACAACTACATGTTTGATTTAGGAGCTTTTCCCAATTTGATTCCCTTAGGTGTCCTACATGAACTCAGAGTAAAAATTACATTAGCCTTTGGTAAGTGCTATGCCATGGACTCAAGAGACGTATCAGTTTTTGGACAAGTTAAAGGGTTGGTAATGTAGTTGATAGTACATCCAGGTAAGTATTTGAATATAGACATGGTGGTTATGGATTGTAATCCTAAATATGAGATGTTGAAGTCATGTAAATGGGCTGCTAGCATAAGTGGAAGTGTAGAAATGGAATTATCTTATGCCACCATTCATTTGGATGGTAAGATGGTCAGACTTTATAAGGAGCCTAAGATGTTGGATGTAATTGAAGATCTGAAATATGCTCTAAATGAAGTGTTTTACATAGATGTGGAATGAGGTAATTTATTTAGGAATTTAGATGATGATGGACAACCTATTACTCTTGATGTTGAACCTAGTAACAATGGTGAAGTTTGGAAAATGTGTTTTGATGAGGCTTGATCGAATCACATAAATGTAGTTGGGGTTGTTTTTTATGCCCCCAATGGTAAATATTTAATGTTTTCTTTTCATCTATATATTTGGTACACGAATAATGTTGTTGAGTATGAGGGACTCTTACATTGTTTACAGATTTCTTGAGAACATAGAATTACAAATTTCAATATAAATGGTGATTTTGAGCTAAGGGTTAAGTGGGTACATAATGCTTATGCCACCAAAAACAAAATGGTTGAAACAATATCAAAAAAATTATTTGGGATTTTCTAGAATTATTTGATGCATTTAACTTTTACTATCATGAAATATGTTTTAACAAATAGGATGACAAAAATTTTGGGTTAAGGGATTTGTTTGAAATTAAAAATATGAACCCTCATCATCTGTATCAAGTGAAGATGCTTGTTAGGCCTTCATTCCAATACAATTTTCATCATTGGTAGGTTTTTAATGATGATCAACATATTAAGAGGTTTCTTAACTATGAAGCATAATTCCATGATCAGCTCATAGACTTGGAATCCATGGTTCAAGTTTTTGATGGAAAAGAAACCTTGTTTGGGAAGGATATTATTAAGCTAAAGACAAACACACTTCCTAGGGGATTATTAAGTTTAGAGGTTTCTTTTGATTGGATAATACAATTAAGAATCGAGATTCATTTATTTCAAAATAAGTGATTGAATGTAATTTTGGTTCTCATGAGAATACAAGGAAGGTTTGTCTGGGTACTCATCTAAGTGTAACTAAAAAACAATTGTACATGCAATTGTTAAAGACGTAACATGAGTATTTACCTTGGTATTATTCTAAAATAAAATCATATAAGGAACACATGTTTCATCATGTCATCCCATTATAGCCTGATAGTAATTCTCTCAGGAAAAAACAAAGACCTACCCCATCTTACCCACTAAGATGTGGGATGAATTAAAGAAGCTAATAGATGGATGAATTATTCAACCCATCATATATTCATCATGGGTGTCAAACTTAGTCCTTATGAGAAATAAAAATAGGAACATCCACTTGTGCATGGATTTTTAGAATTTTAACAAAGTTTTCTTGAAGGAGAATTACCCCTGCCTAACATGGCCAACCTACTACAAAGAGTTATATGATTAGAGATGTTATACATGTTAGATTATTTGTCAAGGTATAACTAGGTTATGGTGAAGGAATCTAAGAGGCCCAAAACAAAACTTAGAATACCTTAGGGCACATATGTTTATATGAGGATGCCTTTTGGGTTAGTGAATGTTGATGCAATGTTTTACAGATCAATGGATGTTGCATTTTTAAGGGTAATTAACAAGTTCATACATATGTATTAAGATGATATTATTATCTACTCCAAAATAAAAAGGAACATTTTGAGCATCTAGAGAAAGTGCTCATTATATATAGAGAGTTTAGAATTTTACTTAATCCTAATAAGTGCCACTTTGGAGTAAAAAAGGTCAACTTATTGGGATATATAATGTCTCAAGATGGTGTCATGATTGACCTTGAGCGAGTAGAAGCTATTGGCATAGTGCCTATGGCATACTCTAAGAAGGGAATTCAATTCTTCTTTATGAAAATCAACTTCATCAGATGGTTTGTGTCTAATTTTATAGATATTACTTTTCCTATCACTTCCATGTTGAAGATAGACCAAACCATCAAGTGGGAGGAGAAAGCCATGCAAGCATTCTATGACATCAAAAGAGATTTGAATTTTTCCCTTTATTGACCAACCTTGGTTACATGAAAGCATCTAAATTTTTTTATTTTGCATGTTATAATATGTTGTTGTTGTGGTCTTATTGGAAAATAATGAGAAAGGTCATGAGCAACCCAGAGCTTTATTTAGTAAATCTATGCAAGGTTACGAACTAAATTACATGATTATGTAAAACTATGTCTTCACTCTCTTGAAGGCTATTAAGACATTCAAACCTTACATTCTGAGTTCAAAGATTTTTTCTTATGTCTCACATACTATGTTGAAGGACATATTTACTTAGATTAAGTATCCAACAAGAGATTCATGTGGGTAAACAAGTTGTAAGAGTACGACATGGATATTTAGACTACTAATTTTGTGAGATAGATGGGTGTAGCTAAGCTCATGGTTGAGAATAATTTTCAAGATATTAAGGTAAACACTATTATGTTTAATGTTAATGATTCTTTGAGTCAAATTAACATGTCTCCATGGTATAGAAACATTGTCTATTACTTTTAAAATCTAAATTATCCCATGACTTAGATAAGAACAAAAGGATAATTATTGAAATTATTTAACAAAACTATATCTTGACTAAAACTATATTAACTTGGATGAATCCAGATGGAGTTCTCATAAGATGATGGTATAAGAACAAATTGTTGATTTAATTGAGGACTTTCACACTAGATTATGTGGTGGTCACTTTGAATCTAAAGTCAAAGATCATAACATTATTAAATTTGGTCATTGGTGATCATCATTATTTGAAGATGTTGTTAAAAAAGGTAGGATAGTGTGAGAAATGTCATTTCTTTGTTAGGAGGATGAAATCCTTGGGTTCTCTTCCCTTACAACCTATGATGATTAGAGACCTATTTAGATGACAACGAATGGGTTTCATTGATGAAATTATTGATTTATTAGGAATTAGACATAGAAAGATACTACTTGCAACTAATTAATTCATGAAATAGATTGAGGTTGTCATTATAAGGAAGGTTACACACTATGTAGTTATGGACTTTTTGTTGAATCAGATTATTTATATATTTGGTGTGCCTATGAAAGTAATTTATTATAATAACATGAGACTCAAACTAAAACCTTTGGTGTAAATATGGAAAGAGTATGGGATGATTATGAATTATGCTTTTAATTACAAACCTCAAGGGAATGGGAAAGCATAATCTAGTAACAAAAACTTTCCTAAAATCATTAGAACTTTGAAAGCTAATACGAACAATTATGTTGAACAACTGAAGTTTGATTTATGGGATGATAGTATTATTACTAAGAGAGCTACATGAAAATTCCCTTCTAAGCTTGTTTATGGAGTTGAAGTAATTTTTCATAAGAATTTGCAGATACCAACCTATCAGTTTATCTGACAATTAGAGGAAGGTGAGAAAATCAACCACAATGAGAGTAAAATGAACTAAATTGTTGATCTTGATGAAATTCAAATACAAAATCATGAAAGATACCTCACATTCAAGGAAATAATCAAGAGGATATTTTTTATGAAGGTCACTCCAATAAATTTTCAGGTCAGTGATCTAGATCTGCTTTTGGACAATATGCATAAGGAGAAAGGCAAGCATGGCATGTTTGATAACTTCTGAAGGTGTCCTAATTACATTGATTTTCAGATTAGGGAACACACTTTCTTCCTGAGAGAAATGGATTGTGAAATACTATAACCATTAGTTAATGTCATACATCTAAAACACTTCCTTCAATAAGTTCATGATTATGTATAGTATTATATACTATATAATTTTATTGCTTTATTTTTTGTTTCCCCTATGCTTTAGGAATTTTATATATAGTTCCTTTCACCATTTTTGTTTTATGTTTATTTTCATATCCCAAAAATGTATTTTTATTGATATAATTTATTTTATTAATCTTATACAGTTGTATCATATGTAATTTCTAAATTTTGAACTTTGTGGTCCAATGGATTGACACCTAGTCTTACTTTTGGGGTCCTTTACACACCCATATGGGGTGTACATCTTTGAATGATAATTGATGTTAGTGCCCAAAATTTTCTAGGCATGCAAAAGTGAAACCAATGTAGAGTTCCTTTGACCCGTGTGGCATGATAGTGGAGTCATAAAAGGTTAAGTCTTAAGTTATGCCATAAATGCCTACCCACATAAAGGCAAAATGAATAAGAAAATATTTTGAAGTGAGCTATGTGAATCCATGTGGATCTCTATGGATTTTTTGAAGTTGATTTTAAGTTTTACCAAAGTTGTAAATAAAACCATAAAGTCTGGTAGGGAAAATTGGGTAAGCAATGTGGCCATGAAAAACATTTTGGCAAAACTGCAAAATGTGTCCCAGCTCCCCAATTTTACAACAAACTACATAGAATATCCTTGTGGGGATATAAAAGTAGAAAGAAAAGTAGTAATAGTCAATTTGGAAATTATTTGAAGGTTTATGGATTCTATCAAAAAGAGAAAACATAAAATGGGTTCATAGCATAAAAGGGAGACTAAGACACACTTTTCAAGTTGCCAACTTGCAAAGTGAATGCACACTTCCAAATTTTGATAAACATGCCCATGGATTTAAATGAGGATTTAATATGTTAAATTAATGTACATCTAATTTATGTAAGTCAACTAATGGTAAAGAGGAATGTACTATGTTCTCTTGTAATTATTTCATCCATTTCAAAAGAGGAATACACTAGTGTGTAGATGAAAATGCACATCTCACTGCTAGAATATAATTTACTTTAAATAATTGGTTCTTAGGGTTTGATTTCATAAATCCATCGTAAATGATAATTCCTCTTTCAAATTACGATGTAATAGAGACATCAATCTCTATGTTTACTCTTGAGGAATAAAAAATAAGGATCAAAAACATTTCAAAAAGTACAAAAGTTCACATAAGGGAGGCTGACACATATTATCTTCTTAATCTCAGATGGTGGAAAGACTAGATAGAATTATGTTGGTCAGGATGTAACCAATACAAGTAAATAACTCACTCTTCCCTATGCTAAGCCACATGAGTAGGATACTAATATATCAAATAGGCTTTCCAACATTGACAACATGAATCTATTTGTGGATGGCAAGAGTGAAGGCCCTAATATGGAACCTAAAATTCACAATAAATTGATGGAACAACATGATTATATTTTCCTACCAAAAAATGTGTAGATGGAATTAATAAAATGGTGTGGATGTGGACCAACCATAGCAATAAAATTTATTAATTAGGTTCATCCCAAGAGGATTTAATAGTAATAGTTTATCCTTTACATCTTTAACTGATTAGGTTTCAAAAAAATAAGCCTTTAGATGATACTAAGTGGAGATCATCAGTCATGCTAACTAGATTATAGATAATGGAAAACATGAGAGAAGGCAATATATATATATATATATATATATATATATATATATATATATATATATATATATATATATATATATATATATATATATATATATATATCTATATATATATATATATATATATATATATATAATGGTCTTTTTAAAGGGTGCAAAATAGATAAAAGAGGTTGTATTTCGATCTTTGAATGAGTTACTAAAGCTAGTTAATAGGATTTTTTTGCATATATCTCCCTTGTTTTTGCATCTATTCTAGATGGGTACAATGTGTGCATCTTTGCATATGGGAAAAATAGGGATGGAAAAACATTTATAGTGGAGGGCACTACAGGAAACAAGGGAGTAAACTTTTATACACTAGAGGATCTTTTTTAACTAGCTCAGGAAAGGAAGGGATGATAGAAGTATGATATCTCATTGTGCTTATTAGAAGTTTACAATGAGAAATTTTTTGACCTTATTTCATACCAAGCTAGACAAGGAAAACCTACAAAGAATTTTTAAATAAAGAAGGATGTTGAAGGAAATTTGCCTATGGCAAGTCTTAATGAGGCACAAATACACAAAATGAATGAAGTTTGTGAGGTGATTTAAACTAGAAATAGTGCTAGAGTTATTATATCCCTAAATTTAAATGAGATTAATAGTGGGTCACAATTCATACCTTTTTTTTTTATAAGGGGATAGAGTTTAGTTAGTGAACACTTCATAACAAATAGGGTTTGGCTTATTGATCTCGATAGAAATGAAAGAATACCAAAAATTTATGCCATTGTGTTGTGCATGAAGGAATCACATTCTATTAATAAGTCATTATTCACTCTATGAGATGTTATTTCTAAAATTTTAAAAAAAAGTATCCATATACCCCAAATAAACTCCTAGCTCAAACATTTTATGGAAGATTCATTAGGAGGAGATTCAAAAAAATTAATGTTTGTATAAATTAGTCCTTATGAGAATGAATGGTGAGGGGTTATATTTTTCATCTTGGTTTTCCAAAAAACGGGGTTAAAGCATTTATAATGGTTTCAATGTCCATATCTTTAGGGCAATACAGGTTTCTATTGGAAATTAATTTAAATTCAAATGCATTATGCACATAAAGAAAGCTTGTTGAGTCGAGGCATTATATAGAGAAAGGCTTGGTTTATAAATAGATCTTATACAGGGTACTTATCAAAACTACGATTCAATATATCAAAAGAGCTAACATGTAGTTAAAGGCAGAAGTGGAAATTTTAAAGATAAATATAATTTTTCATTTTGGCAAATTACAAACTTCATGAAGAATTCCCAAGTCCCTAGGAGGTTTCGATGGAAAAAACATCTTGTAAAATGTATGTCCTCAAAATGCAAATTGAAAATTATGGTCAAATCTCCCAATACTACTATTCAAAGCATGTGGAGGAAAAAGTCAACTCAAGAAGAGCTCCGAATAGATCTCATGGAGAGATACTTAAATTCGATACTATGATTCAATCTTCATTGACCTTAGATTTAATAGGACACTAAAGAAATTATCTTGTCACCTTGGATAACATCTAACATTAAAGAATTTCTCTTTCACCTTGGGTTAAAAATTGTTTATCTCTAACACAAAAATATTTTAACTTTTCTTCTCTCTTTATTTTTCATTTTAATAATGCTTGTTTTTCGCAACTATGTTTTGGTAGTTTTAAAATTAATTAGTAACTATTGTTATGAGATAAGTGATGATATATTTTATGGGTATTGTAGTGTGAGAGATACTTCCCAAATACTCAAGCCATTTTGCAATACTAAATATATATTTTAGTATTTCCATACCTCATACTATATTTGAAATGCCTAGGGTGCCTTTTCGACACCATATGAAGTCATTTTAACTATTAATTTATGGTGCACTTAAGAGAAGCATATCATCCAGGTAAGTTACTCTCACCATACCCTTAGAGATAAAAGCCAAAAGTGGATATTTTAAAGATAAATATTATTTTTCATTTTGGCAAATTACAAACTTCATGAAGAATTCTCAAGTCCCTAGGAGGTTTCGATGGAAAAAAATCTTGAAAAATGTATGTCCTCAAAATGCAAGTTGAAAATTATGGTCAAATCTCCCAATACTACTATTCAAAGCATGTGGAGGAAAAAGTCAACTCAACAAGAGCTCCAAATAGATCTCATGGAGAAATGCAATTTTGAAAATGTGTAAACCTACTAGTCAATGTTGATTAACATGAGGTTATACTACAAAAGTGAACTTTCAAGGTCAATTACAATTTTACAATTTTGTAAATTATGAATTGCAGTTCAAGTTCTCATTTACTTATTGGAACATTGAATTCAAATTAGAATTTTGCAATTTTAAAAATTTCAAATTACAATTGGAGGTCCCATTTCTCTACGGGAACTTTTGAGGGTGATTGTAACTGCAAATTACAAGTTGAAAATTTATAAATTTCAAATTGTAGTTAGAGTTTCCATTTCCCTATGGGACCTTTTAAGGGAAATTATAACTACAAATTACAAGTTGTAAATTTACAAATTGAAAATTATAGTTAGAGTTTCCATTTGCCCATCAGAACATTTAAGGAGAATTTCAACTACAATTTAGAAGTTACAATTTCTCAAATTGAAAATGTGCATCTGGGTTCTGCATTTCTTCCAAATAAAAAAAGTACAAATTTTCAAATGGGACCCAAAGTTCCCAAAAAGGCAAAAAAGTGAAAAGTAATGTAATTTTGTATTTAAAAATTTTGATGCAACCCTAAAAGGTCAAAAATGTGAAAAAGACAAATGTGGAAAAAACAAATTAGATCAAAAAGTAAATAGGTAAAAATAACCTATGTTTTACACTTTCCATTATTTTACTTGTTCAAACACCTCCATGGGAGAAATATTACAGGTTTGTAAGGTTAAGGTGGACCATTACCAAGAAAATCATTTAAATGGCCATTAATTTAGAATATTCCCATGAAATCATTACAAATCAAGGTTGTTCTTTTGCATGCATATGAGGAAGGGAAACTATCTATAAATTTCTAGCTATCTAAATGAGTTGTTAAAAGAATATCCAAGTAGTTGAATAAGAGGGAAAAGGTTTTATTTGGCCCTTAAGGCAAGTATTCTAATTTAAGATCATGTAAAATGAATTTCCATCAAGAAATCAAAGGTTTTGTGGTAAATCCTCATCATTAAATGTAGAGTAAGTTACAAGAATCTTTTTCCTTGAAAAAAGATGAAGATTCCAAGCATGACAAAGTGGAAATTCCAAATAGAAGTATCTTGGCAGAACTTTGAGAGCTATTTTAAATATTAAAAATTGTAATCCATATTATCAAAATGTAAAGTGGTGAGACATTGTGTAAAAAGAGTGATTATCCTTTTTTCTAAAGCTGTTATTAGTCTTTAGTTTTCTTAGGTGCAGGCTCTTCCAAAAATTTGGGATCCATTATTAAGTGTGCATTTGTCTCTCTTTCTAAGGTGGTTGTAACTATACACCTATTAGAAATCTCTAAGAGAAATGTAATATATCTCCTGTATCCAACAAGGAACAAACTCACCATGCTTGTGCCCATGGAAACATACTAGAAAATTGATGCAAGGTTTATTTTTAATGTTTATGAAAACACATGTGGTATTTACTCTTTCCTATTGATGAACTGCAATGCTATGTTTTAAAAATTCTAGTGATTGGATATATAGTTTTGTGCTCATTATTGGTTATTGTCTTTGGCTTAGATTTAGGTTATAAACACCTTTATGCATTGTGATTGGAAATATGTTGTTGAATAATTATTTAGGGTACCATAGGTTTATGAATTTAATAAGAGAAAGTATATGACATTATAGTTGCAGAGTATGCTCTAGGGTTTTAAAATAGTTTGGGTATTTCCATTTCATTGGCACCAATAAATACAAACCACTCCTAGTATTTGCCTTATCTTGCATCTACATTTTTTACATTTTTGCAATGGAATAATGTCATGAATATTGAAATAATCCCTACTATTAAAAAACCACCAACACACCACTCTTTTTTTACAACCATCTAGTTATCCTAAACTGTTCTACCTTAAAAATAATATAGTTATTAGATATTAAATGTTTTATTAGCCTATAGATGCATAAATATTGCAATACCGTGTATCTTTGTGTAGTGATCTAAAGCTCAACATTGAAGTCTTATATTTCACCCTGAGTTGTTGAAAATTACTTATAATGAAGGTTGCAATCAATTTCCTATCATGTTTTTAATAGCTTGTGTCTTCACTAGTGTATTTATTTATTTTGTGTGGTAACCCTTCCTGGGTGGAATGATCAAGTTTGGTTATGACTTGGTCATATTTTTCTTCTTGTATGCTAATAGTCCCCATGGATATTACATTACAGTATGAATCCACGTGCGGAACCTACCCCTTAGGTCCTCTCACATTGGTTTAGGAATAACCAAAAGTAGTAGGGAGATTATTATACATTCTTTCAGTCTTTTCCAATCATTATTTGCATTCACTCCACTTATGTGCTAAGCTTTTCCAAAGATATAATGACATATTAGTGGATTTATCATCCACGTTTGCCATTCTTCTCAAAGTGTGTTAGGTTGAGTGAAAGAGGTATACAAATCGGAACCAACAATACCAATAATTAACTGAATTGCAAGTTTATGACACACACACACACACACACACACACACACACACACACACACACACACACACACACACACACACACACACACACACACACACACACACACACACACACACACAGAGGGAGGGGGGGTGGCGGGGGGGGGGGGGGGCGTACCTTTCTCAAGATTAGATGGGCATTCCTCCCACCCTTCATATTAAGCAAATTCTATATTGTCACAAATAATTTGAAACTCTATTAATATAATTTTAGAACACTTGAAGTGAAATATAAAAAATTGTGAGAAAGGGAAAGTAGATGAAAAAATAATAAAAACATACATCTATCATTAAACTATAAAATTTTTCAATTTTTTGGGGCTTAAAATCACTTGAAATGCTTTAAATAACACTTCTAAGTGAGGTAAATATATGCTTTGTTGATTTAATAGTAATATGCATGCCTTTATTCATTTCACATATGATTCCTCTCATGTACTAGACCCTAAATTAATAAAAAAAATAGTAAAAATTGTTTTTATAGGTGTGTCCTAAGACTTTTTTTCACTTATAAGTAAAATCACTGCATGGGATTCAAAATAATGGAAAGTAGATGATAACACATTGAGAATCTTGGTCACTTGTTGATGATTCAATTTGACATCATGTATTGGGACCAAAATTGATCCTATGAGTATGGAAAAAGAAATTACAAACTAGTCTCATTTGTATCAAACATACCACATCTAAAGCAGTGGAAGAAGTTATCTTGTCACAATTTATGTAGAAATCATATTAAGAAATATTTAGTTCTAAGGATATCAAATATTTTTAACATAATCTAAAAATATCCATGAATCCTTTTATAATAGATTCAATGAGAACTCACCTACATATAACACATCAATCACAGTGGTAGTATTATTGTGAGAGATGAAAGATCCATAAACAAGGTCATTTTCAGACTACACCCCAACCACATTACCAAATATACCATGCAATAATTTTTCAAAATAAAATGACAAATTACATATATGCATGTGTTAGACATACATCATCATCATATAAATTTCAAATATTATAATAATATTTGTCCATACATACCTCAAAGTTAACACATACTTATTAAACTTGAAATCATCATAAAATCAAGAGAAATTAAAGACAAAGGAAAACTTCGTAAGAACATCACTACAACTTGTTATCAGCCCATACAATTAATCTAGAAGTTGGATGTTTAAAAATTGTTTTGTTTCATAAATTTAATAGAGAATATGAAAAATCAATGCTAAACAAATGTATTCAAGATTTATATATAAATGAATTTCAATCAACATACATAGTGAAAACCTAAAGTTCTAGAAATCATATGGGAATGCAACATTACATGTTAGACCTCATGATGAGGACTGTCATGTCTTTCTCAGGGTTTAACATCCATGACATTATGTAAAACATAATATGACCCTTACATATGTAGAATATTCCACACTCAAGATCCTGAATCTATCAAAGCATTAATAAAGAAGACAATGACTACCAATTTTGAATATAAATGGAGGGCCATACCTTGGCCCTCATTTTGAAAATGTCTACAATCAAATATCTCATTATAACATAGGCCTTAATGTGACATCTTTATCTATAATGATATCAATTGTCACCAATGGGATAGATAAAGAAACATTCAATATAGTAGTTACCTCTAAAGAAGGTTAATGTGAGTAGTATTAAAGTGCTCTATAAATGCATGCTAGCTATAGTTAAAAAGGGGAAATTAAGACATGGCATTTCATGTTCTTCATTCAAAAGGAGACAAATAGATAAGAATCAAGATAATTTAACAAAAGGACAAATTTTATTATACAAAATTAATAGTATCTTTCTAACCTTTTAATAATTACCAATGGACAAAATTTGAAATTAAACTATAGGAACAATGATAAATCATCATAAAAAATTATGTGCACCTTGAGTCATCTCTTTGTATGTTAATATGTATAATTATTATTCTTGATATTAATTGTTGGCTTTCACAAATTATAAAATTTTGTAACTTAATCTAATTTAACCCTTATACCAATTAAGGTTTGTCCTAAAATGGAAAAGGGGAGAGATGCGTATAAAAAATTTGAGAACCTACTAGGTTTTACTCTTCCACACAGATTACACTTATCATAATCATAAGTGTAGTATGAACTTGAGAAATGATCCATGCGTGGGATAAATAAAAAATTTGAAGAAAATAGAGAAGCTTACTCACCCATACTACCCAAGATAATCATCTATCATTTATAAGATTTTATTCATTGAATTCATATCCCTTATTTTTTTATGTCGATGTAAGTTACAAAGGCTCTTCACATCCTTTTGTGTCCAACTATCAATGAAGAACCTTTGTTGTAGGACACATTACCCATTCCTAGGAACCTGCATAGAAAGTTGTATGAATTCAATCTTTTATCTATACATAGGTACACACATTTGAGTGAACATCCATCTAAAAACACCAACATATCTCTTCCAAATGTGCACTCTAATCACAATTTTTCCTAGCAATCTAAGTTAGTAACCATAAAACCCAAGTAAAATATTAAATAACTTCATTCATCTAAATCTCCATGGATGAAAAAACATGCATAGAAATTTAATCCCAACTAGAAACTCGGTCATCTTTTGAAAAAATGTTTACCATCACAACTTTGAAGACTTGCTCGGTTGCAGTATGATTTTTTTTTTGTTTCGATCTAGCAGGATGAAGTTTGTTGCACAATCACTTGGCATAGTCTCACACCAAAAGAAATCAAGGTAATCAAACCAAATTCAATAGAACATGGATAGAAACTCCATTTTTTTAAAAAGAAAGGAGCAAAAACATATCAAGAACATGAATAACAAGGGAAAAATAAAAACCAAGAATAATATGGGAACAAAGACAACAATTATGAGGAAATATGACACTATAGACTCTAGCCTCATAAGCAATTAGTGATCTCCACCATATTATCTTCACACATATGATGTGATTGATCCGCATCCACAATCAATTAATATTTATTCACATGGACTTCAACTTTCAAAATCAGCCTTAGCAACATCATTACTAACTCTATACAATACTAAAAGAACTATATCCAATACCCTATAAAGTTGTGAACAAAAAACCCAACATACACCTCACTACATGCAATGGTAGTGATTCTTATCCACAGTCTTTTGCTGAAGCCACATCCTCCATCCCATGTAGTAAATATCCATCATGTTCATGGTTTTGGTAAAGTCTTTCATAGAAAAATAGATAAAATAAACCCTTGTAATTCACCCTAAGTCAGCCAAACTATTATTAATTTAGTAGCAATTGAGAAAACCCATAAAATATTTATATTCTCATCTTGCCTTTGGAAAATGGTTTTAATTTTTAAATCAATATTGAGTAGGTGGAATTATATGCTGGAGGCCAAAACAATAGTACCTCCGATAGGTACTAGTAACACCATGAAATAATAACCCTAACATGATAATATGGAAAAAATATAAGCATTCAAAGGAGGTGTTGTAAATTGTCAGATATAATCATAATCAATATGTACTAAGAGCTACAATATGATCTTAGTGGAATTAATAAAATATAGGTTAAACAAAACATTTTAATGGAACGTATACCATTGGATAGAATTTTAATAGAAGTATATTAAATTAATATACAATAGTGTATAATATAAATGTAACTTATATGTATTAAAAATAGTAAATATAAAAATTAAATATTAATAAAAAAGGTTGAAACTCAACAAATAAAATTCAATTTAGAACATTAATTTTGAATTACATTTGTAGTTTCAATGATTAAGGACATCTTTAAATAAAAATTTAAATAAATAATTTTAAATTTTTGGTTCATTCTTTTGAATTGATAAAATATTATTTTCAATTCACCATGTAAAAGAGTGGTCAAGAAAAAAAAAATTGATCTCTGCAATGAATCAAATAAATAAAAAAAGATATGATGACATAATACTTAAACAAAAAACTATAATTACACCATACATACATACATACATACATCCATGCATGCATGCATACATACATAGAGTAGTGTAAACACCTTAAACATTTATTAAGAGGGGTTCTACAAACATTTGTTAAGGGGATTTCTCGATCTTGGTTTTAAAATGTGATTATTAAATAGATTTATTTTATTTCATCATTTTTATAATATAGGTCATAATTACTCTTTTACATTATTTTTCAATGATATACGCAAACACAAATAAAAGTTAAAAAAATAATAATTTAATTTATAATTTATAAAAATATTTAAATATTTATTTTTCATTTAATAAATAAATCATAAAACAAATTATACATAATTTAATTATTTATTAATTATTTAAAAACAGAAAAAATTAAGCATAAACATTACCCTCAAAACATTTTATATATATATATATATATATATATATATATATATATATATATATATATATATAACTTTTTGTTTTCTCCGATATCATTCTATAAAATAGTCTAAAGAAAAACTATTATATGTTTTAGTGATGAAACACCATGCAAGATTAATAAAAAAAAAAAAAGTTAAAATAATATATAATTTTTGAAAAATATATATTTTATCAATCAATAATAATATTTCTTTTTTATTAATAAAAAAATATTTTTATTTTTCTATTGAAAAAAAAATGAACTTTAAAAACTAATAATTACTTTGACATTTAAAATCACTTCAATGAGATACAATTAAAGGGAATAAAAGACTTTTGGAAATTCCATTAGTTGCACGGAGTGAACGACCATTACAACCCATTCACCAATGGCTTCTTAATATATTCCGGCTTTTCTTGGGTGTTCTATCATCTTTTCATTTTTCCAATACCTTCTATACCGATAGTGCAAATTTCTGTTTTAGTTGTTTTTATTAAATTTATATAATATTTAGAGAAAACGAACTCTTGAAGCCTGCTACATTTTCCCATGTAAACTAACAAAAATATTTCTTCACTTATGCTATTAAAAATAAAATTTTGATTTAAGAATTTAGAAAACATGGATTCTAAACTAATCGAGATTTCAAAATTGAAATGAGAACGAGCAATCATTATCAGAATCTCTCGCCCTCATCTTTATATTTTCGCTTTTCCTACAGATATTCTTTTTCTTGTTTCTGTCATGCCTTTGGGATGTGTTTTTTTCTGAAATTCATGCTTTTTATATGTCAAATGCTTTTGTTTGGAAGGACAGTTGGAGGTACGTTGAAATATTCTAATAGCGAGTAGTTGGGTCTTTGTAGGATGGAAGGCTACCATTTTGGAGGGTACGCCACTGATGGAGTAGTGGCAGCACAACATATATGCGGCAGGAATAGCAACGAAAACATGTAGTTGAGAGTTGATATAGAGCATCGAAAATATTCCGTGCATACGGTAAGGGGGACGTGCGATGAATTGTTTGTTAAAATATACAAACAATAATGATGTGGACTATCTAGTTTTCATCTCCAGTTGTCACACAACCAACGGAGCTTCATCTGTTCCATTTTTTGTTATATTTTTTAAAATTCATAATTTTTTAAAAATATTATGAGTTAGAATATAAAATATGTATCTATAAATTATATTATTTGTTTTATTGTAAATGTAAATTAAATGAAAATAAAAAATATATGTACTTAATTAATTAATATTGTAAGAAAAATCAAAATAATTCAAATAATTAATAATAAATCTCACAAATTTCAAAAAATTACTAAATCATTAAACCTTTTATTATGTTTCATACCTAAACTTGTTTAATATATATTATGGTTTTTAAATTAATTTTTAATAAGTCAAAATTGTTAACCTCCTGTACCATTATATGTGATCAATTTTTATATGCAAAATATTATTCGTAAATCTTTTTGTTAAGTTACTTTTATATTATATGTACGGTCCTCTTATACTCTTAACATTTTAACTTTATATCCTAATAATTTATCATATATTTTACTCATTAACATCACTTCATTTTTCATTTTAACATATATATCTTTAGATTTGTGGTTGGTTGTCATACTCGAAAAATTCGAATTAAAAAGATCTGTAGATAGTTTTACTTTTGTTAGTCGAATTTTGGGAGGCATTGAACTTCAATATATTTTAATCTAAGAAGATTTTAAAGTATTAAATTGGAGTATTAAAAAATAATTAAAAATACTTATATCGTTATGTTCATGAAAGTTAAAACTGTTGGATTTCCTTTGTTGAGATATTAAAATGTTAGATTTGTTTTGTTGTGTTAATTTTAAAATATTTCTCTCTCTCTCTCTATATATATATATATATATTTTAAAATTGTTTTCCTTTTTAAATTATTTTCAAATCTTTACATTTCCCAAAATCTTTCACATTTAAAACTTTTATTAAAAATAAATTTACAATTTTCCAAACATATATTCAACATAACACCATTGAATCCAAACAAAAATTATAAATCCTTTTTCTATTCCATATTCCACATCAATATCCTTTCCCACAATAAAATACATCATTTTTTCCACCCATATATCTTCCTTCAATTTTACTCTTCAATATCTTGAAATGGATCTTATGATGCAGACTTTGCTTTCATTCAAACTAAAGTAATAAAATGGTCACTTAAGATGATATTATTTTTAATCACTTGATTTTTTTTTTCTTGCCTGTGATTTTTTATCTTAATCATTAATTTTATAATAGAAAGGGAGATTCTTTCAATCATATTAAACTTTTTTATATTTTATATTTTAGTGTATTTCATTATAATGTATTAATAGGCTTTTTATGTTTTTATTTTAATATATCTTATCATAATGGATAAAGTTTTTTCATAAAAAGATTTAAAAAAGCTTTTTTTTTACTCATTATATTTTTAATTTTTTGTAGATTTATTTAATTTTTTTGTAGTCTTACAAATAATTTATTCACTCTTTTTAAAATTAATATTGCAATTAATAAATTAGATCATATTAAAAAAATATGTATGATAGTTTGATTTATTCTAAAACAATGGTTAGTAAAATGAGTTACAAACTTGTAAATATAGAACTCTAAAGTATTTTTGTGCTTGTCTTTCTTTTAATTTTTTAATGAAAAAATATTTTTCAATTTTTATCATTATTTTATTGAATTTTGAAATGATGTTAGAAAATTTGAAATTAATATTTTTATACAAATTTCACTAATAATAAATAAAACCTTTCTTATTATTGTAATTCATTAAATAAATAAATAAATTTAAGAATAAAAATAATTATTTTAAGATTTTAATTATTGACAACTTCACGAACATTCATAATAATTTACTACAACCATATAAAAATATTAGTCTATTATAACAAATATAAAGAGAATTCACTAGAATAATATAACATTTGAGTAGTTCAACAAATAATTATATTAAAATATAATATTTAAAGTCTTGTTGGAATAAATAAGATTAAAGTATTACCCAAAATATTTGTCACATAAATGTTAATATATCATTACTTTTTTTTAAAAACTCAAGCATTGGTATTTTCAAGAAAAAAACATGATCGAAACCATATTCAATTAAAATAAAATACTAAATTTTCTTATTATAGATAATAAAAATAAGAGTGAAAAAAATTGTATTTCACTCTAACAATATAAGTTAATATGACCGTTTTATTATTGTAATGGAATTAAATTAAATGTAATGTTTTATTCTTCCTTTTAAAAAAGAAATGTTACACATAATTATTTATACATTTATTAAATGTTTCATAAAAATATAACATCAGGATAACATATTTATCACATTTATTAAATGTTTAATAAAAATATAACAAAAGGATAATATATGATAAATAATGGAACATACATGAAATATTGTACTTATGTGTTAGTTTACATTTAATTTTTTAATGAAGAAGATATTTGTTTTACATTTAAAATTTTCCTAATTTTTTTTTAAAATATTATGATTGTATAAAAAATTGTATTTCAATTGTATATATCATACTGGTTTTTAAAAAAAGGTTGAGATATTCTAATATATAATATTAAATAATAAATTATACAACATAAAAATTTAAATATTTAAATTTAATTAAATAAAATCTAAACATTAAAATGCATAACAATGTGTGACACTTAGAATTAATAAATGAAATCTAAATATTAAAATGTATAAAAATTGAACATGAATTACAAATGGTTTGAAAAAAATTACGTTACAACAATCAAGTAAAACTTGTAATGTTAAAAGATTAAATAAAATATTTTAAATAAGGTATGAAAAATGCAAGTTAAAAAATTTGATATATATATATATATATATATATATATATATATATATATATATATATATACGATCATAGAAACCAAAAAAAAATAATTATTTCAATGCTTTATTAAAAAACATGAATTCAATGAAATGTTAAAAAAATATATATATATGGTCAAACAAATAAACAAAAACATTTCAATGTTATAAAAAAATAGAATTAAAAAAATGAAAAGAAAATCTACATATGATCAAACATAGATAGGTTAACCAATTATAAAATGAGTCACTATTGCATAAATAAAAATATTACTCCAAAATGCATTTTTTATATTTGATCTTTTAGTCTATTTTGCTCTCTAATTTTCATTTTGAGTTTTGGTATTCTTTGTTTCATGTTGAGGCCACTTTCGTATTGATTTCAATCTTGAGCCACGATTTATTATAGATTGGCATGTGAGATGAACATGATTGGTCATTTTGTTGCTAGTTTCTTATATATCTTGTCTTTACACTTTGTCGATATATAAGCACATTACTTACCTTTGGAACAATCATGTGATGTCTTTTTATTATTTTTCTCTTAATGTTTTTATTTTTGTCATTAACTCTCTTAAATATTTGGGTAAACAAGATATTGACATGCAAATTGATCTCATTAACCCGATAGGTGTTGGACCTTAGAAATATTTTTCATAATTGATGACTTATATTTATTTTAGTTTTTTTTAGGCCCTAGATTAGTGTCTAGGAGACATTTAGCAATTAAAATGATGTGAGGGATGGGTATGGTCACCATGGTAGTGACATATAGAGAGGTGGCATTGACATGTGAAATAGATGGAAATCATGTGGCAAACCCATGGTATGTTTTAAAATGTATAAGAATTCAAATCAGAAAACCCATATTATCTTTGATGTTCAATTTATGGATAAGCGTGACTATGAGACATGAAAGGATATTGCTAAACCAAATGATTGACATGATTTCATGGTTTGGTTGCTTGTCCCATGGGACATGAATAATCATGATTGAAACACATGGAGTAACCTTTCTTGCTTGAGTTTCAAAAGGATCTAATGTCTGAACAGTTTGTCCTATGAAAAACATAAAAGTGACATCAAGAAAAATAGAACATTCCTGTTCAACCAGATGATCATGAAGTTTGGGTGTTAAAAAAATTAGGATAGAAATTTGAGGAAGAGTATGATCCAAACATATGGACAAATCTCATTGAACTTATTATGTCACTAAATTTTAAGTCAAGCATGCAAAATATCATGATGCAAACACATGTATCGATGTAGTGATCCCATGATGTCTCAACCTACCAAATAACCATAAATAACATTGGATAAACATAAGTTTAAATAGACTTTGTAGTGATGTCAATAGAATAGTGATTTTACCTTAATGGTCACAAATTAAAATTAAATTATAGGTAATGTGTCTAGAGAAATATCTATTAGTACTGATATCACCATATTCAAATGTCTCAATTATTCCTCAATAACCTTAACATTTTTTAAAAAGTTCATTTCCATGGAAAGTAGACCAAAAAAGATACAAGGTAGACTATATCACCTTATATGTTTGCCTCACTCTCAATGTTATTTAAATATTGATTCAAGATGCACATAAAATGTTGATCCATACCACAATACAATCAAATTTCAAAAGTTTCTTATCCATCCTTAATAGTAATAAATGCCTAGTGAAAGATGTCACCACCCTTGATGATGTAGTCCCTTTCGCAATGTAAAAGGTCATGTAAATTTAGAATCTATCTTGAAACCTCATTTGATGTATAACATGGGTACACATATCTATAAATATTTCCATATATATTATATATAATAGAATCCAATAATAAGTATTGAATATTAACCTACTTTTGTGTCTAACCTAGCCCATTATGTATATTTTATATTAAATATTAACTACTATATAATTATTTCATCCATTTAAATAAAATCCATAAAAAAACATTAATTTAAAATATTTATATGAGAATATTAATTTAGACTTAAAATTCTTGATAATTTATTTGATATTAACATAATTTAAAAAGTGTGTGTGTGTGTGTGTGTGTACGTGCGCGCGCGCGCGCGTGTGTGTATAAAATATTTATTCAACATGACTTTTATAATAAAATCTAGAACTATCATATATTTGATTATATAACTTTTCATTTTATTAATCAAAATCACATATTTTACGATGATATTTTAACTAATACATAAGAGAGAAAGATAAAGTGATTAAGAACTCATAAGTTCCCTCTACCACCGACTAACATGGAAATTAACTACAATCAGAAATCTATACTATAGATATCTAACAAGAACAAAGCTTAATATAATTAGTAGAACACCCTCCTAGTCATAAACAATTCACCATAGGATGTATTCCATCAAAATTCTACCAACTAAGAGCGAAGGCCATATTGAACAAAGGGTCATTATGTAATACTTTCTAGATTGTAATTCTTCTTCCTTTCTATTTTATTTCAGTTTGTTATACTCATCATTTTATTCCATAGTCTTTAGGGGGAGGTAATAAATAATTCAATTGATTTAAAGGGATGAAATGCATGTTTCATAAGCATCCATTTTTTCAATAACCTTTGATTCCACCATTGAAACATGCATTTCAAGATCTAATGCCATATCACTATAGACAAATTGATATGAGGATTTTAAAATTGAGTCTAAAGCTTCCCTCTTAGTGTATTTTCCATTCATTGTAATTAGATTAGGAATGACATACTTCCGTGAATTTGAAACATTCCTTTTATTTAAACTACCATAGGATGTGGTCAAATGAACTATTTCAAACTATTTAGGGTGTCCATGTTTACCAAGATTCTAGGAAAAGTAGTGCGGGATGTTAATGTAGTTATAAGATAAATATACATGAATTCACCTAGGACCTTATTAATGTCACTTAATATAGCTTCAACCCAAAGGTGAAAGGGTATATAAGGAATATGGACACATATGGATATGAATATGAAAGATTTAGTAATAGGTTTGAAGATTGGAAATAAGGGTTTCATAATTAGAACATGTTAATCTCAAGACTAGATTTTATCATGGATTCTCTCCTTATATTCTAAGAGATCAAACACAATAAAAAATCCGTTTAGAACTAGGATATATTTACAACTTAGCTATCATATGTTGTTCCCAATGATTTAAGAACCATGCATGAAACTAGGGAAGGGATGGTTAAAAGTTTTTAAATTGGCAGATAACTCCCCTTGAGGAGAATAAATTTTGAGAACAAAGTATTTCTTCCTTCTTTTTGACATCAAAAAAGACATATGGATTTAGAGAAGTAGATTTCGAGGGTTCCCTTCGCTATGTGGAAGAATTTCCTAACACAATGGCATCAAATGATTTAGGGCCTGAGGAGCCACAACCATGCTCATATTTATTTTAATTATATAATAAATAGAGTTAATTAATTTAATTATTTTACATTATAAAATCAAAAAACATTAGATCTGAATAAAAAACTAATCATAAATTTAAAACCCATAATTTTTTTTAATTTTTATATAAAAATCTATTATTTAAAATCAATTTTTATTAAAAAGTATAATTTAATATTAAAATTTAGAAAAAAATTATATACATCAAATATTCATTATGAATGGTCTTTATAATAACATAAAGAACTCTCATATACTCTAATTATATAATAAATAGAGTTAATTTAATGTGATTATTTTATATTTTAATATGTATTTAAAATGTCAAGAATTCTCTTATATTTTTTTTAATAAAAACAGGGGTAAACTCAATTAATCACAAGAAACCAAGAAGTTTACAAACAAAAGCCAAAGCCCATACCAGCACAACACAAAGCAAAGGGGACGAAAACAGCCAATCACGTCCCCATATTGTCTCTATCTTCTCTCAAAATCCTATCTAGCTTCTGTCTAACTATCTCTGGCAACTGCTCCCAAACCTCCACATTGCATCCTCTGGCTCCCTCTGAGGCCCATTTGGCCAAATAGTCCACTGCCACATTCCTCTCCCTCAGAATATGGACGAAATTTACCAATTCCATGAGAGAGCTAATCTATAAAACCTGCTGAACAATCACTGAAAGCTACCAACTAACATACATAAATCTCTTCTCCACTATCATATCAATCAAAATCTATGAGTTGGCTTCACAAATCACCTTGCGCCATCCAAGCTCATAAGCTTTCTGCAAAGCGTGTAAAATCGCCATACCTTCCATCCTGTTGACAGTTTGTTCCCCCATGAATGTCGAAAAAATGAAGATGACCATTCCCGAAGCATCACAGCCTATACCACCAATTCCAGTCGGACCTGGGTTGCCTCTCGAAGATCCATCCGTATTGATTTTTGGGAAATTCGCTGGAGGGGGCAACCATCTACCACTCCTTTAGATCCACTTCTTGCCCCCATCCCTCCTAACACAAGCTGAGGAAGGCGCAATCCCCTGCAGTCCCAGCCTATCAGCCACCTCACATCCTCCTTAGACATAGGAAGCACAATCTCGCTCTTGGCATGGATGGTCTCTTGGAGCATCCTCTGAATGCGTCCCCACACCTGATGTGCATCAAGCTTAATATCAGCAAAAATCCTCTGATTCCTTTCAAGCCAAACCTACCAGAGGAGAAAAATCGGCCCCACATACCAAGCGTAAAGCAAGAAATGAGATACCGAGGTTGGCTTCCCCTGCCTCAACCAAAACTCCACCAAGGAAGAAGCATGTACATAGCTGCTGCACCAAACATCCCACCAGGAGTGCCAAAATTGGCTGGTAAACTGACATCTAAAAAAAAGGTGTGGTGAGCTCTCTTCCTCTATCCCACACAGGACACATTTGGATGGGCTAGCAAAGCCTCTCTTATGAATATTTTCCCATGTTAGACAACGGTTCCAAGCCAGTGACCACACAAAATAGTTACACTTCGACCATCCAAAGCTGCTCCAGGCCTTGCGCCACCAAGGAATCTCCCCATCCATAGATAAATTATGTTTAATTAATACCTGGTACCCCGAAGAAATAGTATATTTACCTCTAGGATTCAGGAACCATGCCAGCTCGTCCTCACCCCTAAGGGTGCTACAGTTATGCTAAGCCAGGATTATAATCAGGTCTACACATTCCACCTCCATCCCATGGATCGACCAATCCTCCTTGCCTTTCCAACGTGCCAAAATAAGCTGATCCTGGGTAACATAGGCTTTGAAGTCGCCAACTCTATCCCACCCCACCTCCTTGAACCTCTGGGCAAGCACAAACAAATGCGGGTATTGAGAAACAATAGGAGCATGTCCATCCCAAGAATCATCCCAAAATCTGGCATTCCTCCCACTATTGCAAATCCAAAATAGGCCACGCTTAATCAGAGCTGCTCCTTTCTTAAGCGTATCCCAAATCACTGACCCTTTTCCCATTAAGCCATACCTTGGGATTTCCTCTTGGGACCCTTCTGGCAAATACTTATGGGATAAAATTTTTGCCCACAGCTTACTCTGCTCATTGCACCATCTCTGATATAACTTTGCTGCCATAGCCTTCCCTACAATCATGGATTGTCTAAGCCCCAACCCTCCATACCGATTAGGATCGCAAACAACATCCCATCGGATTAAGCTCAATTTGGTAGTAGATAGACTACCGGCCCACAAGAACTGTCTAGCCATGGCATCCAGCTCTCTAATGAAACTAGCCGGTGCTATCTGTAACATACACCTGTCGATAGGCAAGGCTTGGACAACAGACTGGATTAACTAGATTCAACCGGTGAAGGATAGCCACCTGTAATTCCAATGACTAACCTTGGTCCTGAATTTGTTCAAAATCCCCTGCCAAGATTCCTTGGCCAACTGACTCGAAGAAATAGGCATTCCCAAATACAGAACTGGTAAACTCCCAATCTAAAATCAAAGAATGTTCCCAATACACCTCTGAATAGCATGAGGCATGTTGAAAAATAATATGGATGATTTATCCTCATTAATCCGCTATCCTGAAGCTGCCAAATAATCATCCAGGCACTTACGAATATTACTGGCCTCTTGTATCGTGGCCAGACCCATCAATGCGACATCATCAATAAACTGAAGATGGGAGAGAACAAGAATCCCTTCCCCCCATCGCCACCCCTGAATCACTCCTTCACTAGTGTAAGCCTTCATTCTCCTCCCGAGCCCCTCTGCCAATAGGAGAAACAAGTAGGGCGATAACGGGTCTCCCTGCCGCATACCTTGAGTTGCCCCAAATAAACTCGAATGTTCCCCATTGATCATAACGAAGAAAGATGTAGAAGTAATATAGCTCATTACCCAATTAATCCAGTCATCCTCAAAACCAAAAGCTTCCAGACTTCTCTGAAGAAAAGGCCACCCAACCCTATCATATGCTTTAGACATATCTAATTTCATAAACATAGCCTTCTCCTTTGACCTGGACATGGAATGGATGGCTTCCATTGCCATAACAATCCCGTCCAAAATCTGTCGGTCCTCTACAAAGCCACTCTGCTCCTTCGATATCAGCCCCTTCAAACATCCCTTTAATCTTTCGGCAATCAGCTTTACAATAATTTTGTAAATCACATTACAAAGAGAGATGGGCCGAAACTTGCTGAAACGATCAGCGCCTTCTTCCTTGGGGATAAGCATAAGGAATGTAGCATTCAAGGCTCGCAGCATCTGTTTGTTCTCATGAGACTCATGGACCACAACCAGTAAGTCATCTTTGATAATCTCCCAAAACTCTTGGTAGAATTCAATTGGGAAACCATCCGGACCAGGAGCTTTGCCTTTCTTCATCATAAAAACCATCTTTTTCAGCTCATCCATTGTAATGGGTTTCATCAGCTCTATCCTCATATTAGGAGAGACAATAGACGAAATGCTAGACAAGATTAATTCCTCTACAGCCTCATCACGAATCCCATTGTCCTGAAAAAGGAAACTGAAGTATTGTTCCGCCTCCTGACAAATGGCGCTAGTAGAATAAACTAGCTCAACTTCTTTCATCCTTAGAGATGATATCACATTACCATGATGCCTCGCTTGGACCGAATTGAAGAAGAATGCCGTATTCCTGTCTCCTTCTTGCAACCACTCAATCTTAGCCTTCTATTTCCAGAATATTTCTTCCCTCAACTCCCATTCCTCCAGCACCTGGGCTACCTTCCCCTCTTCCTGCATTAGAATTGAAGTCAACCCATCCTCTCTGATTATTCTGGTAATATCATTCAACTTCTGTTGTGCAGCCTTCTTTTCCTGAAATAAGTTGCCAAAAATCTGCTTATTCCACCTTTGGAGCTGGTATTTTACATATTGAAGAAGCTTGGCAAAAACATACATTGCCGTGCCCATTTTTGGCTGACCCTCCTTCCACCAATCTGCAATGTGATTGAACAACTCCTGATCTCTCAGCCACATAAGCTGAAATTTGAAATGAGGTTTCCATTGCCTTTGGGCCGAAGAGATGGTTAGCTGAATCAGCTAGTGATCCGACCCATGCCAATCTAGGATCTCAAAATTTAGATTCCAACACCCCCCACCCAAAATCATGAGGTGAGAAATCTTTCAAGGCGCTCTGTAATACACTCTTCTCCCAACCGCCTATTATTCCAGGTGAATCTACCATTGCTTGGCTTAATGTCCACTAAGTTAAGCTCCAATATCTTTTCCTTGAGCAGAAGAGAAGACGGCTCCACTCTAGTGTTGCCCCCCCTTTTCTCAGAAAAATATAGAATCGCATTGAAGTCCCTTGCTATGATCCAAGGGTGGTATGGATATTCATGGCGAAGCACCTGCAAGTTATTCCACACTGTTTGCTTACCCTGTAGATCATTAAGAGCGTATATGTTTGACAATAGAACATACTCTCCTGACTCTGTGCACATTGCAACCATGGAGATCACACACCTGAAAACAATCCAGGCAACTGGCCGCACTTTGCAAGGATTCCAAAAACAAGCTAACCCTCCTGCTGTCCCATGAGCTCCAATACATTGGCAATGACCCTACCTCCAGAGTTTTGGAGCTAAGTCGAACATGTAATCCACTGACACTTTGGTTTCCTGTAGAAAGAGAATATCAGGACGTCTACTTCTTATGAGATCCTGAATAGCCTTTTGTCTGGGGCTACTATTCAAACCCCTCACATTCCAAGAGATTGTGATCATTTCATAGAGTTCGTGAAGTGCTCATCCAAGGTCCTGACCGACCCCGATTCCACCAAATTCTCCCCCATCATTTTCAACTTCTCTAAATCTTTTCTCCTACATGCTTTTGTTCCTTTATCAGCTGTCCCTTTTTTTCCTTCCTTCTGGAGAATACCCAAACAAGGAGGCATCTTCCCTTTCTTCTCCCCTCCTATAGCCGATTGTGATGTTGGCGCCCTCTCCATTTCTAAGTCCTGATTCGCCTCCCCTGTCATCTCTAAAAGAACCTGTCCTTCTCCTTGCTCCTCCATAATCATTGGCAGGGGGTGAACCTCAGTATTTATAACAAGAGAAGAGGAGGCTGTACCATCCAATCCCATTTCACTGTCTCTTTACTCTATAATGGGAAAACCAAGGGTAATCCCCTGTTGTCCCAATTCTTCCAAAATTGCAAACCTGTTAAAAGTCTCTCCCTCCTGTCGCTCCCTGAAGGTATGCTTATGTCTGCTACTTCTATTTCGGGACTTGACCTGCACAAAACCCTCCATGTCTTTATCCCCACCTGCTTCACCTTTCTTTTTCCTATCATCCAAGGCAACATCCTTCTCCTAAGGAATGGAGGCTTGTTGCTACCCTTCTGATTTCGCCTTTGGGCATCTTCAAACCAAATGTCCATATTCATGGCACAGGTAGAATCTAAAGGGCATCATCTCATAATCTAGTTGCTGAACCCACGAATAAGATCCTGCACTCATCTCTATGGCTTTCGGAATAGGCCTACTCAAGTCAATTTCAATGCAAATATGAGCAAAGGACATAAATTTCTTACCCGTGGTTTGAGAGGATGATCCCACTGGCTTCTCGAGCATTACAACAATCAGCTGTAAGACATCCTCCCTACAACATTAGATAGGTATGCGAGGGAGCCTAACCCACACCGGGACACTATTAGGCAGCTCCTCAGAGGGATTGAATCCTGTATGCCAAGGCTTCATAAAGAGGCCTACCTGATTGTAGAAATACGAACCTCCCTTGAAAACTCGGTCCCTGTCAGCCAGGCAGTTGAAAGAGACCATAAAGTAGCTGTTGGCTAGCAATACTACTTCCATTTCCCCCTCCGGCTCCCATACCCTTCGAGCCTAATTTTCCAAGAAGGGCAAAGACACTTTCAGCCCCAGAAACTTGCAATATAATGAGTGTTTGGAATAATATTCCACGTCCTCAGCAATCATTTCAAAAGGTATAATGAGCTTGGGTCACTCCTCACACCATTCTAGACAACCATTAGTTTTGGATATTTTTTATCCTCCCGCAATACTTGCACCCTGTAAACCACCATTCTGCCTTGTCCCAGACCAATCCTTGAAGCTGGCGTCGTTACTTTGGGAAAAATTGCTCACCACTTCCTTGAAACTCCTTTCTCCGCTGAACCTGGTTTGTTCCCCTGTCACCATCCACACACCGACCAACAAACCGCCTCCTACTCCTTGCGTTGAACTACCCTCCACGCTCTCCTCGCTTCACCTTCCACTGCTATGCACTCTCCGTTAGCACCGAACCAACAGCTAGGGCACGATTGCCCTAGCTGGTCACCGAGATGCAGAGCTCGGACATCCTCCCGCCTCTTACCTAATCGACTTTTTATGACACCATAATTCTCTTATATTTTAATTATAGAAAATTATTTAATTTAATTTACGTATTTATATTTTATTATATATAATAAAATTATACTTATTAAATATTGTGTATGATAAAATTACTATTTAAAAATTTGTGATTATACTGAAATATTTTAAACATTCAAAATTAATCATGTGAATTTTTAGCATTGATATTTGTTTAATATTATTATTATAAAGATGATATAGTGTTTGCATTTGTTTGTGTGCTAAAAAACAATCCATTAATACACTACAAACTTTTCAACCTCAATGTATTGATTTATATTTTACCATAATTATTGTTGAAATTTTTAATGTATATTACAATATTATCCAATTGCTCATACCCTTCCCATTAATGTTTAAGATTGTTGATCAATTTTGGCACAAGTGGATTAATGTTTTTATTTGTTCATTATCTAAAGTTAAACAACTATAGATTTTTCTTTTTACCACATTCAAAGACAAATATCTATTGTAGAGAAAATATCGAATCGAAGGTAAAGAAAAAAGATTTATTTATTTTCATGAGTTCTTTAGTAGATAGAGGAAATCATGATCCTTAGTACTCACAATCTGATAACAAATTGGCCATATAAATGCCCATAATTTTTGATGTGGTCAATTTATCATCATGATAATGTTTAGAAATCCTTTATCTTATTTCACTCTTCATTGGTATGAATGTATTAAATATTTTAGACATGTACCATTAAAATATGAATGGAAAACAACTTTATAGAGGGTTTAATTACTTTTATTAAATAATACATCTCATTCAACACGCTTTAACTATTTTTAAGCCATGTTATCTTAAATTATATAATCTTAATTATTTCCCATTATTTATTTACAAACTACAATTGATTTAAACACATCAATATAAAAAAATTTATTGTTAACATATTGTAATTATAATTTTTTAAATACTTATTTATGATTAAAGATGATCATATTTTTCAGTATTTCCTTTTATAAAAAATGGGTTTTGTTCCAAATTTTTCAAGTGAATTATTGAATAGGTGTTGATTTTGTGTACAAAATTATAATAATCATATTTGATTAAAAATTCAAGTGAAATTTCATTTATAATTATTAATTTTAATTATTTTCACATATCATTTTCTTGTAAAATTAATCATATTGCATGAATGCTAACATGATTAAAAAATTCACATGAAACCCCTTAATGCCATTACTCATATAGAAATACTTAAAATATCTATCTAAAATAAATAAACCATACAGATGTTAAACTCCAAAAAATAGGTAAAAAAAAATACTTAACTTCATTGTCCCCTTTCTAAAACTTCTAGCATTTATATTTGTGGTATGACATACACGTCTAAGTAAAAAACTAGTAAAGGCATAAACATGTTAGATGTAAATGCATACACCTATTAAAATTAAATGTGAAACAATAAGGAAAACATGGCAGTGACTTCTTTAGATGGAATGATAGCCATATGAAAAGGACGTAACCAGAAAAATACAAAATCAAAAATTTACCAATGAATTTAGCTTATATTTAATATTAATTATTACCAAAAATTAGAAAAATGTATTGTAATAGTCACATGATGAGGTTTCAAATATGAAATTTATCTAAATATACATAAATTTTGATATCTATAATTGTACATATTTTTAATATTATTAGAAGTAAAAAATGTATAAAAATAAATAATATACTAATGTAAATATTACTTTTATTATTTAATAAAATAGACAAATCAATTTTTAATTAAAATTAATTTTATTTTATATAAAAATTTAAATTTTAAAATTAAATCAATGTCATTTTTAATTCATGTTAGTTGTATTACTTAATTTTTTTCTATTACAATATTTTTTTATACATTTGAATTGGGTAAGCCCACCTTTGGCTGGTGTGGAATCTAGATTGAGGCACAATAGGAGGCTTGACTCTCTAAAAGGATATAAGAAGAAGAAATGAAGGTAAAATATACTTATATAATAATAAACCTACAAGGTAAATTGAGTAGGGCATAAAAATAGAGCAAAATATCAAACCAAAAACAATGCCTAAATAGAATGGGCAAGGTACAAACAAAAGTGCCATGTGGAACCTAATGAGGACCTTTCCTATATTTTACCTAGGTATTAAAGTCATGTCTATCTTTTATATTATTTTATAATTATTTGAAAATATAATGGTATGTATTGTTATTAGGAGTAAATAGGTGAGATTTAGGAGAATCCTACCCACCCTTGAGGGAATCCAGCATGTGAATGTCAATTAGGTATTCCATTTCTTTTCTAGGAGGGATGTTTGAAGTAGAAATTATGAATTACTTAATTCTAAAACTAACTCTCAATAAAATTGATCATCTAATTTATTTTAAAAATTTCCTTATCATTTTGATCCTATATCTTTATTCAAGCAAGGCTCAATTAAATTAAGTGTAGTCTATCGTTCTATGAATTTCATTCAAGTGGATCAAAAACATAATGACAAATATATAATGTGGATCCATCAAGTGGAATAGAAACAATCTAAATAGGAGCCTCTAGGGAAATCGAATCATAAAGGATGATCATAGGATTATCCTTCAGTGTAGAACAAACTAATTCTTCCACTAACTCCAAAAAATCAACCAAATCCAAGATCAACTCTTTTCTTGGCTTGTCAACCTTAACTTTTTTGGTTTCAACTATAATAATATTCAAACAAGCCCCATTTATCCTTCTCATCCCATTCTTTTCCATCAAACATGAATTTTGGGTCAACATCAACACTTTTATCTTATCCAAAGTGGAAAAATTAAACAATAGAAATATTATTGATTGATGTGTCTCAAAACCCCTGACTTTCCCTTTGAATATTGCCACATAATATTCAAGAGAGCATATTAGATAAAAGGGGAGACTAGCCTTAAAATTTTATTAAAAGTGAATTAGGAGCATGAAATGATGGGATATAACTAGTCTAAATATGGAGTTAAGAGTTAGTTACAACATCACCTTCTTGTAGTCTTATGGCCATAACTCAAGGATTTCAATCAATCTAAAGATTTAGATAACTTGTTGCACATTATCCATTGAGTCAAATTTCTTAAATACCCATTAGTATTTTATGGTATTTTCCTTCTAATATTTGAGGTCATTAATGAACAACCCTATAAATTTGGTAATGGATTCCCTAGAAACATCACTCCATATTTACCTTTTTACCATACATATTTATTTATAAACATCCAAAAAATCCTTGGATAAATTGGAGTCATGTCCAACTTTTATCATCATGAAATGTGTGAGTCCATGCTTCTCAAGAATTCCCCATAGAATGGGGTTATTAATTTTAATAGTAGATTAGGACATTAGTTCCACAAAACCCACTCCAAATTTGGTCATTTTTCACTCAACAGATTCATGCTCAAAATTCATGTCTTTGTTTTTCTTTGTTAATAATTCTTGGATGGAATCCATTAGAAAAAAGTGGAAAAACTAAATCTTTTAGTAGCCATAACAAAGTATTAAAACCTTAATGAAGAAGAATAAGACCAAGAAAAAAACATAAAATGAGAAAGAAACAAAAGTATTAAGTAAACATTAAGGTTATTAATTATCACATGAGCACCTTAGGAAATTATAATCCAAAAAATAAAACCATGATTGTAAAAGTTGTGATTGTGAATCAAAAATGTAAAAGCCTCATCATGAGAAGACATGAGGAAGTGAGATGATAATTAATTTACCACAAGGTAAATAAATAATGACAAGGAATGAGTAATATGAAATAAAGGATAATCAAATCCATCACACAAAATTTATATTTCCATCATACTCCCATCCAAAAAATGTTCCAATAATGATGCTCTAGAAAAATGGTAAAAAAAAATTGTTTGTGTCAAGAAATTTAAAAAATATAAGACTCAAACATGAAGAAAAATCAAAACATGTCTAAAAATTTTTATC
>JARHVA010005326.1:730000-747500 GCA_037957365.1 Torreya grandis
ATAAATATATGGTGTGGCTATGACAATATAAATCCCTTTAACATTAGTAATATTTTGACAAAGGTTTGTGGAAAAAACCATGTGTAAAATTTGGATCACACTCCATGAACCATCATCATTTTATTCTCTCATCCTCATGATGGTTCATATAGTGTGATATAAAACTTTGATCAAAATTTTTAATATGTTTACTTATAAAAATCTTTATCTAAAATTTTTGGATTATGAAAATATTATCTCTTTCATCATTATCGATTTATTTCTTTGAATGTCTGAGTATTATCATTTCTCAAGTTCATTTGGTTTTCTTGTTAATGGTTCCATCTTTATATTAAATTTAATATTTATTTTGATTATCTAGATTTTTTATGAGATATTTATTGTTTCAAGAGATTTTTATTAAAGGACATGCTTTTAACTATTATTATTATTATTTCTATTATCCTATTTTAAAAGATTCATTTTCCTTTACATATTATTTGAAATTTAAAATGGATTATACATGATCCTATATTTATGATATAGAAAACATAATAAAGTGTTTTTATGGATGTTTTGGACAAGAATAATATATATAAACCATTTAAAGTCATGTTTAAGATGAAACTTTCAAAAATATTTATTATTAATGAATTTTCAACATATGTTTTCAACATTATACAATATCATAAGCCCTTCATTTGGTAACATTTAATTTTTCTATTGAATCTTGTGACATTTATAATTGTTTTATGATGTAATTTGTGTTTCTATAGTCTAAATAAGCATGTCATTCATATTTCATATTAACATTATCACCTATGTTATGATAGAGTATAATATTATAATTTTAGACATTTCTAATGATTATAAAATATAAATTTATGCCTGGGTGCTTTTAATTTCATCAATGACATCATATTACTTATAATATTACACCTATATCAAGACCAAACCATGTAAAATATTAGGAGTTTAATTTAGTTAAGCCCACCTTACATTTGATAAAAAATAATAAACATAGAAATACTACATGCCCTAATATTCCATATTGTCATATCACTATTATCTTAAGGACCTATCACATAGTGAGCCATGTAAAATGCATTGGTAGTATAAAAAATATATATATATAAACTATAATTGCATTTGTACTTAAACTATATCTATTACTAACACTATATCCATTTTAAAACCATATTATAATATTATATTAAAAATGTGAGTAAATAAGCATGTACATATTTGTTAAAATTATAGAATATCCATATAATCAAGACTAAAAACATGTACATTATCTATAATCTTGTTTTAATATAATGTATAGAGTGAATGGAGTGAAGGTGACAACTCAAATTTTAAAAATTAATGAGTTAAGTGGGGAAGGTAATGTAGATGCAAAGGATGGATGGATATTTGATAAGACAGGTGCAAATTTGGCCCATTACATGCCTATTAAAGGTCAAGTGGCATTTGGAAAACCATCAATAAGTGTCTTATAACCAATTTTACAAGATAAAAGGAATATTCCCCCCAACATCAATGACAAGGTTTCTTGGGATGAAAATCTAAAAGGAAATATTGGATAATACCATGAGATTCACCATAATCAAGATCTTAAAATTTTTGAATAAGGTGAGAGGTATAAAATTTTTATCCCTGACTCTATCAAATCTTACTACTTAGTAACAATTTTAAATTTCATAGTTGGGATGTTCTTGGGAGTGTGACAAGACATTGACACCTTCAAACTTTGGGCATCTAAAAGGTGGGAACCTAAATTACACCTTGAAAAATCTTCTATGAGTAATGAATTTTTCCTTATTAACTATAAAAATGAGGAAGACTGTACGAATATTCAAATTGGAGTTCCTTGATTTACAGTTAGGTCTTGTCTCTTTCTAAAAAAATGGAAAGCTAGATTTGACCTAGATCAAGAAGGAATTAGCCTTATGCCTATATGGGTTAGTCTTCCTGGTCTCCCCCTTGATTTTTGGGATGAATATTATTTCATTATCTTATCCAACACAATGGGATATCTGATAACTTTCAAATATGCTACAAAAAACAAAACTTATCTAGTCCATGAAATATTCTATGTAAATTCATGTATGGATCAGAACCTCCTTACAACCATAACTTTGGAATCTTAAAATGGTAAGTGGATTAAAAATATAGAATACAAATACTTAGCATTAAAATTTAATGGTTGAATTAAATTTCATCATTTAATTAGTTAGTGCCCTTCATTCATTAAAAGGGGAATACATTTGTATTTATAAAGGATAAAAAATATTGTGAAAGAAAACCAAATTATCCTCAATCCTACGTAGATAAAAATATATCATTTAACACTTACAACATAATAAGAAAAAAACACACTCTATAGGTAAATAACCATTAATGAAATGAGAAAACTCCATAAAATAATGACTAAAATCTAGCCATCATAGATAAGCTTCAAAAAGAGAAGTCCAATAAAGAGAAGGATGGACCATTCAAGACTAACCAAGTAGATAATTAAAACCCATCTCAGAATAGAAACATAAATAAAACTAATATAAATGTAGCTAAGGACAAAGATTTCCCAATGATGTCTAAGGTAAGTATCTTTCAACATATATAACCTATCCTTCTGATTTCCAAAATTAATATACCATTAACAACAACATTCAATGCCTTTAATCCTCTAAATATGAATAAGGGGAACATAAGGAAAATCATCCAATTCAAACATCAGAACCAAAATCACCTAAATAATTACTCAAATAAAAATAAATATTAAATAATCAAATGTGTCAAGATACTCAATGAATAGTACAACAAGCAATCTTATCTCCAACAAGTAGAAGGAACAATAACAAAGATGCAATTACCCCTCAGCATGAAAATGGATTCAGAAACCTTTTAAATTTTATAACTTGTATAAAAAATGGAAGGCCAAATAAAGTATCTACCAATAACAAACAATTAGACCAAGACTTAGTAGATGTTTACCAATCTACAATACATGAATGATTCAACAAACTCCACACAAGAAGTTATCATGAAAATTAGATGGAATATAAGATGCATATATCACCATAACAAACATATAATCTTTATAGATATTATAAAAAACCAAATTCCTTCTATCATTGAAATACATTAAAATAAAATGGAGGAAAATAGTTTAGATGAAATTAAAAACAATGTTTAGAATGAGGCTAAGATGGTATCAGTCAAATTGATTGTAGCATATAGGGGCATAGCTAATTTAAGGGATGACTAGATTCTAAGTGGATAAATAATTATCAAAAGTACTCATCATCTAAGAATAATAATTAATGATAAATATTTAAATAATATTTTTGTCCTTTCAAATATCTATGCTCCAAAATCTTCTTTAGCTAAAAAAAACTCTAGTTTTATTTCACTACTTTTAGATCAACCTATAATAATATTAGATGGATTGTCATAGGTGAATTCAACACCCCCTTTTCCCTTGTGAAAAAATAGGGGTTCTCAAATTTTCTAAAATAGTATAGAAGACATTACAAATGTCATTTCTCAAAATACACTCTTGGATGTGGAAATGAGAGTATCTCCCTTTATGTCATCAAATAGATACCTTGGGGACAATTTGATTTAGGTTCTCCTTGATTGTGTTCTTATAAATACCAATTGGTTGTAGACTCAAGCTTTTAAACTCTCTTCTCTTCCTCATATTGTTAACTTCCAAAAACTATTTTTTTTCATTATGGAGAATAATGAGAACAAGATAAATATCCCTTCAAATTTGAGCACATGTGGTTCTTTAATTAGAATATAAAGGAAAGGATTAAATAATGGTGGGAAATTGATACCCAAGATATACCATGTATAAGATTGCTAAAAAGTTGAAAATGTCAAAAGAAACATTTAAATATGAAATCACAATGGTTTCGGTAACATTTTCCACAAAAATGAGAAAGTTAAAAATGACCTCACCTTATAGAAGAGTAAATTGCTAATGAAAAATTGATGGATGAACTCTATTTAAAATCCTCCTCAGTGATTATCACAACATAATGGCTTGTGAGGAAATGTTCTATAATCTCAAATAGAGAGATATTTGGACTAAAGAATGAGATTGGAATAAAAACTTCTTCCACTTATCTACCTTAAAACATATAAACCAAAAATAAGATCTATAAATTAACTTGTGAATATGGATTGGTCTGTCAAGAGCTAGACCAAATTAAGTAAGAAATAACTAGTTACTTCATTAACCCATTTGTAGCCAACAATCCTATTAATATATCCAAATATCAATCATTTTTTCATTTAATTACTACTCTCATTTATGGCTCTTATAATTCAAACATTCTCAATAACATCTCCAAAAAAGATGTTAAAGATGCAGTGTTTCTTAATCAAAAGGACAAGGCCCCTAGGTCTAATGGTTTTACTATAGCATTCTTCCAAATATTCTATGAAATAGTCAAACCTAACATAATACAAGATTATTCATAGATGTTCTAGATTGGAACTATTCTAATGGATTTCCATAACACATTTTTTACGTTGGTATCTAAATCTTCTAGTGCTTCAAATCTCAAATACTTTTATCCCATAAACCTATGCAATATAGTTTACAATTTTTTTACTAAACTCCTGGATCTTCACCTTTAGCCTTCAATGATCAAAATTATATCTCAAAACCAATGTGTATTTATCAAATAAATAAAACTGCAATATGGTATTATGGTGGTCCATGTGACAATGCATTCTATGAATTGAATCAGGGAAGTAATAGTGATTTTTAACTATATATGAGTACGGATTAGGTTTAATTATGGGCCAATAATACATGTAGTATAATAGCATAGAATAAATTTAAAACCATACCATTATTTGGTAAAAATATCAATAAAAATAAATATTTATTTCATTAACCCTTTCCTACAATAGGGATTTACTTAAACAAAAACCACCTTCATGTAACGTCTTTCTAATGTATGATCTTACACGTTTGAGAAATATGTTCCCAACATCAACAAGTACAAAAATTATATGATCATCAAGGGTTTTCCACGTGAATTGAATATATATAGGACTCATACAATCAACTAGTATTCCTCTCAATAATAATTTACAACCATGTTGTAATTGAGTGGAACCCAAACAAAACATTTCATTTAGGAAAATTTTCCAACATAATGATTGAACATGTCATGACATAACAACATACACCATTTTTATCCAACAAGAAAGAAGACTATATCCATACTAAACCCATAAGAATGAAGTCCAACATATATATATATATATATATATATATATATATATATATATATATATATATATATATATATATATATATATATATATATATATATATATAATTTAGGAAAATTTTCCAACATAATGATTGAACATGTCATGACATAACAACATAAGCCATTTTTAGCCAACAAGAAAGAAGACTATATCCATACTAAACCCATAAGAATGAAGTCCAACACACACACACACACACACACACACACACACACACACACACACACACACACACACACACACACACACACACACACACACACACACACACACACACACACACACACACACACACACACATGTATATATGTATATTTGTGTGTGTGTGTGTGTGTGTGTGTGTGTGTGTGTGTCTACATATATATATATATATATATATATATATATATATATATATATATATATATATATATATATATACATGTACATGTACATATACATATACACACACATATACATAGATATACATACATACATACATACATACATATATATGTATGTATGTATGTATGTATGTATGTATATATATATATATATGTATGTATGTATGTATGTATGTATGTATGTATATGTATATGTATATGTATGTGTGTGTGTGTGTGTGTGTGTGTGTATCTATGTGTGTGTGTGTATATATATGTGTGTGCGGGCATTCTCTACCTGTGCTTGCACTCGAGTTAGTAAAGCGCAGGTCTATGGAGAAGCACAGGGAAGAGTTGTGCCTATTATATGTCCTTGATGTGTGCCAGAATACAAGATCCTTGAGCACATGATTCATAAGCAATGTGGATTCAAGATGCAGAACCCTAGGTCCCAAATGATCAAGTACAGGTGGAGCGCAAAGAGCAACTATGAACTATAAATAGTGCACGAGATATCCAATCTTTATGTGCACCCTTATCTGAGGTCTTCTTCAAGCTTAACCAACGTAGTTCCGCACTTGTGCGTAGGATATTACGTTTGTACCCTTGAAATCAGCTAAACGATAATAGTTCCATGCTCAATGTTGTAGACTCTTACTCCCCGCGTAGGACCTTCATGCTCAGCACCCCACTGAAATGTTCCCCCACACCGTAGAGTATCCACGGGTACAAGTTTCAAATCATAACAGAGCCCTTGATGAGTTGTAGTTGGGGCGAAAGAAGTCTGTAGGATTATATGGCACACGAAGGAACAAGTAGCAAAAGGACACAAGTTCAACATTTTTGAACTTTTTCCAAAAATAGGAAAGTGCAAGTTGGACATTTTGCCCAAAACTTTTGAAGACCTAAGTCTTCAGACTTTTTGTGTTGCACTAGATTTCGGACATTTGGTCCACGAATTTTCAAGTCAATCCTTCATAAGCTTTTTTTCGGAGATTTTGTGTGAGAATTTTCAAAGTTCAATCTTTCAGTACTTTTCTTTGAAATTTCTGTATGGACATTTTGTCCATGATATCTCAAGATCTAAGCTAGCAAAACTATTAAAGTAGAATGTGCTCAAGGATGTCAACATTAAGCCACAAAAAATAACCATTAGGATTTAAAAAATCCTTAAAACTTTCAAGTTGATTGTAGGGTTGATAGGTGGCAAGTTCACAAAAGTTTGGTTCAAAGATCAACGGTCCATGGACATTCACCCAAGTTAAAAGGTCAAGCTTCATGATCAGTGATTTGCATTCATTCGTACAATGAAGATAAAATGAAGAGTAAAAGGTCAAAGTGGCAAGCGACCTTGTAAGAGAACGTGAGATCGACAAGTATCAAGATCTCGAGAAAGTGGCAATAGATCTAATGATGTGAGGAGGACAAGTGTCATGATCTTATCTAGTTAACAAGTAAATCAATGGTTCACGATCGGTTATGCATCCTGCAGATTGATGGCGTGAACGAAAGAAAACTTTTCATAGGGTTCAGGTCGAATGTGGTAGTGACATGTGTTACAACCATGATGATCTAGGTAGAGATCGATGAATAGTGTTCAACCTTCTGGATAAAGATCAATGGTTTGTACTCAACCCTAGACATAAAGATCAACTGAGTGTATTTAATCCTACACATGGAGCTCAATAGCATCCATCCAATATTTCATGTCAAGATCAATGATGCAGAAAAGGTTAAAAGTCATAGGGAACCCACAAATTTGCCAGGTGGTAGGATCTCAAAGGCCCCTTCTAAAAAATGATAGACGTCCCTCCAAAGGACATGTGTCAAGCCCATACTACTTTTTTTAGCAATCCAAAGGACTCCATTGAGTACCCAAAATGAATATGCATGTCCCCACTGGACTCACAAGATGATGGTGTGTATCATCCCTATAAAGATGTGCCCAAAGATTGATAGGTTACCTCCAAGGATGATGTGTGGCTCCATCTAAGTTGCACATTTAATATAAATTTTTTTACAACTGATAATAAGGTTCTTGAGGGAAATAAAATGGTGATGTGTGTGGTTGTGATGGCCTACTAGAAAGACACATATTTAGGGAGGGTCTTAACTAATTGTGAAAAGTGATAAGTGGCACTCACATAGTGAAATTGAAGGGCCCCACCTGAGAACTCAAAATAAATGGATAAGTGCCACATGGCATAGTGTGTGTGGGTTATCACAATCAGAAGTATCTATAATGCCTGAGATAAATCAAAAAGTGATAAGTTGCAAGATTTAAGCCAACTAAGGAGTTTGGTCAATTTTAAGCCCCAGGAATGCCTAGATGGATATGATGTGGCATGCCATGTGTTTATATATGGTGATATTTCGCTTCAAATCTAAAATCAATAGTTCATTCATAATGGGAAAGAACCTAAAGTGTAGAAGGTCGACAAGTTACCCCATAACACATTTTCCAAATAGCCATAGATGATCATATGCCTCTTTTCTAGCTAGAGCATTCTAAAATCCATCATCATGAGATAATAGGATCTATTTAGGATGAGAAACATGGGAGGATGTGTGGACAAATAGAGGAACAATTAATATACTTGAACAAATAATTTTTGATCTCTTATGCATTAATGCTCCTTGCAGTTACAATGGTTTAATTAATCTTTTTCGATCTCTTTTATATTAATTGCTCCCTATTAGTTCATTTTGGCATGCAAGAATAGAGGAAAGGGTAATAATTGGCTTTAAGACACCCCTCACCAAGGCTTAACCACACCACTATTTTTGGACACGTGTCCCAATATTGTCTTTCTTGGGTATTTGATCATTTCTTGTGAAGCCAAAAATAGGTCCTTCTAGGCCTAATAGAGATTAAATATGGGTGACTCAATCGAGTACCTACAGCCACTCAAGGAAAAAAATGTTATGAATTTATTAAGCGTAAGGATATGAATATTTTGTCTTCACAGACAAGTTGGCACCAAAAAAGGTAAAAAGTGAGGAATGTATAAATAGAAGGATTTTCTTCTCTTCAAGGGGGTTGTTGGTCATTGTTTTTAGGTCATTATTATTATTTAAGTATAAGTTATTTTAAATTTTGGGAGCACTAATCTGTACATTTTGATTCCTTTGCTAAGGTGTTTTTATCTGTATAGCCATTATCAAGATTTTAGAGCATATTTAATGTCTCTCCTCTTCAACATGGAGTAAATCCACCATGCTTGTCCCCATGGCAGTGTTTTACAACATTGAAGTGTATAAAATTTCTTTTCAATTTAATGAAAGTTATTGTGGTTATTACCTTTTCTTGTTGATGAAATGCAATATGATATTTTACATGCTATGTTGATTGGCTATCATGTTTTGTGTTTATGTATGGTTCTCATCATGGGCATAGATCTAGGTTATAAACCCCTTTTTACATATAGGGTTAGGAATATCTTGTTATATAACTTGTAAGGTCACTCTAGGTTTATGGATTTGATAGGGAAGAGTTTTTTGAAATCTTAGTTTGAGGGTATCTTCTGATCTTTCAAGAGTCTTTAGGTTTTTACCATTCGCTTGTTATGAGTTTTGATATATCTTTGCAAACAAATTGTTGTTATGAATACTACCAGATACCATGCCTTTTGAAAATACACTAGCACATCACCCTCCTCTTTACAAATTATTTACCTACCCTACTTTGTCCCAACCTACAAATAATACACCTAATTGCATAATATAATTATTATTAGCCATGCAAATGAGTAAAACCTTTCTGATATAAATTGTGTTGTAGTTTGTGCTTTAAATCTGAGTATTCCAATCTTCTTTTCATCTCCTTATTGTTGAGAAAATACTTACAATGAAGGTTGCATGCACTTTTTTATCTATATTTAGTAGTTTGTATATGATTTAGTACATTTGTTCAGTCTATGTGACAAGCCTTCTTGGGTGGAGTGAAAATTTGGTTGTGCCTTGGTCTAATCTATCACTCTTTAAGTTAAAAATCATAATGTAGATTGAATCACAAAATCTCTCCTTATTGGAAAGCTACCCATTACATCTTGTCACCTTGGTTCAAGCAGAGGCATAAGTAGTAAGGAGTTGACCATACCCTCTATAGGTGCCTCTCAGTCATTTTTTAAAATTTGGTTCACTCTAGATAACAAACCCTTCCCTAAGTATAATGACATATTAGTGTTTTTTTCATCTTTGTTATCCATTTTCTTTAAGCATGCAAGACTCAGCATAATAGGTGTATAACTAGGAACCAACACACAACTGACACCACTGCTAGGGACTAAGGACACCCATGGCCTTTTTGTTGTTGGGGACTCTTGTAGAGAGATGTCAGTGCTTCATTTTGAAATTTTCTTTGCATATTTTTTCACTAATTTGATTATCATTAGTTCATCAATGTTGCACACTTTACTAGCACTATTATCATGGACATAATTGATCATGGTTATGTGTGTTGTCGAAACCTTTTGTAATGAGATACAAGTGTTTCATGATCAAAGATATCTTTTCCCTTTTGAATATTGTTCTAAAAATTTCAATCTCTTTGCTCCTTATCTCATCAACAAGCTTTATCAAGTCTAATTTAATCATATATCACAATCAGTCCATTAATTTTTATATTTTAGAATTTTGATTCTAGTGGTGAATCTGATTCTATTGGTGAATATGATTTTATTATGTAGTTTCGAGAAAGATTAATGCCTCTTTTGAATATCTTAGTTAATTTCAATATTTGAGTTTTTTCTCCCATAAATTTGGAAATATTGAGGTCATCCTTCAAAGGTGACTCATCCAAACAATTTGTCCCACCCCTGAGTTTACATCAAATTTCAAGGAGACAAGTTTGGAGGGGTATTGAACAACATAGTGTAGATGCAAAATACTACTTGGACTGTCAAGATTATGATAATATTAAACTTGTTTTTAAAACCCCTATTATTGATTACTATCATAGCTCTCGTAGAAACTATGAAACATATAGTCCAATTTATTATCTAGCTCCATCTCAACCAGCTAAATCCCCTACTATGTTTGATCCATCAGGTCTACCTCATTCACCGCCTCATGACCCTTTGCTATTTATTCATCAGGCATAGAGACCAAGATGAAAATGAACATCCTCCATTCTAAATCCACTAATTTAGACCTATCAATTTTGATGAGATGGAAGGTTATCCCAATAAAGTCCCATATGAAGTAAGGTAGTGCCTTCCAACATTCTAAAGGAATAATTCAGTGGTCGATGATTAGCACTTGGTGGATTTTCACAATATCATTGAAGATTATGAGGTTGAGAATGAATAGGTGTGAAATTAATTTTTTTTAAATATGATGGAAGAAGATGCATGAGAATGGTTTAATTCAATTCCTCATAGATGGATTGATTCAGGGCAAGAGATGAAAATGTTTTAAAAATATAATATGGTTATATAATCGATCCTAGAATTCTTTTGGTTGAGTTTGAAAACATAAAAAATAACCCAAATGAGTACATGTAGGACTTTAGCACATGGTTCAACAAACCTATGATGTGGCTACCCGAGAATATTTAGCCTAGTGATACAACATGATCAAATAATATGATGCCTTTGATAAGAAAGTTATGTAATAATTGAGGGATAAGGCTCCTTCAAACCTAAGGTTAGCATTCTATATGGCCATCCAAATTTAAAATAACATAAAAGTTATGGGAAAGCCTTTGAATACATGGATTGATATAACATTGGTCAATCCAAAAAAGAGATAATAAAAAAAGATAACCAATCTTGAAGAGACTATTAAAACTTTGGCTTATTCCAACAAAGAGATTTCCTACAAGTTGTCTAGAGATGAAAAGGGGATCCCTCATGTGTCTATTAGTCAAGAGAGGGATAAAAATCCAAATCAATCACAAGAGAGAACTACTTCCCATAATCATGGTAATGACAAAGGGAAGAGGCCTGGACATATTGAAAGAATAGATATAAATCAAAATAAAGGGGATGGAAAATAAGTGTTTGATATTTTAAATGCCAAATTGAATGTACTAGGTTATGACCTTGATGTTCATTGGTGTGACAAGTTTTTCATTCCACATCTTCAATGTGAAACAACTGAACTAGTTGATGAAGATGCAAATGAACATGAGTCTGCATCATCTGAAGATGAGATTTTGATGTTCACTTATCAAAGTCCCTAAAACAAAATGACTACCTCCCTAGAATTTTGGAGTGTTACTACTATTGATCAATTTTGGAGTGAAGTTGAAGTTGAAAATGTAAATGTACTAACTTGAAAATTTGCTTATAATGTTAATATGGCACAAGCATGTGATTTACCCATTCATGATTTTTACTTTTTAAGATCAATGGTGCTCCAAAAATATGATGAGTTAACTTTGTTAATTGAGTATATATATCTGCTAGTTAATGTAGAAATTACCTAAGAAAAGGAATAAAACTTGAGAATCAAGTATCAACTTATGGCTCCTCAAGATACTACCCCTCCAAATCCAAAGGTTAGTGATAAAAGTAAGGAATAAAATAAAATTGGAGTAGTACCAAATGCTTCCAAACTAGCACCTATTTCCTAAGCTGCTAAATTAAGAGGTGCTCTACCCAAGAATAGACTACCCTTGCTATCCATTATCCCAATGATCTAAATGATGATAAAAATAAATTATTAAAAATACAAATCCATCCCAGCCTAATCCACTTTAGTCTTTGAGTGATTATAATCTCATTGAAGATGCTATCACCCATCCACCCAGTACTTCTCTTCCTCAATATGGCATGTGTGATATGGCCCAAGTGTTGAGCCAACTAAAAATCACTGTACCACTTATTAAGTTATTTTGAATATTTGAGCATAGGAAGAGGGAATCTGAATACTTGGAGTTTGGTGAGAAATCAACTATAAATGAAATTGATCTACCCCTAATACCCTTGAAAGAAGATGAAAAATCAAAGGAGCATGTTGAACCGACTCAAGAGGTTTATTTGGGAACTACTTTGGTAGAATGTTAGATAAATGTAGATCCATTTTATATAACCCTATTAATCAATGGTTTGATTGTCTACAAACTGTATGTTTAATTATGGTGCTTCTTGCAATGTGATTCCCCTAGTTATCCTAAATGAGCTCAGAGTGAAGATTAAATCAGTCTTTGGCAAGTGTTATGCCATGAAATGATGAGAAGTTAAAGATGTTGGAAAATTCAAAGGGTTGTAAGTAAAATTGGTAGTGAATCCAAGTAAGTGTGTAAATATGGATGTGGTTTTTTTGGACTGCTCACATATGTCGACGATAATGCTATCATGTAAATGGGCTTATAACATGTTTGGATGTATACAAATGGAATTTTATTATATCACCATTCCATTGAAGGGTAATATTGTCAAAATTTATAGCAATTCAAAAATGCTACGTGTCATTGAAGACCCAAAACATGATCTGAGTGAAGTGTTGTACATAGATGTGGAATCAGGCATCATCATTGGGAATGTGGATGCTAAGAGATAGCTTCTTGCCCTCGATGTTGAACCTAATCGTAAAGGTGATGTTTGAAATTTTTTATTTTAAGTGGCTTTCTCTAATCTTAGAAATAGAGTTGAGGTTATCTTCTATGCCCCTAATGGTAAATGTTTTATGTTTTATTTTTAGTTGTGTTTTGAGTGTAAAAATAATACTACTAAGTATGAGGCACTCTTACTTGGTTTGTGAATTGACCATGAACATGGAAGTAAAATCATAATTGTAAAGGGTGATTCTAAGCTAGTGGTTAAGCAAGTCTACAATGCTTGTGTGACCAAAAACCAAAGGTTTAACTAGTAAATGAATGAATTTTGGTATTTTCTTGAATTCTTTGATGCAATAAAAATTCATTATCATGATAAGAATTTCAACAAAGAAGATGAAAAACTTGAAGTGTTAGGTGCTCAGTTTCATATTGCAAGTATGATCCTTCATTGGCAATATCAAGTGGAGGTGCTTGTCATGCCTTTAGTTCCAGATAATGTTCATCATTGGCAAGTGTTTGACAATAATCATCATATCAAAAGGTTTTTAAAGTGTGAAGTTGAATTCCATAATCAATTTATAGTCTTAGAATCCATTGACAAAGTGCTTATCCCATAATAAAAGAAGGGATTTCATTCTTTATTTAAACAAAATAACTTTATTAGGAGGTTTGTGTCTAAATTTTTAGAGATTAATTTGTTGATTACCTTCATTCTAAAAAAGGACCTCACCATCAAGTGGGAAGACAAAGTTATGTAAGTGTTCAATGGCATTAAAGGAGATTTAAAGTCTACTCCTATTTTGGCCAGCCCTAATTACACTAAGCCATTTTAGATATTCTCTTTTGACTCATATAATATTGTTGATTATGTCTTGTTATAAAAGAATTAAGAAGGTCATGAGAAGCCTATAAATTTATTTAGTAAACATATGCAAGATGTTAAATTGAATTAAGCCATTATGAGAAAACAAGATTTTTCTCTCTTGAAGGCTATCAAGATAATTGATTATGTCTCACATACCATGGTGAAGGATATTCTAACTCAGACTGAAGTATCTATTAAGAGATGTAGGTGGGTCAACAAGTTTCAAGAGTATGACATGGATATTTGGACTACCAAGTTATTACGAGGGATGGGTTTAGCCAAAATCATGGCTAATACTAATTTGAAATCAATTGAGGTAAATACTATTATTTTTAATGTCAATGATTCATTGAGTCAATACAAAAGGTTTCCATGGTATAAAGACCTTATCTATTACTTGAAAATTTTGGATTGTCCCACTGATTTGGACAAGAATAAAAGAAGAACTCTCAAACTTGTTTCCCAAAAGTATCTCTTGACTGAGAATGAACTTGCATGGAAGAATACAGATGGGATTCTCATAAGATGTATGGGAGAAGAACAAACTATTGACCTGATTCAAGACTTATATAGTGGAATATGTGGTGTCCATTTTGTACCCAAGGTTATAACTCATAAAATTTTGAAAGTCGGTTATTGGTCACCATCACTATTTAAGGATGTTATATAGAAAATAAAAAAGTGTGAGAAATGTCAATGCTTTGTGGGAAGAATGAAATCTTCAAGTTATATTCCCTTGTAGCTTGTGATGGTTAAAGGCCCATTTAGATAATGGGTAATGGATTTCATTGGATAAATTTTTTATGTGTCAGTTGTTGGACATAGATGGATATTATTTACAACTACCTATTTCATAAAATGGCTTCAAGCGATCCCTACAAATAAAGTAACACACTAGGTAGTTATGGATTTTTTACTAAATTAGATTATTTTTAGATTTGGTGTGCCTATTAAGGTTAGTATTGATAGTGATAGGATATTTATAGCTAAAGCCTTGATAGAAAGGAGTAAAGATTATAGGATTCAGTTGATTTATACTTTTAATTCTAACCCTTAGTAGAATGGGCAAGTTGAATCTAGTAATAAGAACTTGCTCAAAAAGTATTAAAAGAACACTAGAAGAAAACAAAAAGAAGTGGGGTGAATAGTTGAAGTTTTATTTGCAGGTTGATAGGATCACACCTAACAGAGCTACATGAAAAATTTGTTTTGAGCCTGTTTATAGAGCTCAAGTAGTTTTGCCTTTGAATTTTTAGTTGCCAACTTATCATCTTATGCAACAGTTATAGGATGATGAACAAATAAACCACTATAGGAACATGATGAGCCAAATTATTGAACACGATAAAATCTGAAGACAAGAACATGAAAGACACATCAAGTTCAAGAAAAGACTGATGAAGGTATTTAATAATAAGGTCATTGCAAGAACCTTCTAGGTAGGTTATTTAGTTCTAATTTAGCATATAAAGCATGAGGACAAAGGCAAAAATGGTAAATTATATGCATTATGGATGGACCCCTATTCTATTGATTTTCAGATTAGGGAACATACTTTATTCTTGAGAGACCTGGAATATAAAATATTAGAGATTCTAGTCAATAATAGGAATCTAAAACACTTCCTTCATTAAGTCTAAAATATTTGTATGATATAGTATAGTGTACAATTACTTTGTTATTTATGTTGCCCCTCTATTTTAAGCCTTACTTGTATAGTTTCCTTTCATTTTTTGTCATGTGTTTGTTTCCAAATCCTCCTAATATATTTTTGTAAATCCAACATGTTTTAAAAATCCTTCTTGGGTGTCTATTTTTAAAATTACTAAGTGTCGACTCCTTGAACCAATGCCTTGGCACTTGGTCTTATGTTCTTAGGTTCTTTGCACACTGACAAGTAGTGTACATCCCCAAGGGAGAGCCAAATCAGTGCTCTGATTCAGACAATGTGTATGTGATAGTGTGGAGGTATTCAATACCATGTCAATGTAATGGTTTAAAATGAATCATTATAGTTGGGCATAATGTAGAAATGTATGCATACATGGACATGAGCAGATGTTTAATAGCCATACCATATAAGGTTTTTTTTTGCATTGGAATGTTTTTAAACAACAAACCAATTAATTTTGTTTAACTTTCCAATTTATCCATAGTAGGAGTAAGAATTGTGCGGGATCATAAGAAAATTTGTGCAATTACAAAGTGTCAGATGCTAAAAGGAAATATGCACACATGTTCCCTATTTGTGCTCACACATAAAACAATCAAGCACACATCTGCATAACACTAAAGTAATGATTCATGCCCATTAGGAGATGTTAATGTGTACTTGAGTAAAATAATGTTTGTCACATAGCTTAAGTGGAATTAGACACCTACAAGATCTCAAGCACTCAAATTAAATGCGTGCATGCATTCTATGTCTACACCTACTCTCGAGTTAGTCAAGTATAGGTCTACATAGTAGTAGAATGAAGGGTAACCCCTATTATAAGTCATTAATATGAATCATATTGTAAGATCATTGAGAACATTATTCATATGGTGCATGTATTCAATATGAATAATGCCAAGTCACAAATGATCAAGTAGAGGTTTAGCACAAAGAAAAGCTATGAATTATGATGAGCACAATTGAGATCTCTAACATTCATGTGTTCCCTTATTTGAGGATCTCATAATGATTGACCAATGCAGTTCCATTCTGATGAATAAGATCTTACATGTGGATATTTTGAATTATAATATATCCCTTAAGTATTTTAAATTATAATGAAATGATTATGTAGGAGTTTATGGCACAAGAAGGAAAAAGTCATAAAAAGGTCATAATTTCAACTTTTTTAGACTTTTTACAAAATTCAACAAGTACAAGTCGATCATTTTGTCTAAAATTTTTCAAAACTTAATTATTTAGACCTTTTGTGTGGAAATAGCTTTTAGAAATTTTATACACAAATTTTCAAGTCAATACCTTGAGATATTTTATGAGGAAATTTTGTATGATATTTTTAAAAGTTCAAATTTTTGACACATTTTTTTGGAAATTATGTGTAGACATTTTATTTTAGATATATCAAGATCAAATATTTTAAAATTAGTAGAGTGGAACATTCATAAGGACATAAAATTCAATCCATAGAAAATAAATATTAGGATTTAAAAAATCTTTACCAACTTTCACATTGATCATATGGTTTATAGGTGGCAATATTGTGGAAGCTTAGCTCACAAGTCAATGATCTGCAGGCATTCACCTAAGTAAAAATGTCAAGCTTCATGATTGATGATCTAAATTCATTCATGCAATTAATATATAATGATAAGTGAGGATTCGAAGTGGAAAGTGACCTTGTAAGAGAATATGACATTGACAGGTGTTAAGATATTAGGAAATTAGCAACAAATCTAATGACATGAGGAGGATAAGTGTTGTGATCTCAAATAGATACCAAACAAATTAATGGTTCATGTTTAATCATGTAT
>JARHVA010005326.1:755000-770000 GCA_037957365.1 Torreya grandis
AGTCCTACATATCCAGGTCCAACTATATCATTTATCTCCTAATATTTTCATATTTTAAGATATTTATAAAAATAAGAAATTGTAAATGAGCTATGTATATTTGTTTTTTATCTTATGCATTGTTATTTACTCATTACTTTATTATAATTATATTAATACACTTCAAAAAAATATTTAGATATATATTTTTTCAACTCACATCTTTATAGAGAATTAGTAAAAAACCTAGATTGGAATGAGGTTTCCTTCCATTATTTTTAAGATTTTTATTTGGGTTTCATATTTATGATTCTAAAATAATCATGATTATAATGCTAGAATATATCTATTATTTCCTCATTGAAAGTTATCTAGTGTTATTTAAATGTTGTTTGGTTATAATATGTAAATTTTAGTTTCATTTAAATCCATGTATTCATAACATAATGGAAAATTAAAATACAAGAAAATTAAATAAAATTAGAATGAATAGTTTCTAGTTCTCCTAGATCCTTCTTGTTATGCTACTTATTATTATATTTCACATGTTACTACTATAATTTCGAGGTATAATATGGTTGATTATTCTTCCTTGATCTAGACATATTAGTTTTCTTAGTTCATATATCACCTATACTATTTACCCTAGAATTATAATAGATCATGTGGTCTGAGCTATTCTTAGTATATGGGGTCAGGTGCCTCATTAGACAAAGTTATAAGAAAATACTAAATAAGTCCCTTATCAACCTTAAATAAATCTAATGATACTAATTAACAAATATAACCTTGGTCTTAGAGGTCTATGGGTGAATTAACTTGAATAAGAACTTATGACACCAATAAAGTAGGTTTGGAGAATGATGTTTTGTTTATAAGGATGATATTCAATGGCATCCTACTGAAAACTATCTGAATTTGTTATTAATGAAGTTGGACACACTTTCTAAGATAATAGTAATTATGCATAGCTAGACTCATTTTTTTCATTTAGTATAAAAATATCCAATGGTAACTTGATGTGTATTGTGCTAGCAAAATCCAAAACTACTCTTCAATCCTCCTTCCAAGCTCTAATAGCACTAATCATGATCATAACTTTTTACTTTAGATATATAGTAATTTGTTTTGAAAACCAACTAATGAATTCACCAAGCTAAAAAAAACAATATTTACAAAAATTAAGAAAAAATTAATTAATCAAAACATATTTGGATCATAACTAACCCAACATCCACTTCATCTTCCTTGATATTATTTACTTTAGAATATGGATGTTATTCCATTATATACATGTTAATGAATTTATACCTTTTCATAGGTTTATGGATACAATAACATTTGTTAATTTAATGCATCCTTGAAATTATAATATTGAAGCATACTTATTTGGTGATAGGCCTTTTTAACCCTTAACAACCATTTCTCCATCTTCTTCATCATAATCCACTACCTCTCCTTCTATATCATTTGTATTCTCCTCATCCTCATCATTTTTTTCCTATTATTTTTGGTCTTCATCATTTGCATTATCTTTCTCATCACCATTATATTAAGCCTCTTATTACACATCATATACATGTTCTTTGTGATCTTATTGAGGCTAAATGATTTATATCTAACATGACTTATAACATAAATAATGTACACCCTATGTAATATTATTTGGCCATGATTTAAATCAATAATATGTTTATAAAATCACTTAGACATATAGAGAAAAAATTTAAAACCATAAAATTTAAATGAATCCCTGAAAAAAATGTAAACCACAATGTTTTATTGCATATTAAATATTGGAAAGAGGATGTTACTTGGCCTAAAGCAATTGTTTAATTCTATTGTCATGATGACAAAAGATAGGAATGTTAGCAAGATGTGGCTGAGGTATTAGCACCCCACAGTGGGTTGAGAGATTGTGAAGTAGTATTGGTTAGTATAGTTGGAGTTTTTTAGAGAATTATGCTTTTAACTATGATAGTCATTTAGATGGGTCCTCTTTAAGGAGGGGATGATGCCATGAACCAACACCATAACCTTTTTAAAACATTTTATTTTAGCATGTTTTACTAGCACGTGATCAATATGTTCAGGTAGCTATTGTAATTAGGATATACCATGGTTGATGCTCACATTTTGATTCATTTATCCTATGTATACTACTTAAATTTAGTATATTATTATGTTATGATTCTAAATTTTAATAATTTAATTGGCTATATTGTATCTCATTTTTGCTTTACTTTTGTCTACATGGATAATATTGATGGATTTTGATACATTGGCATGCGAACTACAAGTTTATGGATATGATATGTTTAATATATTTTACTTGATGATATATATACTAGTTGATGTAATTAATATTTAATTATAATTCTATATCACATTATTTATTGTCAATCATGTACTTGTTGATGTATAATTAGTGGTTGTAGGTACTCGATGTGAGATAGGTTGGATGATGATATCAACACTTTGGATGATGACTCGGTTCTTCAAAAATTAGATGGGTTCTAATAGGTATATGTATTTTTGGTTTAGTCTTTTTCCATTAGACAATCGTGTCATCTTCATTTGTGTTGTCATATTTTTTCATGATTGGCCATGTTGTCATTTAGTTTGTTGCATGTTTATTGTCTTATTGGTAGATTTTTATTTGTGATCTCTTGAATTTCCCATTTCTAATCTCTCTCTCTCTCTCTCTCTCTCTCTCTCTCTCTCTCTCTCTCTCTCTCTCTCTCTCTCTCTCTCTCTCTCTCTCTCTCTCTCTCTCTCTCTCTCTCTCTCTCTCTCTCTCTCACACACACACACACACACACACACACACACACACACACACATAACCACAATCGACCTTGCTTGAAGTAACCTTTTAGGGTGACTTGGACATCCTAGATGGACTCACATAAACCTCCCCATGACCCCACATAGACTTTTGAGTTGATCACGTAATGTTATTTTTATAGTTAGAGCAATATGACATCTAAATATTGTATGTTATTTTTATATGGATTTTATTGACCTAGTCATTTATGATAACTAAATTAATTTAGTTGATCATTTAGTGCCTTTGGGGAGGTGGTCGATGGTATAGGGAAAGGATTTTCTATCTCCATGAAATTTAATTCTAGAATTCAATTGGTATGGGAAGGAGTGTTGGTCATGTAGGTGGAGAGAGAGAGAGAGAGAGAGAGAGAGAGAGAGAGAGAGAGAGAAAGAGAGAGAGAGAGAGAGATGGAATGTTGGGTGAACATAATTCCTTGGATTTATTAATGGAATTTATGATGATTCCTATCTTTGTTTACTCTAATAAGAATGGAAGACAAGAATAAAATTTGGGAATATGGTGTTTAGATAATGCCTACATTGGAAAAAATGTTAAAATGTAGGAAACATTGTATTTCCTCCCTTTATCTAAAATCAATGTTGGAATGTACTATACATACTCTAATTAGGAAAGAAATAGTAAATGTATGAAGGAAAATATGTTTTAACCATTAATATAAGATTGAATGTGAGGGGTTGGCATGTGGGATAAGGGAGATATATAATAGATATTAATAAGAATAAAAATACATGGAGGGAAGAGAATGAAAAGAGAGAAGTGACAACAATTTTTTTGGGGGGGATATCTATTTTTTGTCTTAGGGGTCAATGGTCTATGGAATGTGTAGGGAATTGACCATTATTTTAAGGGATACAACAAAAATCCATTTCCTATTTCTTTCTTAAAAATTATTGTCTTCTTTAACCTACAATTTCCCCAAGTAATTGTACTTAAGCATTGCATTGCCTAAGCTAGGTTATTTTTATTTTGTATAAATCTCTTTGGGAATGGATTTTCCTTACTTTTTACATTATAAATTTAGCATGTACACTGTTTCATATTTAACTTGTGTAAATAATATTTAGTTTGGTTTGAATCAACCTAAAATTATTTTTTGTGCTTTCTATGCTTTAAATAATTTTAATTCTATTGTTAACTACAATGGAAATGATAATTATGGGGCGTGCTTGGAATAAAACCAAGTCATCATACCATGTTTGTCTATATAAAACATAGGGTGCATCTATTGGTTATTGGGTGGTTATTTGAAATAATTTGGGGGAATATAGCTTCCTCTTTCTCTAAGCACTAATTATTATTTACCATGTGATATCTGACATGAAGAATGAATCACCCCAGGACTTAGAATAATTTGGCATTAGGATTTCTCCTCCTATCTTGCTTAAAAAATGTGATTCTCATCATACAATCCTTATTAAATGATATATGGATTTGATTTGTGAATCGAGGGTTTGAAGGCCAATTTGGGTCGATTTAATGTTGAAATAAAATGGGTTCAATTTTAAATTTGGAGTTAGAAATTGAATTGAGTTTATTTATTGTTCCTAAAAAGGGGGTTCTCTATTTTATTTATAGATTTAGTTGAGTCATTTAAAGGACCATGTGTTTAAGGCTTAAACTGGATGTATATACATATATCAAAGTCTTTCTTGTGTTGGGATATAGGTGGAGCCCTATTATTATTTATTAACTCATAACAGAACTTTGATCCTCAATTAATATTATTATGGAGGTTGTTACTTTTTTAATGAAATCATTAACCTAATTTTTTATTTGGGGATCATATGAGGTTGTGAGATCTCATCATGATATCATAAATTTATATTGATTCTTAACATTTAAATCAATTTTCATACTTTGAATGGTTGCTTTTATCACTAGTTTACCATTGTGTTAAATATTATGTATGGATGGAAGTTTTGTTGAATGTGATGAATGGTCTTATGAGTTGACTATTGTATAAAAATGATTATTTTTTACTATGTCATTGTAATAATTATAAATTTCTTGGTTTCTAATTATAGTTCTTATAAAATTAAATAATTGTTTCAATTTTATTGTTTTGGAATATTAGCCCCTTGACTAGGCTTAAATAACTAGGTTATAGTTATGTCCTTATAAGCATGGAAAACAGACTGATATCTAGGATGTTTAATTCTAACCATATGCTTGAAGGTTTTCCAAGTCTGGTATTATCAAACATTATGGACATGGATGTCTTATATAAATTCATAGCGATGACATGCAAATAGCCTACAGTAGATTATCCCAACTCTTAACTTATAACAATGCTAATTACTTGGTTATTTTTGTCTCATCTTGGGATGATATTCTTTTTACTCAGTTGCCTATTTTACATTCTATTGTTATGTTAATTCATCCAATGTCTTGGTAACCCTAACCTACTCAAAATTCCTTCCTAAATCTGGTTGTGTAAACTACCATCTAGTTTATTGATGGGGTGGTAAGGGCCATTGGTGGTTGGGATCATAGGACTAGTTTGGATGATTCATTTGACATGATTACATATTACTCACACTCTTGGATGATTTAGTAGACATGTATGATGTATTTCATAACATGTAATTTTATGTTGTTTATATGATTCCTTAGCTTAGCTATATTATCATTTTTATGTAATATGATTAATGAGTATAGTTGTTAATAAATTTCATCACTATTTTTTACCGAGTTATACATTATTGCCATTATATACCAACTTGTCTTGAAAATAAACTATGCTTAAAAAGGAGCAAAGGGGTAAAGGGCTTATAATTTTTGTATATGATAATATGTTTAAGTTTACTTACATTTCCTAAATTTAATCATTGATATAAATTCTAATTTTTACCTTGGATAAATTAGATGATCATCATTATTGCTAACATTTAATAGATTATACTATTATCATTACATGATAATGATCTATAGTTGATCCTATGTATGATTTGTGTAACCTTAATCTCTTTATGTAGTTTTATAGAGTGCTTATATAGTCCCTTTTCATGTGTAATATATGGTTGACATGAGTAGAGACTACCTAAGAAAGTACATTACTTATCATATAGTGTTTTAAGCACACATAAATATGTTAGTTTAAATTTTTAACAAGTTAGAATCTTAACTTAAAGGGATATACATTTAGGACTTATCTAGCCATTTCCTTTATATATATATATATATATATGATTCTCTTTTATACATTTTATTAATGATTAAGGTAGAATGAGCATATGAAAATATTCTTTTAATTTATTTAAGATTTCATATGAAATATGGAAACAAGTTTGGTTACTGGTTGTTACTAGCATATGCGTGAAACATCAATGGAATTCTCTATTTCATACCTTGGAATTATAAGGCTGCCTATAAAGGTATGTATGTTATAGTTAAATAATCTAATTGTTATTTGATTTCATTTCTTGGTATCATTTTTAATTACTTTGATGGACTTAATAAAATTTTGAGTTTAATTCTAGACTAAGGGTTACATAGTATATAACTAAGTTGAATTAATTACCAACATGTATATGATGTAAGTGATCCTATATTACTTGTCTTGTGGAATAAAATGTGCTGATGTTATGTTCTTCCATGCTTAATGTTTATACAAATGAATGACGGTTGAATGTATATATGTATGTATGTATGTATGTATGTATGTATATATATATATATATATATATATATATATATATATATATATATATATATGTATGTATATATGTGTATTAATACACACACACACACACACATATGTATGTATGTATGTATATGTATATGTATACTTATATATATATGTGTGTGTATATATATATGTGTGTGTGTGTCTATATATATAATATACATATCTCTGTGTGTGTGTGTGTGTGTGTATTTTATACACACACACACACATATACATATACATATACATATACACATACATACATACATATATATGTGTGTGTGTACACACACATATATGTATGTATATGTATATATGTGTATATGTATATGTATATGCACACACGCGCGCACACACACATATATAAATATACATATATATATACACAGTGAGTGCTTGAGAACCCGCAGGTGTGTAACGTTTCTTAAGTGCTGCGCAGACCTGTGCCTGGTTGTTGTGGGCACGAGCACGAACAGTGAATGTCTGTGCATATTTTCCTTGAGCAGCTGGGACTTTGAAAGCGCACAACTTGTTTTACGGTCTTGCACGAGTCCTGCGCCTACTGGGGTTTACTTAGAAAGTTCAACAGGCTGAATTGTTTCGGTGTTTAAAAATTTCCGACGCATAAATCCCTTATATGGCATCGCTGCTGAAAATCTTCTCCTGTCCACGTACGCATACATTTCCACAATATGTCCAACTGTCATGTTGCATTTGAAACCATTGCATCCATGTCGCGTTGAAGACCTCCACGCTGACACATACACCTAGTAAGAATCGGAGCACCAACAGATTGGTGTTGATCTTGTTTTCTGTTTGCCTACCCATACAGTTGTGTTTTATATTTATTCAATTGTTAAAGATATGATACGTTGATACCTTTATATTGATCTTTGATATACTATTATTAAATGGAAGTCTCCTTCATGGACTTGTGTTGTTTGTGAAATAATGGTTGAATTATTTCAATAGGATTCTTTTACTTATTCTTTTATTTTGTTGCCCATTGTCTATATTGTCTTTAAGTGGGTTAAGAAAGGATAAGAATAGTGCTTGTGTTTGGTAGTGTCATGTGGCTCATTGATATTATTTACTACATATCACAGAGGCTTTAACATTTTTAGACGGGTGTTTTAGAAGAATAGTGTATTTCATGGGGTGACAGATATCTAACAAATTTCACTTAATTATTATTTTTCAAACTGTTGCATGAGCGGAAGAATTTAAATATTGATCTTTTGTGGATATGGGGATGTTGTTTTAATTATGAATTTGTAGTCTCAATTAGTTTTTTGATTTATTGTTGTTTCTATTGATCACTATTGATTTGGTTATATTCTAAATTATTAGACTATAATTCTTTTTATGTTTACTAGTCAGAGTCATTCTTGTTAACTATTGACCTATATAAACTTATTTTTATTCCACATATTCTAAAGTTAGTCATATTTATAATAAAATGAGGAGATATATTATTTTTTGTAAGGTATTGAATTATTAAAAAAAAATCAATAGGTTTATTCAATGAATAGTATAAACATTACATAGAGGATTTCTCAATACCAATCATGGACAATATGCATTTTTTGTGAGGGTGATGTGGGGGAACATGGAACCAAATAATCTACTCATTCAATATATGTTCCATGGAGTGATGAAAAAGCAATCGATGAGAAATTAAAATTTATCATGTTTTTACATACATTTCTATTTTATAGCATTAAGAATTGAGGATTAATTGTGATGGATTTAGGTTTAATATAATTTAAGGTTGAATGTTATATTATTATGATGAAGCATATATTAAATATTATTATATTATATTTTTATTATGAAAATAAAATGGGTAGTTAGCATGCACATGAGAATATAGTTCAAACCTACTGTGTCTTGTATGAATAGGAAATGAAACTCAGACTATCATATGAATTAAATAATAAAAATTAGAAGGATGTTATCTCAGTTACCTTAAATGAATACCTTATTAGATGAATATTTTACTTTAATAACTTTTAATTATAGAAAAGAGGAATATGAATTTCATGTATTAAATAAGTGATTTAAATATTTTTCACCATGTCTAAAATTAAATCACTATACTTTAATATTTGATATCATATGTTATAGTTAATTGCTATATAAATTAATATTTTTTTGTTATAATTAAATAGATTGCTTATTTGAAGGATGAAATGAAAAATCCTAACTATTTATACCAAGCATGCAAATGAATTATTAATTCCTAAAATTAAAAAAATAGTCTATATCTAATTGATAAATATAATTTATAAATATCAAATTATATCGACCTAGCTTATAACCTTAAAAAATTAGGATCATTTTTTTTAAATTAGTGACTTTCTTTGTACATTTTATATTATATACTTTTGGATTTAAGTACCTAAAATAATTCCCACCTTGATTTCTAAAATATGTGATATATTTTAAAGCTTAGATTGGCTTTGATATGAATCAATGTATTGTTTGCCATGTGCAAAACTGATATAAGAACTATAATCTTTATCGATCTCGCTAAACTGCCGATTGAGGCCTTCCGAGATCACCCATTTTTAAATTTATTATTCTAAGAAAAAGAAAAAATGTGAAGATATTTTGAATAATTTTCACCCATTATATTTTCTAATACGTGTCCTTAAGAGCCCCTATCAAAGCCTTAGGACATCATTCATTTATAAAATTAGTCGTTCTCATCCTGATCCCCTTCCTTTGCGACTTAGAAAGCTTTCCAACGTTAATTACTTGGGAAATCTTCATTTATATTTACCTTTTCAAGTAGCTCACTCTAGCCTTAGATGACAATTTAGACTTTGTGGGATAATTTATACTTTACGAGCCTAAGCATTTCAAATTTCAGGACACGTGTCCTATATTTATTAACTCAGAATTTTGTTGACAAGATACAAGATCTTTAATATATGTGAAATTAATTTGAGTATTCAAGAAGATACAAGATCATCACATGTGGTGAGGTGTGGCTATTTCGAACTCTCACAATGCTTATATCCTCTATATATTTCCAGTGAATATCAAGTCGCGAGGCTTTGAGGACATGAAATAGGGCCAGCTAAGATTTTTTTGCAACCCTGCATAGGATAAAATCCCATATATCTTTAAAAGCAATTAAAAAGTTATGAGAATGAAAAATCATGACGCATGGCATGTTGCGATTGATTTACAGCCTCACAGACATTGAACTAGGAAAGTGTGAGCACACAAAAATGTGTTATATGGAACTTAGAAATTTCTTGGACATATTTCAACTTGCATGGTAGAAAGCACAAAAGAACAGACCATGTTAAACATAAACAGCCCAGTTAGACCAACCCTGATTGTTGTGAGAATATGAGGTAGTGACAAGTGGCACAAAGTAGTGAGTAGACAATAATATACGTGGACAAGATGATTTTAAATATAAATACTTTTGAAGATGCCAATCGAACCAACCTTATTGGTAAAATTCAGTTATTGGAAAACCTATTTAAACTAAAGCCATTAACGCCTTTAGTGAATGTATAAGTGGAAGTGTGTCTTCATGCCAGTAATTATAATGTCCTAATCCGCGATACTGGAAGTTAAGTCAATATTACATGATTAAGTTATATTAGAATTGGATAAATGTGAATGCCCCTTCTATTGTAATAAATTAATAACTAGGTCTAAATAAAGATTTTATTGGATGTCTTTTATGGATAAGTTTGTAGGTTATATATATTATGGAGAAGTTTGTTAGTTATATATATGTTTTTATATATTTTGAATTAAATTGTGAGTTTCAGTTTAGTTATGAAATAATTTAGCCAGATTGTTATTTTGTGGCTTTATAACACATAAGTTCAAGGATAGTAGATTGTAAATTGTTAGTATTTTCATATTTTATCTATATTATTCATATTAATTTTATAGGATTAATTATGAAATTTCATTGAGAAAGTTTTTATACAATCATGTTTGTGTGGATGTGTGTTAGGAATAAATCAGAAATAAATAATGTACAATTTGACAGAATCATAATAAAAAAATCTATGAATAGAGATAAATAAAATAAAATACATAATAAGAAGACATAATTTAACGATCGTGGGCTATGTCCACCAAGAAACACTTGCTCAGATCTTATTACAAGCCAACAAAAGTACAATCCACTCTCTAATTAGTCTTCTCACAATTACTATGCAAAAATATCATTTGGATCTTTGCTCAATAAACTGTCTTAAATTCACCCACTTTTTTCACCTTTGAAACACTGTTTTAACTGATGTATTACATATTGTAGGTCCATCTATAATACATCAATAAGTAACCAACATAGTAGTTTTACAAAATAGTAGTTACAAAGACCATGGGCCAAGTCAACCCGTAATGATTCCCCATTAATCATGGGTAATGACATCTCACACATACAAGTATAGATAAACCACATATCTATACTCCTTAAAAAGGGGTCCAAAAAATTTCACATGAGACAATTTTTATACAATCATGTTTGTGTAGATGTGTGTGTTAGGAATAAATCAAAAATAATTGTGGAACCCCGATAAGAATAAATTAATATTATACATTACATTTTAATGTATCACAATTGAAATACATTGTAATGCAGAAATAGGATCCACAACATAATTGTGTGGATCCTTAACTTTGGAACACTTTGATCATCTTATTTTATTGACTCAAGAGAAAAATAAAAATAGTGTTTTTCAGTACTTTATAAAGGTATTACACAATGGTATCAGATCATGGTTGAGCACTTTTGACATTTTAGAGTAACCATGCATTTTTTAGAGTTATTTTTATAACAAAATTTTAAATTTTTTAGGAAGTATTTGCATTGAAAAAATAATTAGACCATTTCGTCTCTTTTCTTTTAGGAAAACTTGGTGAATTGTGAGCGAGATAAATAGGAAACAAGACATGAAGCTTTGATTTTTTTTAATCAATAATATTTTAGAGGTATAGAATAGGTTTTACTAACATGACCCATTGATTTGGAAAGACTTGATTGGTTTAGAGTCCTTATAGGTAGGATGCCTCCAAATTATAATCTTGTAAAGGAGAAAAGTCATGAACCATTTCAATAATAAGAATGTGAACATAGTCCTCACCAATTTCATGACCCTAACCTAGGCCATTGAAGAGTTGCCACTAGGGGATGTCATGGTAATCTTGGCATGCATCAAATCTTGGACAGGATCACTCATGAGCTAAATAAAGTAAGTTCTACAAACATTAATGAATGAGACTTCGCTAGGGATGTTGAATCTTGGTTAGTTAGTTTGAAGCAATAATTTGGATTGAGAGACTTTGCCATCAAAATTAAGAACTTGTTATCTATTTTACACCTAACAAATGAATCATTTATGACATGGGGCTACCAATAGAGAATGGAAATCCTAGACTTGTCAATAGTCACTTGGGATAGGTCGAGTGACTATTATAACACCATTGTTTATCTGATAGTTACATTAATGATAGAATCAATGAGTTATATAATCTTAGGTAATATGACTAGAATATATAGGAATATGATGCAAATTTATTAAGTATTCTTAAGTATATTGTATAAATTAAATATGAGCCAACAAAATCTTATAGATATATATTAGAGGAATTTTTTATTCTATTGGGAATAGAGTTCCAAAATTTTAACCCACTAATGAAGCAAAAGTTATGAGAAAATATTGATTGGCAAAGCAATAAGTCACAAAATATAAGTTGTAAGAGCACTATAAGGCCCACAAAGAGACACAAAATAATTTATTTACTCCCTATACACATGTTATATTTTAACATTATAAAACATAAGAGCAATAATGTCATTAATACAATCTCCCTTGAGATGGACATCAATGAGGATAATCTAAGGATCAACCCGTAACTCCACAAGTGGTTAACTAAAGCAAGTTCAAACACCTTAATGTATAAATATGAAAGTTGAGCAAGGGATTTGATCATAAAAGTGAAATATGATACAAACATTATCACATGTTCTATTTATGGTCGACCACTTTATTCACAATAATGCACACAACATTCATATACACCACTAGCTTAGGATCAATATAAAAATGATGGAAATGATTGTCATAGCTACTGGATTCATGTAGTATTTTATAGATCTGGGTTGGACACTAAGACACTATTAAGGTAACTATGGGTAATATTCTTTATTATAGTGTTTTTTATAGAACTAGGTTCTAGTAGTTATTTTATTTCACCTATTATTATTGGAAGGTATGGCTTGATAAGCACACAAATAGAGAGATTGGGTATCATAGAGATGGCTTCAGGTGAAAATAAATACATTAATTCTACGGTAAGGAGATGTCATTTAAATTTTTTTAAGTTCATCACTCAAGTGGACATTTATTTTAATACCTTAGTTTCATATGATATATTGTTGCGAATAGACTCATTAGAAATCCATATGCCAATGATGATTTTTTTTCAAAATCATGTGATATTTTTGGATGATAATTTTTAGACAATATAAATTTAAGGGATTAGAAGATGCATTTCCTTTATCATTCAAAACACCATGTAACACAAATGTTAAATGAGAAGTGGTTGTCAATTGTATGTTTCCAGCATCTTAGAGGGTGGTGATGGAACATCTTTGAGTGACCTCCCAATCTTACAAACATTTAATGTTTTTTTTTAAAGAGTTTCTAAGATTACCACATAAGAAAAAAAATCATTTCTCCATCATGTTATTGGAGAGAACTAAGCTTGTTTCAAATGCCCCATATAGGATGACAACCTCTGAATTATGTTAATTAAGGGAACAACAACAAGATCTGATTGACAAGAGATTTGTGAGACCTACTATATCTCCATGGGGAGTACCAATCATCTTTGTAAATAATAAGGTTGGATATTTGAGACTATACACTAAGTATAAACTATTCAACAATAAAACCATTAGAAACATGATTCCTTGCCAAGGATAAATGATCTATTTAATATAATGAGATAATATCAAATTTTATCTAATACAAATTTACTATCAGGTTATCATAAACATAGAATTAAGGAAGGTGACATGTATAAGATAGCATTTGGAATTTGATAGAGTCATCATGAATTTATAGTGGTGTCATTTCGGCTCAAACATACACCATCAATGTTCAAGAGTCTCATAGAAAATGTATTTCACAATTAGTTGTTAACAACATCCATTTTATTATTGATAGACATGGATAAGGATTTAATTATTTAAATGGATTTGTATATTGAGGTAATGGGAAGAGTTTTAATTTATCAAGGACAAGTAATTACACATGATTTAAGGAAAAAAAGATCATGATCTTAATTATAGGAATCATGATGTAGAACTTTTTTCAGTAGTGCATATTATGAAAATATGGAGAGATTAATGTCATGCTCCAACACACCCCTTTATAAAGATCAAAATAGGGACAACTATTGTTAAGAAATATTTATGTATGGTCCATACCAACCTTACAAACTCTGATATTAATCAAATGTGCACAAGGCTAAGGGTGGTTTCAAAGTCTAATTATTTCATAAAAGTTCCCAAATGGAGAAAATCAAATCATGTACATCATTCATGAATAATTAATCACCTTGGATTCTTTTATTTACTATTAAAATGTGTATTTAGTATCATGTTCTCAATAAATGGATTAATGTGAGTAACTAATATTGTAACTTATTTAAGATTTAGTTTTCAACATCCATTCCCAAGTTTACAAATTTTCATTAGGTTCCATAGATAGTGAAATCTTTTGCAATCCCATTCGCTCATAGTTTACCATATTTGTAACCAATGCATTATAGGTTATAAGCATATGGATTCATGAGATCACTCCATGTGATTTAATATTGTTCACTTTGAAATTTGGTGTTCAAACAAAAAAATTTAAGTTTTCTAAAATAATGAGAATTGTTCAAATGTAAAAATATCATAAACACATGACACATCTTGTTTTCATGAATAATTCCAAGTGCTTTGAGTTCCAAAGCATGGGGATTGTAACATGTGGAGACATCGTAACCACATAAATTCTTTGGGAAGAAACTACATAATCATTATTTAAAAGGTTCCCAAGATCTTAATATCATGCCAAATGTAAAACCATTGTTAATGTATGACTCATAAGATTAAGGCAGGTCCATTACATTCAACATTCTGAAGTTGCGTAGATAATGTATAGTGGTAGGAACATGTTTACTAATGTATTATCATTATTAATCACATTTTAAATGTTATATGTCTCCATATTAATGAGATTCATTCATGTTTCACTCTCCCATATGTTATGGGATTGACAAGATAAATTACATTTATAAAAGTTTTAAGTTTTCTAGATTAACAAGAATAGTCCATGTGGATAAATCTTGTTAACCTAAAACATTAAGTCCAAAGTACACTGGTATAGATGTATTATGTATGGATTATATAGACTCATCCATGTGTCATCATATTGGCAGCCTAGAACCTATAAACAAGAAGATACAAAAT
>JARHVA010005326.1:775000-885000 GCA_037957365.1 Torreya grandis
TTCAACCCATTATGGATATCAAATAGATGGGATATATTCATGATTCTATGTTTTCTATAATTATGTATGGATTGATCATTTTAACAAACTCCTCTTAGAAAGACAATTAGTTATAGTCCAAAATAAGGACCTATAATTGTGCCACCTGTAGGTCTTCATTTTGCTTCCATAGGTTAAAATATTTATTTTGAAGGCCTTTAAAACATTTAATATATTATAAAAATTTATACCACTATCTATCACCTCTATATAATCCAATGGATTTCTTTTTAGGAATATGCAACCTCAAATGTACCCATTGACATGAACAAACTATATATATATAACTAGTTTATATGTAAGATTTATGTATGAAATGGAATATATAGTCTATTCATAATTTTTATTATGTAATGAAGTTTTTTAAGATCATATGGGTGATTATAAGTCTATTTCACATTTATCCAATCGATTGAACACATTCGAAATGAAACCTAGGTTCACGGATATCCACCAATAGGTCTGCAGATGTTTGGGTGGATAAAACACATTCAAGTACTTATGGAGAGTGTATTTGATCCTCATGATTATTTTATTAATCTTAAAAATTTATATTCTCATGATATACCATTGTTTTTCACTTCCAATTTGGCCAAAATTGACACCATGGTTTATATAAGGCTGCTTATGAACTATGTCATGCTTTTAAAATACAAGAACATGGCATCCCTTAAAAGGCTATCTTAAAAAAGATAGTTTTATAAAGAAAGATAAAAATAATCACTATATGATGAGGTATTTTATATAAAAAATGAATTACATGAAACCTATGAAAGTGATAGTCCTTCAATATAACCAAACACTTGTAGCAGGGGTGTCTAAAACTCCATATAATTGAGACACATTCTCCTCAATGAGGGAATTTAATGAAGTTTAATTGAATGATTAAAATAAAATTTAAATTATTCCCTTATCCTTTAAAAAAATTACAAAAAAGATTCCCATCCATAAAGTCTTTCATTGAATTAATAAGAGCTAAACCATACACTACATGAATAGACAAGGCATAGTGACCTGTTGTCACTCTTAATGATTGTTCATAAATGACTGGCCATGAATGTGAAAAAAAATTACACTAAATTTAATATTATTATTATCCTTAACATTCACCAAATTTTCATATTCCAAATTTATCTCTCATGGTCATACCATGGAATTAAATTTTGCCTTTCTTGGCTAGTAAGGGCAATGATAAAGGAGAGAGATAGTTTATTTTAGTGGTTGGACCTAAAACATGATATAAATATTTAATATATACTTTGGAATCCAAATAGACTCTTATAAACTATTTTCACTTGCATGTTGATCTTGTAAGGTCATACAAGTGTCCAAAGGTACTTGTAAAGGAATATTTTTCTCATTTTAAGTATTAAACTAAACGTTTTTTAGGGTCTGACCATTATCTAATATTTATCCAACATCATGTATCCTCTGATAGTTTTAAAAATGTTTTACATTGATATTTTTATGTAAAACTACTCAAAATTAGCCAAAAAGGTGACAAAATGACTTCATGGTGCCTATCATCATTATAAGAGGTTAATACATGGTAATATGACTTTAAAGACATAAAAAATACCTTATATAATGAATTATTACTATGATTAACATTTGACCACACTAGACAATGCCATGACTCATAAATGACCATTAGTACTATACAAGTAAATGAGACTAAACCTTGGACAAATCTAGTTAAGGACATATATAAACATATGGAGCCCATTTTGAAGACATTACAAGACCATATATAAGTTTTAATAACCATATGAAAAAAATCAACCTATAGGGTTTGACCATTTTGGATGTAGGGTCCACAAATAGGTGATTCACAAGAGTATCATGCCTAAAATGCTAATAGATTGGTGGTATTATCCTCCCATGAAGTAATGAATTCACTACTAAAATTCAAATTGACATTTGCATGCCTCTATAAGATTCAAACTCATACCAAAATAGACAATAATAAGGAAATTCACTATGCCAAAGGCATTTATGGAAAGCTACACAAAAAAACTCAAAACAACACACCTAACCTATTATGCGTAGAACTCAAAAAAAGTTTGAGGAGATGAAAGAAATCCTCTTTGATTCAATTAGGGTCAAAAATAATATTTCAAGAGTCAAATATGCTCCATGATAACAAATCACAATATGATGGATTTTTGTCAAATAAAATTTTCTTATGAAGATGATAAAATGAATTACCAGTAACTAGTCATCTGCTAGATACAAGTGCATCACTTGAGACTCCTTTTAATGACACTTTTATCTCTCTTTGAGGCATACTTGGAATTGCATTCTGATTTGCCTCTTTCATGTTCATTTGACACTTTTCAATATATTCTTTGGGGATCATGAAACCTTTCCCAATCTCACCTTAATTTGATCTATGATATACTTGAGTCTAGGAGTATTAAACTTCAATTACTGTTGTCCAAACACATCTAGAATTGCATCAAGATCATATTGATGTTTATGTTTATCCTTACTCTCATGAACTTATACCTTAATTTGATCACATTCCTTCAAGATTTATTTCATTCTCATTATAACTTAACTCTCTTATTTATGTTCATTATGTTTGTCATTGATCTCATCATCAATCCCATGTTTCATTTGAGGATGAGCAGACCCATTTACATTTTCCAACTCCTGCATGATGACATGGTACTTATACCATTGATCAGCATGATCTTATTGACTATCATACTAATGAATATCCTCTTATTTAGTAGGTATAAATTCATCATATTATTAACTATCATGCTCTAGTACACTTGGGATGTCATCATCATCATCATCATCCATATACATAAAAATAGTTACCCCATGTATCTTTTTGAAAGGCATCATCAAAACTTACCTCAAGAAACTCATCGCTTTCATCATGAATGATATATGTCACTATAATATTTTCTTCAATGATCTTGTATGTATCAATTTTTTTTTGATCATCTCCCCACTCATCAAGCTAGAGGTCAATCATGCCATCAATAGGTGTCAAATATTCCTGGTCATTAGGATGGTACTCTTCTTCATTGATAGTGAGGTTCATTTTTGATGTGTTAGGTACATAGTGTTCCACATGAAACATAGAAAAAGCTCAAAATTTATAGATACCTTATCACCATACCTAGTCTTAAATACCATATAGGATCAATCTTAACTCAAACACCCCAACTATTAATAGTAAAATCATTTTAAAATCAAAGGTCAAATGGGGTGGAATCTCCATAACTACAACATATTTAGATATGGAGAGTTGGTAAAATAGGAAAATAATTAATGGTGAGTTTCAAACCTTTGATAATGTCAATTATCTTTGTAGGTTATCCATCTAACTATAACATCCCTTTGGAGTATGACTCATACCCCATCTTTAGCTTGTTTGTTAGTTTTTTTCAAAACGACTGATGTGTTTGCTCCACTATCAATAAAAAAATTATGGACCAATGATTTTCCAATATTGATAGAGTGTTAAAAAAAGGAAGATTATCTCTTATTTTAGTTTTTATTTTTTGTCCATCCTTGGTATTGACTTCATCTATCAAAATTTCCCATCTTTCACTAGGATTCCTAGATGATGCATTAAATTTGGAGAGATCATTTTGGAGTAGGTCTATTTGTCCAATAATGGACAAAGTTTCCAACATTAGTTTTCTTACCTAGAATTTATTCATTTTATCAATAATATTCATAATTCATATGACAAATTTTTCATGTCCTCTAGGATTCATAGCACTACCACTATCTTGTGTCACTTGATGCATAAGAGAAGTCATAGAAGGAGCTTTAGCATTCTAAGTTTTCTAATGTACCTATGCCATAGGGGCTAAAATTGACATAACTGATCCTTGAGGTTATTTAGAGTTTATATTTGGACCACCACTTGTACCTTGTACATCCTTAACAAATCTCTTCTTTGACCTTCTATTTATATCTATAGACTTTGATCCAATGTTCAAGTTACCTTTGTAATTAAATACACATGAGTTTTCTTGATAGTAGTTCATCAAGGTAATATTTGACTAAGCATCTCCTCCATAGTTCTCTCCTATACTATGTATGTCTTCTTGATTCATGGAAGGAATTATTCCCCTTTGATCCATATAGGCTTGATTCAATGTATCATTGTCGTAAGTGTAAGATTCATGAGGCTAATCTCATGAAGTCTTTCCTTCATTTCCTTATAACATATTTTTTTGGATAAGTGCAAGTGATTTTGAAGTAGAAGGATAACTATAATTTTTTCCAATGCTACTTCACTTGAGTTAGATAAACTTTTCCTTGATATTAACCCTAAAAATTTTATTTAGGAGATTGATAATACTGATAGGGATGTTAAAAACCTTGAAAATACCTTCATTGCTATTCTTACTATTTCCTCTTGATGTTTTACATATTTTATTTACTTTCATTTAGAGCCTTGACCATTTCTTATTCTTTTGATTCACTTGGATGATTAAAGGCATTTTCCTTATACTTGAGTGTAGAAATATGAGAAAAAATGGGCATAAGAGTTTGTAAATCATAAACAAAGGCATGGGGGGTCTAGTATCTATCTTCACAATTTGAATAAGTGAATTCTCATCTATTATAGAAGTCTCATAAGCATTAGGCATATTATCCCCTTTAATGGACTGAATCATCATAGATATGTCTCTATTGAAAGTTTTGAGGTAATAAATAAAATCATGATCGGTAGTAGGCATTACTGAGATTGGGATCCTATCCAAATTGTTTTTAAATCTTTCATGGATGTTATCTATGGCCTCTTGATGTGATTGATTTATTTTAGTCATTTGTTTGGTCAAGGACAAGTGATCAATTTTCTCTTCAAATTTCCATCTCAAGGCATCACCCAATTCATCCCATGTAATGATGGAGTTGGTAGACAAACAACCATAAAAATCAAGGGCCTTAATTTTCAATTAAATAACCAAAAAATTGATGGAAACATTCTCTTCAATTATGTTGTGTACATTACAAATGTTAGAAGAGTTTCTTATGTGTTTAATAGGAGTGATAGATTCTCACATGTATGAAGGCACATTTTTGAGAGCTAACATAGGAATGTCATCATAGTTAACAATTTATAAAGGAATATATACTTTAAAGGTAACAAAAGGGAAAGTACATACAGGATTCCATCTTGAAAATTAGAACCATGAAATGTCTCCTAATAGGTATATGATCAACAAAATATTTTTTGGAGTGTGGATGGGTGTTAGTAAACCTATATTTTCTATCTAAATAATAATTTATATCTAAAAATTCAAATGGAATGCCTTTATTATAATACCTTTCCCTTATCTAAGGTATGAAAATGAAGCACTAGTCTAAAATGAAAAGCTAATGAGTGTTAGAGTCACTAGATACTACATGAAGGAATCTTTACAACTACAAATTTGAAAAGATCAACAACTACCTTTGACAAATTATTATACCATGAGGTCCAACCATGAGTTCTAAAACTATTATACATCATAATTTAGCTCTAATTATGTTTATTCATTATTCCTTAAATTTTTATTAACATTGAAACACCTCAAGGTTGTGGGTGACCTATTTTAGAGGTGAATCTCTAGTTTAAAGGGATAACTCCCTTGTAAATCACCTAAAACTAACCACTAATAAAATTTATTTAAATGAAAATGGATAAAAGGATATTAGAATTAATTTAATATATATGATTCACCAAGATAAACTAAAAAAAATACTTAAACCTGGACTATGAAAGGTAATTTAATAAATGGTTGTCAACACCTAAAGTTCTCATAAGAAAAGTGTTTAAACATGAAGGTAAGATGCAATGTATTTCTCAAGGTAGATGAATAGTAGGTATTATCATAGACACAAATACTCTTACATACACTTAAATACAAAAAAAAAAAAACTAACTGCACATCATGTGACCTGCTATAAGGTACATTACTTGTTAAAAACATGAAAGAGTGAGATGAATACAAGGAGAGATAACTATCACTTACCATTAAAATATAAACTAATTCACACACTTAAGAAAGAAGTTGAGAAATTAGAACCATTTTTAAATATTTATTCATAAGAAGAATCAATATTTAAATTAGTAGGTCTTAACCATACCAAATATGAATGATTACAAGGCCAAAAATGGCAACTTATGTAGATAAATGAGGAACAAAGAGAGAGGGGCATAGAGGATGAGGTTTCAGCATGTATAGTGTGAGTTTTTAAAAAAAAAAAGATCTATAGAATAGTCCTAATAGACTTCCAAGGACATGTGTCTCTCCTATTAACATTGACCATCATACAAGTTACATAGGAGTTGAAAAAATCAGCTTAATACCTTGGTCATCTTCTTGAAAACTACCCTTCTTTGCCTAAGAAGAGTGAAAAATAGGCTTATTCATCATTAGTTTGCCACTGAATAATTTCATACATCTTATTTTACACCTATCAAGCAATTATAAACTCCTTTGGTCTAACATCTATATGGCAATCATCATTTATATGCTTAGGTGTCCTAAACCCCTTTCATTTACCATGCCTAACTTTATCTAGGTGGATCAAAACTTGATTTAATCTTATCCAATGCATTATTTATATATGGATGGCCTACTCACATCATATTAGACCTATAACAACTCACTTGGATTCATAAAATTCTTTTTAAGACTCTAATTTTCACCATTTTCTCCCATTAGGCCTCTTTTCTTTATAGACTTATAATCATGTAAACTCCTTTTGTAGGGTAGTGTACTAATGGAAATGAAAAAAAAAGTTAAATATTTGAGGCTTAGTATGGATTTTAAACTCCATGCCAATTTTTAGATCTTGGTAGTGATTAGAATTGTCTTTTTTTGCTATTCTTTTCTCCCAATTCATCCTCAATTAGGCCTCCTTGCCTAGAAGACTGATTTTCTTCTCCATATCTCTCCCCCACATGTGAAACATTTAAAAATTATGCGATACAATTTTCATATCCTATCAAGAATATCCATGTCAAATTTGATTCCTTTAAACCTTATGGAAGTGTGATAACCATGAAATTGATGTGAAATACCCCATTAATAGAGAAGAGCCAAAGGCTCTAAAATGTGCAAAGCACAATAATTGTCAATCAATCTCAATAACTTAATTATTTAAATGTAAAATATTATAATATATAAGACATAAATCTCCTATAATATAGGAGATAAAACTAATCCTATCCTAACTCCATGTGATTTAGATAAATCACTTTTATTTATTCTAAATGTTAGGACTAAATTCCAACATCCCCCCTTTAGTTCTAACATACACCTAAAATTGCCTAGAAGACTGATTTTATTCTCCATATCTCTTCCACACATGTGAAACATTCAAAAATTATGTGCTATAATTTTCACAAGTTATAATGAATATCTAGGTCAAATTTGAGTCCTTTAAACCTTATGGAAGTGTGATAACCATGAAATTGTTGTGAATTACCTTGTTAATAGAGAAGAGCCAAAGGACCTAAAATGTGCAAAGAACACTAATTGTCAATCAATATCTCAATAACTTAATTATTTAAATGTAAAATATTACAATATATAAGACATAAATCTCCTAAAAAATAGGAGATAAAAATAATATTATCCTACCTCCACATGATTTAAATAAATCAGTTATATTTATTCTAAATGTTAGGACTAAATTCCAACATCCACCCTTTAGTTCTAACGTACACCTAAAATTTACCCCTTGAATGTGGACATCAGGCTCACCCAAAAATGTATCCATATACATAAGAAAATGTTAATGGAATTCCACATAGTTTACATTATTATTCCAATATCATAAACAAATCTATTTGGATCAAAATTATTAAAAAACCTCTAAAACTAATGGACATGAGCTATTATTTTAAATAAAAAAATTTAATAAGTAAGTAGATATTAATTTACTACCATAATAACCTATGACTAATAATAAAAGTAAAACTAAAACCATGGTCCATTGATATTTTTAATGTAGTTTCGAGTTAGATGGCACCCATTTTGAGAGCTGGGTAGAGTCTTTGATAAAAGAGAGGAACAACAATAAGTGCATGATGAAGCATGTGGAAAACTCTATAGATTACGAGGTATAGTGGAAGAAATCATGTCAGGAACATGAAATAGGGGTTGATTGGTGGAAAAGAGATATGATGATTTTATGAAACAATGAAAGAGAGGTCAAGTCTAGTTAGAGATACCAGGAGGAAGGCAAGGAAAATTGAAACAAAAAAAGAGATTTATCATTAAAATTTGAGCTTGATCATAATGATGAGTGTTGATAAATAATTCACTATGGATTCCAATATTATATTGGGAGGATTGAAATCCATCCAATACAATATATAAAATAGTGTTGGGATGGGAGTAATTAGGTTGCAGGTCACGAGCTATGAATTGTGCATATAGTTGGAAATGTGTGGGCTTGGAAAAACTGAAGGTGGTGCTATAGATATTCAGCTGAGGATAATAAAATTCCATTCAATTTTTCCTATATAATTCATCATTGTATAAGGTTTATGAATAATCTCGCTCTCGGTGAGGAGGATTTTAGTGGAGTGTAGTTAGACAATAGAGGGTAGTGAAAGGAATGTAGGAGATCAACGAAGATGTAGGTTATAGGAGATATTATGTCAATCAAAATACCTTGGAAAAAAATTCCCAATGGAATTAAATATGATCCCAATTTCAAATGAAACCGTATGGTGGGCTTTGTGTAAATCCTTCAAATTTAAATCTTTGACAAAAAATCTTATATGCTCAGTAACCAATAAAATAGGGGAAAATAATATATATAAGATATATTTTTAATTTTTGGATGTTTTTGAATACAAATAGTGAATAGGCTGGGTTGAAAAACTAAGAAAAGGAATGAAAATGTTGAAATGAGAGAGGAAAATGTAGATGAATGGTTGAGCCAGTGGAGTTGCACATGGTCTACATGACTAGACCATTGGTATCATGTAAGGTGCGAATGGATTACAATGGCTTTTCTTCATGATCTACATAGCATAGCCATTAAGATAATTTGATAGGTAACAAGAGAATGGAGGGTATATAGAGGTCACATTAGGTGCCTACTCAGATACCACTGATTAAAATTACCCCATTAATGGAGAAAACCCAAAGGCTCTGAAATGTGGAGAGCATAATAATTGTTAATCAATCTCAATAACTTAATTATTCAAATTTAAAACATTATAATATATAGGACATTAGTATATTATAAAATAGAAGATAAAAATAATCCTATCCTAACTCTACATGATTTAAATAAATAGCTTTTATTTATTCTAAATGTTAGGACTTAATCCCAACAAAAGGTTTCTTGAAACCTAGTCTCTTTTTGAGCCTGTTGAAGATTGCCTTGAAAAATGAGGTTTGGTTGATTAATTACAAGATGTTATATATATATATATATATATATATATATATATATATATATATATATATATATATATATATATATATATATATATATATATATATCTTGTAATTAATCAACCAAACCTCATTTTTCAAGGCAATCTTATATATATATATATATATATATATATATATATATATATATATATATATATATATATATATATATATATATATATATATATATAGTTGAAATACATTGATAGTGACCTACCCCAATAGTTTTCATGTGTCCAACTATCTAAAGCCCTATAAAGCACTAAAAATACTTTAAAATAGGGTATTTAATTTAATTTGTATAGTTTCAAGTAAATATGAAGTACTTAGAGTATATAATAATTTTAAAGAGGTTATAGGATCAAACCAAATCATTTAATACACTTTATAAGTCATTCTATCACATCAAGTATCCACCAAGGTTTTAGGAGGGTTTAAACTTATTTTGGTTAATTATAATTGTTCATAAACCCTATGTCCTCAAAACCTAAACCAGGGCTAAAAATATCAAGTACACTATCCCCATCAACTATCCCTAGGATATCTAGTCCCCATGTATTCTGTCTATATAGTTATGATTTCAAAACATTGGCTCTTAAGTTATTAATAAGCCATTGGAAAGGGGTTTGAGTTCTTAATATTTATTCATGATGGTTTGAGACACAATATAACATATGATGCCATAATATTTAAGTTTTGGAACCTAATTATCATGCTTAAAATACATATAGATCCATCAATAGTGTCATTGTCTCACCAAGCGATATAAATTTGCTTTTGTGTTGTATTATAAGAGAATTTTGAGGTGGCCTCAAAGGTCAAATTGTATTTTTATTATCATTTACATATTTTTGATGACTCTTTTAGGTATTTAATATCATATTTAACCCTTAAATACCATCAATACGTCATTTTAACCTAAACAAGACCACTTATTCATGATTGTTCACAGGGTTTTCATGTGTATGAGTTTTGCTCTACAATCATATACATGGTTTATCAATTTTTGTTTCACTTTAGATGAGTCTCAATGTTAAAGGAAGTAATCCTATTTCAAATATATTGTCTTAAAATTTTATACCTTCCCTCAGACCTCCTTTATTCATTCTAAAAAACTAACTTTATCTTAACAAGGCAGCCAAACCTGTGTATGGTCTTATTGAGTATATATGCAGAGGTTTAAATGAACTTATAATGAATATTATCCTTGTTAATTATTTCATATTTGATTTCATCTTAATGTCACCACATTTACTTGTATGTCCACCTGATCTTGTCTTCAGTGCTTACTTTATAAATGTTACCTTCTTTTCATGCTTAAAACTAGCTTATTTCCTAAGTAAACATATAGATGACCATTAGGATGGTTTGAATAAATTTGAGGGTTTTAGGTATTCAATTTCACACCTTTAAATTATCATTATCTCTTGTTATATTTTCTATATCAAATAACCTTATCAACTTTCCTAAAACCCTTACACACTCACTTTTTCCTTACACATGTCAACTACATGGTTGTAGGTAGGTACTTAGGGAAGATTTGACCATGAACCTGGACGTTGATATTAAGAACTATAACATGGGACATTTAACATGTCAAACATCATGGATTATTCCTCTTATTATTTAGCAATTTTGTTTTACTCTTTCATATTATTCAACAAACCTTCTTTATTGTCTTGAAACTCATACATATGCATGAGTATTGGCATATAGATTATTTTAAATTTTTGACCTTAGTCACTTCAAAACCTTATTTCTCTCATCCATCTAAGATATCTTCATGAGTCTATGTTTTCTCTCATTATATATTGATAGATGTTTCTAACCAACTCATCTTGGAAAGATAATTAGTTTTAGTCCAAAATGAGGACCTACAAATTTGCCACCTGTAGTTCTTCATCTTATTTATATCAACTTTCATATTGTTATTTATCCAAACTCAATAATCCTATGGATATCCTACAAGTAATATACAAATTTAAATGTGCCCATTCACATCTATGGACTATATATACAGTCAACTTATATGCAAGGTTTATATAAAGAAGGGAGTCTATAGTTTATTCATGATTTTTATGATGTCATGAAGTTTTTCAAGGACATATGGGTTATTAGGAGTTCATGTCATATTTACCCATTACTTCAACACTTTTAAAATGAAACCTAGGTCCATGGATATCTAGCAACATGATGTAGACCTATGGGTGGATGAAACTCATTCAAGTATTTTTAGAGAGTGTAATAGAGCCTCATGTTGAATTAATTAAGATTAAAACATTAAATATTGATATTCTCATCATTTATCATTGATTTTAATTTCCACTTAGGCCAAGCATGATAACCATTTCTATATAAGGTTGCGTATGGACTGTGCAATACTTATAAACTACAAGAAGATGACATCCCTTGAAATGATATTTTTAAAGAGCCATTTTTTATAAATAGAGAGCACATGAATCATAATATAATGAATGATTTTTTATTAATAATTAATTACTTTTTATCCTCTAAAAGTGACATTCTTTCTAAATAACCAAACATTTATAGCAGGGCTGACTTATGATCCATACACTTAAGACACTTTATCATTCATGAAGACACTTCATCGAGTTGAATTGGTTGGATTAACTAAAATTGAAAGGAGTAAATTTCATTTGAAAACATCATAAAAAACCATTCCCAAAAATTCAATTCTAGCATGAATAAACAAGAGCAAAACTAGAACCTACTTGAATGGACAAGACATAGTGACATTTTGTCACTCTTTAAAAAAATTCATCAAGGAGAGACCATGAATATAAAATAAAATGATAATATACTTAAAATATTTTAGAACCCTAACATTTTCCAAATCTCTAGCTTCCAAATTTCTCTCTTCAAGTCATACCATGCATTTAAATTTTTGCTTTATAAGCTCATGAAGCCTGCGATGGAGGAGAGAGAGATTTTTTTTCACCTTTTGGACCTAAATATTGATCTCAATCTTGAATATGACTTATAGAATCTATATAATCTCTCTAAAAAATTTTCACATGCACTTTATTCTCTCAAGAAGAAACAACTCCCCAAAATTTCTTGCAAAGGACTATTTTTCTCATTTTAGGCATTATCCTCCAATGTCTATAGGTTAGGACTATTTTATGACTCTCTTATGACATAAAATATGCTATAACACATACTTAAGGATTTTACCTTGATATTTGTAGGTACAACTCCACCAAATTAACCAAAAACCTAAAAAATGATTACATGGTGCATATCAACATTATAAGATGTTATTACCTTATAATATCAATTTAAAGACATAGAAATCACATTATTTAATTAATCATTATTATTCTAAACCTTGGAACATACTCTATAACATCATGACTCATAAATGACCCCTAGAACTATACGAGGAGATGAAAACAAACCTTGGACAGAGCTAGTTAACAATAAATATGACCACATGGAGGACTTTTAAATACATTACAAGACCATATACAATTTTTAATAACTATATGAAAATTTTCAATCTATATGGGTTTACCATTTTTGAATTAGGGTAAAAAAAAAGGTCAAAAAGTACATGGACATAATTTATGATAACAACGTATTACCATTTATCCATTACCCAAATCTTTAGGATAAAAATGATGACATCAATGCATATTTAACATAGGACTGATTGGATTAGGATAGGAAAATATATCTAGATGACCTTTTGATAGTTAAAAAAAGGGTCTTCTTAACATGGAAATGAAGTTTGAGGTAATGTCATGGATTGAATTATTTCATGATTTATTCTTATACATGGATCTATTACTAGAGATTGTTTACACATAATGTTTTTTTAAATGTGGTTGCTAATATATTTAAGTATGATTTTGAGAATTATTTTCACCTACTAGTGCCCAAACAATTTCAAACCACGTCGTAATCAATTCTTGGTTAGACCATAACATTATCAAGGGTAAGGTCAAGAAGTGGCTAATGAAGGGAATTAAATTAAACATTTGATTGGAATTTAATCTAGTTCCCCTAATAAAATATAGACTAGGCATTAGGATATCCATATACTTGTTTAATATGTCATATAGTTTTGCTACAATTGCCTATATAAATGAGGTGTGGGTCTTATTGTTGGACATAATTATAACTTATGATAAAATCATGAGACTAAGAGAGTTTATAAGTGTCCTAATCAATGCTCATAGGTTTAAATTTGATGAAAGGCCATATTATGGAAATTTTTACATGATTTCATATATAGAATATGAAATCATGGGGATAATTCAAACAACCTATGAGTAACCCTCAGATCCATTCATATAATATATGAGAAATAGGTTCTTTGATGACTTATCCTTACTTCATGTTTACTAAATGATGAGGTAAATATAGAAGATTTTGGATTCAGTGTATCCATTGGTATAACGATCCATTTATATGTCTTCCTTGTCCAATATTTATGAGAACATAAGAAAAATAATTTAATTTATGGGATGTTACTGGTATTATCTTTATTTTACTATAATTAAGATAGAAGGAACCAGGTTTTCTCCTCTAAATTTTTATTTTTGTTCTTACCAAAGCTACATAGTAAGAAATAGATTTAAATATTTGTATTAGTATGGATGAGGATCTATATTCCAAGCATCAAGGGTATTATAATAAAAAACCTCTAAGTATTGGTCAAATGCAATATTTTTTAAGGAGGCACCTAAATTCATTTGGGAAGATTAGGGTCCTCTATGGGCTAACTCAAGATTAATTTGGATATTAGTATCCCAAGAATAGAGTGGGCAAATACCACATTAACCTCCAAAAGAAATAATTCCACATTATTTATGGCTATAGGAGCTACGATCATGACCCAATTTTTCTTAATGTTGTAGATGATTATGAGGTTTATACTAGGATGAATTGGTATAGAATTCTTATGGTGTTATCCCTATAAATTTATTATGATCCTTTGAATACAAGAGAATAAGACAAAAATATAGTGGAGGAGGAAACTAAAAATGCAATCAATGAATGGACCCAACCACATGTTGAATTATCACATGAGCATGATCATCATGCCTCTAAAAAATAAATAAAAATTGGATTAGAGGAGGAAGGTTGCCATCGAGTGGAGGTAGATCCAAAATTAGGAATATTATCCTAAATAAAGGGTTAGGATTCCCTAAAAATACGTATCAATCTATTAAATAAATTAATGATAAATCATGTCAAAATTAAATTTCATTATAAACTATATTAACTAGAAATTTATAAACTCATATTGTTGTATTTGATTTAATCATTTGACACCTTAAATATGATCCCCATTCCTAGATAAAATAACCAATTTAAAGATTACATTGGAACATCACCTATAAATCGTTCTCATTAAATTATTTTATGTCACAACATATCTCAATTGAACTCTTTCACTATTCCTCAATCTGAGGCAATGCTTAAAATATTGAATTATTTCATGATTACCAAACATTTCAAACTCATCAATAGTTCTAGTGTTTTTTGTGCACATGTTATAGGCAAAAGGGATTGAGTCGACCATATAGACAATGATTGTGATAATGATGGAATAATAAATTTGAGGGAAAATAAAACACCAAAGGTAAAATGTTCTGTGGAGAGACTATTATACTTATACATATCAGCTAAAATATAAAATAAATAATAATTCATAGGGCATCAATCCACTGCAATAATTAGAGGATCACATGAGAAACCTCACCATGTTAATATTAACTTTCACTATATCGAATATGAAACAAAATAACTAAGATAATGACTCTCATAGCATAAGGATATGATAGATTTGAAATATGATAATATAAATATTTTATCACAATCAAGGAAAATTTTAGTGTCCTATATTAAAAACAATTGGAGGTCACTAGGTGAATTAATTTTACAATGGTGGTGAATCAGTTTTGAAGACATAAAATAGTCTAGATGAATTATGAGGCATCACATGGTGAATCATGAAACAACATCGTGTAGTCATTCAACTGGACCATGGAATTAGGTTACTATATCATTTTTTTGGGTGACTATATCATACAATCAAGAAAATGCATCATGTAGTGATCCAACTTTAAAATGCAGTCACTCCACTACCTCATCTATTCATGCATGGATCTAGGTGGTTAAATGTGTATGTGAATAAAATGATGAAACATATACAATTGAGGTTTTATTTTATTAATTTGAAAAAAAAAAAAAAAAAAACTTACCTAAACATAAGGATTACTATGTACTTGGATTCCTCTTGAAAATTTATGTAATTTCAATAAAAATCATCATAATTTGAGTCTGTATGTAAAAGTTGGATCATTAGGAAGCTAGGGATTCAACATTGCACTTGTAGATGTATAACTTGATTATGAATTGATATTGTTGTATGATATATTCACATGACTCTATAATGCATCCTTTCATCTACTAGTGCAATGCTAACTCCTCAGCTTCTTGAGGATGTAACTTTTGCATATGGACTTTGATTGTTTTGTTTTTATTTTTAAATTACATAAATTTTAGAGATAAATGTAAATATGTAGTAATATTTATGTTTTTGTAGAAAAATTGATTCCTTAACACTCTCAACATAAATTATCAAATAAACACTACAAATAAAAGATGAGTAGTTACAATTGTTTGATAACTTGCTATAATAATTTGAAACATATTTAATGTCATTAAACACCTATTTTCTATCATCTCCGATCACCAGGTTAGTATTTTATGATACTTTATTATTGTCATTTGACACCTAGTTACAATTGCCCCCTATTACTTACATAAAGTTTAATATATTATATATAATGTAAAATACCCTTAGATTAACTTTCTTAGTATTAACAACATCCATGTATAGAAGGATTTTTTTTTCAAATATAAATAATCCAAACCATTAATTTAAATTATACTCTAAAATTTAGATCATTCTATACTATCAATTACCCCATAAAATTGCCAAATCCAAACTTCAAAAAATTTAATATTTATAAATTAGCCAAAGTTCAATATTAAAAAAATCCATAATTCCAATCATCATATAACAGACCATTCCATTAAAACAAGATAAACAATATTTAAATATAAACATTTAATATTCAATGCCATCTTTCAACCTTTCGTCAATAAAAAATTTAAAAAGTTACTTTCAGTTAAAATTATTTTCTCAATCCATCATTCTACTTGGGTTGTTGTATTTGTTCATGTTAACAATACTAAACTTTATGTTTAATTTAGACCCTAAATAAATCATTAAATAAATAAAAATATTCTTTCCATATCCTTTTAAGGTAGTTCACATGGCTGTGGTTCTGAGATGATTTTATTTTAAAATGTATTTTGAAGGTATATCCACTTTTCGGTTGATGAATAAGATATGGACAAAATAGCATTGATAAGCAAATGGGTAATATTTTCCTACAAGAGGATACATTTTTGTGTAATTACTGTAGGCTTCACTTTCTAATGCCATGGATTTCACATTCAACATTTTGATTGGTAAATGAATATTTATTGACATGGAAGACTTAACAATTTTCTATATGTGCAGGTTAGATAGAACACTTCCCTTACATAAAATATTTTAGAGGTGTATGATGTGTATAATGTATGGTATCTATTTTAATCCCATGATATAATTCTAAGCATCACCAAAAGTAGGATTTTGAGTCAGACCATCGTAAATCAAGGTAATTTTATCACTGTTGAAATATAAATTGTAAATTCAAACATTCCATTTTCTTAACAGTAAAAAAATTATGGTAATTTTTTATTGGTAAAATAATTTTATTATATAATTTTTAAAAAAATATTATTAAACATATTAATTTTACGATTAAAAATATAAAAAATGGAATGGACATCTAAATACAAATTTTAAAAAACAGATATCAAAAACACCACTATGAAAGTTCCAATTATAATTAAACCAAATTTTACAAAGGATTTTTATGTATATTATTTTGCCTCAAAACATATTATATAAAATATATTAACAAAAAATAAAAATCAATGAAAAATAACATTCCAATTATTTTATGAGCATGAACCTATTAAATTTAGAGTTAACTATTATTCCCTATACACGCATTCTTATTCATTGGTAAAGTAAATGAAAACGTTCAAATATTGCAATCCTCAAAATAATTTCATTTCTATTTTGCTCAAACTTATTATAAAGATTATGTTAGTAGAAAATTAAATTGGAGAACATGGAGGCAACTGTATGGATAATATTCAAGATTAAGACACAGAGATTAAACAAGACAAGATGGTTAGAGCCTTATGCCTCGCTCATTTACTCATTCAAATCAATCGACAATAATGCAAGTAAAGTAGGTTGAAACTGTGTTTGATTATATATATATATATATATATATATATATATATATATATATATATATATATATATAAAGGTATGACATTACATGTTAAATAAAGTAATATTATTGATGAAAACATAAATTAGTTAAGCAAAAAATCTTATAAGCATGAATTCATAAATTTTGTGAATGTAAATTTATTTTTTATTTTTATTGAATGAATTAAATATTGCAATAGATTATTTACATAAATATCAACTTGGAATTAGAGTTGACATGCATAAATAAAAAAGATAAAGAAATCAAAAGTTAAAGTTAACTGATCTATGCAATTTTTTAAAAAATATTCTTTTACGTACTTTCATCTTCTCATGATTTTTAAATCATTATTTTTAAAGTTTTAAATACATATTGAAATGGAACTAAAAATATACACATATCTTCTAAACATTAAAATTAACCTAATGCATATATTTCAATCGAATATTAAAAATATATTATTTATAAAAATGGAAAATACTTGAAAAAATATTAAAATACATCTTCAAACTTTTATAGAGTCATATATAAAATACAAAATATTTTAAAACATATTTAATTATAATATAAATTATGGTCAAATTAAACTTTTTAAAATAATCATTTTAACACAAATGAAAGATCAAATATATTTACAAATTCATTAAACATAACCTCTAAAACTTTGGTATGACCAAAAAAAAATGATTAAATCATTGGAAAGTTACACAATATGATAGGAATTGGACACCCCTACGTTGTCATAAAAAAGCACAAAATTTTAAGAGATAGACATTATTAGCCCCAATCTTCAAAGACGCTCACAACCACATCATAAATTCCCATGAATTTTAATTATTTTACAAAAGGAAAATGCATTCAATTGTGCCTTAATATTTTAAAGAAGATTGTTCACCTAAATGGGTTTTCTCAACTCCAACGCCACGAAGGGAAAAAAAAGAATGCTTATAACTATAGATTATTGAAACAGATGGACTTAAATAGTAGAGATAAAATATAAAAATATGCTAATGAAGTTATTAGGTTTCTCGAATAAAGTATTGTCACAATGTTTGGTAGTGGTATCTGTAAGGGAATAGGGTTGTTTAATAAAAAAATAATTTTATTAATGTTATAAAATTTTTATCATAGATAAATTAGTGAATTTAAATATTATTAAGAAAAATAAATTAATACGTTCAATATTTTTGAAATAATATTTTTTATTAGTTTTATTGAATGAATTGAAATGATTAAAAACCATTACTAAAGAAAAATCAATTTATAATTAGAATTGACATATAAAATTTCAAAATCTAAAAATCAAGAAAACATGACTTATTATTTTTAACACCTATTACTTTTAGTAAATTTTGCATACAATTTTGTGTACCTATAAAAATATTTGAGAATATTCTAAACACTTAAATAAATTTAATAGATAAAATTTAATTAAAGTTGATCTCTGTTTATAAAAAAATAATTTTTTAAATAATAAATAAATACCAAAAAAATATTAATATATGTTTTCAAACATTTAAATGATTACTTGTGACCTCCAAAAAAAAATATTAAAAATATTTATAAATAAATAAAACCAATTATAACTATATTGTACTTTTCAAAACAATCATTTTAGAATAAAGATCTCAAATAAAACTACATATCAAGATTTAGGGCCTTAAAAACTTTAATCTCATTTTCTTGCATCACAAACTCAAATATCAACACTCACTAATGAAATGTGATTTGTGGGTTAATATGACAAAGCATAAAAATATTTTGAAGCATTCCCGTTTCTCCTCGCAAATGGGCAACTACTAGTATTCCCCCATTACATTAAAAATTCTCACTTATCAAAACATGCATGCAAACATGGAAAAGATGATTTCTCACATTCATGTCTTTTGAATACATTCTTTGAAATGAAATATGTATGAGATGAAGCATTGCTTAAATTTAGTAGACATTAAGATGTAGTGACTAGATGGTTTAATCACAAATCAAGATTCAAGGTTTTTTAGAATCTCAAACATGGTCATGTTGTTGGACAAAGAGCATGAGAATAAATGGTAGCATTCCAAATGAATTCCAAATGAAATCACCTTTCTTTGGGTTCGTATATTTTCTTCAAAAATAAGGGGACAGTTCATTTAGATTGAAATATTTTCAATGAGGAATTAACTATATTAGTGAATGTGAAGGCCTTGAAATACTAAATCCTAATCGTCACATCCTCATCCATCCTCGAATGATAATGATTTTTAGTTTAGGATTATTCAAACATTATAGTATAATTTGATTGATTTCATTTTAGTTTATGTTCTTTATGTTATGCATTTAATTTTTTTAATTAATTAATTAATTTTTTATTATTTTGGTTATTTTAGTTTTTTAAATTAATTTTTATTTTAAATTTAGTGGTAGGTCAATAAGTGGTGCAATAAATATAAGAGGATAAATAAATATTAATTTCCTCTCTTCTTTTTGAACTACAACATTGAAATTTAAGGTACTTTCAAATTGACTAAAGAAGATATCATTTCATTATAAGAGGTCATATATTTAATAATTATAATTGTGTTTTTAAACATCAATTTATTATATGAATTACAAATAGATCTAATATTGAAATAAAGTTAATGATACATTTTATCATATTAAAAATTATTTTTATGTTTATAAAATAAAAATATTTGATGTCATTCATGATTATAAATTTTATAATTTAACCATTATAATGTACTTGTTTTAATTCTTAAATCATTAGAAATAATAAAATAATATATAGATTGGAAGGATAATATAAATATTTAAAAAAAAATTAAAAAATAATGTAAATATGAGATAATTCAAACAACCTCCATTAAGCTTATAGATATATGATTGGTAATGAATGAGTGTTAAAAAATAGTATTAAATGTATTTTCATTATTAATATAGACTTTTGAATGGAAATAAAGTAATGCCAAAACCTTCCTTTTCCAAACCAAATAAATGAATAAAGATTAAATATCACATAACCTTGGAAACATTATATTAGAAATATTGAATGTAAAATTCTACCGAGTAATTTTTCACTTATGTTTGATTTATTTAAAGTGTTAAATATTATTATAGTACATTCTAAAACTAAATTAAATATTTCATTTTTTTTTATAATATCTAATTTTATTTGAAGATTTATTTGATTTGTCCAAGGTAAAATAAAAAAACGTTGATTCTAAACATTAAAGTAATTTTTTCCTTGATAAACGTGACATTTGTTGTAACTAACACACTCTTAATTCATTTGAAAAATGTTGAACCCCTTAATTCGTATGAAGTTTTCAAAAAATATATAATGAATAAGTAAAACACATAAAATATATATTTAAAATAAAATAAAAATAAAATAATATATTTTTGATAAAAGTTTTAAACTTTAACATTAATGAATTCACATCAAAGTGGCTCTAAATTTTATTTTATTATATTATATTGGGAATCATTAAAATGAATATATTTGTTTTCCTAATTTTATAACAACGTTTAGAGTTATTTTTTAGGGAATTCATATTCCTTGGGTTGGGTAATTATTATTTAATGAAATTTTGTATGAAACGGTGTACTCTCGCGCTAATGTAATTCTGCAGTCCAACGAATTTTTACGCTCCATGACTGGATAACTTTTTAACTCTATTATTCTTTTCGAACTTCTTGGTCTACGTTAACTCTTTCGTGAACATATTTATTGGTTCCAATGGTTTGGCACTAAACGAAAAAAATAAAACTTTATGAGATCAATGCAATTAGAATAATAAAAATGTCAAATTTTGATACTCAACTCTCGCAATATACAGAAGTATGCCATGCTACAAAATATTTATAAATTACATGTTCTCCAATGACTCAAATTGGGTCACATGTCATTATTTTATTCCTGCATTTCTGCATTGCATAAAATTCTATTGGATTAACAAAATAATGATATCGCACATGAGACGCAACTGATGCAATCATGTTGCATGTCACTACCGTATTCTAACATATCTGCATATCCCTTTCCAAAATTGTTGCAACACCCGAGGACCCTTGACAAATGGAGAAATCATATTAGCTCTAGGAGTCGTGTCACTAATAACAACATATATGGTGGTAAATTTTGAACGTCTGAAGTACCCTAATGTCTTACATTGCACATATTTGGCACCCTTTCAATAGTAAATGATAAATCCAACTACCGACCTTGGGCCTACGTGAACCTAGGATAACGATTTGTGGAGGGTAAAAATCATACCATCGAATATAAAATCTTAAAACAGAGCTTTAAAAAAATATTGCAATAACCAATGATGTAATTTTAATTTAATAATACCACACTAGAGTTAATGTGCATGTATAAATTCATGTCGACCATCCTACTCAATGTTTATTTCTATAAATCTGTAGAATATTTTAATGTACACTTCAAAATTTTATTTAATTTTAGTTATTATTATCAACATAATAATAAATACTCAAAGTTTATTTTTATAAATATGTAGAACATTTTAATAAACAATTTGAATTATTATCATAAAGATAATAATAAATCTTTTATAATTTAACAAATGATAATTATGAGTTATTGTTGATGGGGTTGACTTTTACTCACTCATAGTACATAGCTCTTGTCATTCAAAACACTAACAATTATAATGAATGTATCCTCTTTGACCTTGAGACATTTTCAATACTTCAAGGATATCACATTTATATATGAAATTATAAGTTACAAATTCTATAATAAATTTTTCAAAGTAGTTGAAGATATAAAATAAGTTTAAGAGAATTGTGGTACTAACCAATACAAACTAAGTCTTAAAAGACCTATTTTACATACAAAAGGATTATGATTAGACAAAGTACTGGGACCATTACTAGAGAAAGTAGTGGTCATACTATAAGTAACTTATTATACAATTTTTCATGCTCTCTACAAGCAATAATGGTTTAATTCATTTTATTTAAGAAAAATATAGGATAACTTTGATTTCAGTCTTGGATTTAGAAAATATTACAATCTTCTTGAGCTAGAATCTCATATAGTAAAGATATTTTTCAATAATAGTTTAACACATGATATTAAAGAAATTTTAAAAGACTATGCAAAGGACATTGATAATTAGGTTCATTGTGAAAAATGATTCCTACATTAATAAAACATATAAAGTAAGCTTTGATTTTGAAATGTGCAAAAAAAATTATGTGGAATTAATGATATAGTGCTTGTGAAAAAAATACTGTGTGCTTCTATTTTGCAATCATTAATTTTTACAAAAAAATCACTACTTTAAAAGGCATCATCATTTACAATTTTTTTGAACAAATAACAAAAATAAGGAAAAATGATTTTTTTATGTGGTGTAATATATAATATATGATTATTATTCCATTATACCCTTTGATTATATTTTTCATTAGGTTTAATCCAAATTTTGTGATCATCACTTTAGATCACATATCAATGACCTTTGCATGTATTTATATGAACCCTTCTATTTATAAATAATTTTAAGAAAATGCCTATACTATATAAATAAATGCAAAAAATTATTGAAATTTCATCCTATTTCAACAAGAGATGCTTCACTATGATAATAATTAAATGCATTCATAGAAGTTCCTTAAATGTATCTACTAGACTAGATGAAAAAAGTAAAATATTTTATATTAGTACATATAATTTATTTTAGGTCGTTATAACAGTAGAGATTAGTAAACCTATACTCATTTTATAATTAAAATTAAAAATAATAAATAAAATATCTTTCCTACCATAGAAATCATGTTAGTTCACAGGCCACATTTTAACAACCTAAAAATTCATGAGAACAAATAGTGGGATTCTCATGAAAATGTTTAAAGGCATATTTATGCATTGAAAAAAGTATCAACATCACATACAACCATGAAGCTCATGATTATAACATATTTTACGTCAAATTTGTGGATGAAAATGAATAAATTATAAGATTGAAGGCTAGAACACAATGGAAGCCTCACTAAAAAGTATTATAAACATTGGAGAGAGACGTAATTAACAATTTCCTTAGGATGAGATGGGAAGGATAGACCAAAGTCTAAATAGCATCATCCTCTACATTATTTATATTATTATTTAATAGTTTCTTCCATTTCACATATTATGACAACATAGGTAAGGGGAACAATTTCCACATCCCTTGTTTGTATTGGAAGAGATACTTTGGAAAAAAATTATATTTAGTAGAAGCTCCATTAAATTTTGTGATTAAGTATCCCCATCTTATATTGTATTTATATTTTATATGTTTTTCACTCTTGTAGGATCTATGCCAATTTTAACTTCGTAAGACACTTATATATTTACTACTTCTCTTTTTTATATTTTGAAACTAGTTTCTTTTGCCTAGACTCCCAACCATTTTAGAGTGTCTGAATTTTCACATATTTATAAAATGCATGGTCTAATGGCCCCTATTACTCATAGCATTCATATTAAAAGTACTACCACCCAAATTAGTAGTAAAATTATTTATCAATTATAATTGTTCAAACTTCTTTTTCAATTATAATTTTTCAAACTACTAATGAAATATATTCATAGATTAGAATCTCTATGTCAAGAATCAATGTAATAGGTTGTATTATCTCTATTAATATCAAATAAAGAGATCCACTCATTATTCCCACCAATAAATAATTCATTTGAGTATGAGGTATAATTGTTCCAATATCTAAAATTTCACGTGTTTCAATACTCCTATCACTTAATCTTATATGTCTATTTATTTATTGATGGTAATGATTATTATTTCAAGTATCAGATAATACCAAAAAATAGAATACCAATCCCATGCCTACATAAATCCCATAATACATAAAAAAATATTAGAGAATGGTGGCCTCTAACATTTCCTTCAATTCATCTTCGACATTCAATACACCTCCTCCCACACATATTTCCACTTCATCCACCTCACAAGCTTCAAATTCAACTTTTATTGTTGCATGTAAACAAGGTCCAACTCCAAATAGAATAAAATCCATCCAAATAAATAAGTTTCAAAGTCTAAAAATTGTGTATTTTGGAGATATTGACATACAATAGAAGTTTGTGAATGTTGACATACAATAGAAGTTTGTGAATAACATTGGAAAGTTGAAGAGACATAAAATACAAGTTCACACAAGATGATAACCCTATGCTAATTAAAATTGAGGAATATTTTTTTTTTTTCCACTAATTTTAAAAAATAAGAGAGACTAGATGAAAATAATCAATTGAAGAGCATGTTTCTATGGTGAAAGTCTCCATTAAGATGATTGAGAAATAAATGGAAAAATTGAAGTGTCAGGTGTGTTTTTATGGTGAAAGTATCCACTAAAATGATTGAGAAATAAATGGAAAAATTGAAGTGTCAAGTGAAGACACTTGAATCACTAGTAAACACAACATTTTTTTATCGATCTTATATGTAAAGTTGAGAGTGCCATATCAATGTTATTTTAGACATTGATATAACTCATTTATAACTTTTTAAAAATATGGTGTACTACATTAAATATGTTTGAACAATTGAATAAAAATAATATTATAAAAATAGACAAAAACCCAAGGAACATGGTCGTGATAATTAAGAATGGAATTTTTTCACATTTTAATGTAGTGCCATTGTATGACCTCAATTTATATCAAAAGTTTATTGTAAAGTTTAGAACTTATGTATGAGAGTGGTTAAGAGACATGAAGGCCACAATAAAACACTTGGAAGAGAAAAACACTTAACATTTTCGCCTAATTAAAGAAGACAATTTATTGTTGAGATGAGAAGGTTGGCTTATTGCTATTTAGGAATTCAAGGTACATATTAATTTAGCTCAGGATAAATTAGCATTGAGAATAAAGGTGACCAAGGTTAACAGGGCAGGATCTCCGACGGTTATTAATTTAGCTACCAAAGCCATCAAAATTATCAATAATTTTAGTGTCGTAAAGGGAAACCTGAATAATCCTTTGTAGAACCATGCTGAGTTTTTGACATGAGGATAGTGTTACTCGGCACCAGACCTGTTAATATTCAAATGATGGACCACGATGCTTTCCTAATTTACAAAGCTTTGGAGGAGCAAGAAGCAAAATAAGGTTGGCCAGAAATATTCCTTAATTATTTCCAATAGAGTAGATATGGCTCGTGTCTATGAGCTCGGAAATTAGGAACCTGTTGTGTTATCCGATTTAGTCTCCTCTCTCTTTTGATGCTATTTATTTTGCCGAACTCTTTCTTTGATAGTGTGCATTGGACCATGCGTTATATATAAACATTTATGGTAGAAATTGTAAAATATAAATATTTTAATTGAAAACATTTGGAAGATTCGAATTAAAATAGATGTTCATGATCCTTCTATTATTTTTGCTTAAATTTTAATATTCGTATTTTTTATAATCGATATTTCATGATTACGATATGAATATTGATCGTTTTATTATTTAGGTTAAGATACTGATATAATTGGTGTATTTAGTTAAATGTATTATTCTAGTCACTAAATATGGATGTGTTGCTTTTAGCAATTTTGCGTAGTGATTCATCATACAAATGTGATGTTATTGAGATTACATTTATTATAAATATTTCGTTAACACTTTTTATGATATATTTCTAGTTTGAGAATATATTACGTTACAAAAATATAGATATAAAATAATTTAATTTGAAAATAGTTCAATCAATCAAGATTATATCAATGAAATTTAGAAAAGCTTTTTATTTATTTTAATTTTTTATTTTGTTCACATTATTTTTACTATATTTTTATTTACTATTTAGGTGTTATTTGATAGAGTAGGTTATTTAGCTTAGCTCATGTTTTCTAGGTGTTTTACTTAGTTAAGTATTATTTATTTATTTTATCCACTTATATTTGGATATTTAATATTTTTGGATTTAGGTATAATGAGTTTCTATACCTGATTTATCTCATATATTGATCTTATGACTATGATTTATCTTTTCTACTTATATATGCAATGCACTTTCGTTGTACTTACATGAATATTTTTACATGTATATTATGTGATATTGCTCTTTGTTCTATATATTAAGTTACATGTTTATACATCCAGATTTTGTTTGTGATATTCTGTTGTGAACACTTGAGATCTCTATGGCTTTGAATGCTTTATTTTTCATTCCTTTCATGGTATCTAAGCAATAGGTTTTGTAACGATCTATTTGTGATATTTTTACAAATTTTTATATCTAGATGAAAAATAAACATCACCACCATAATATGTCAACCCCTAAATGGGTTGTAAATATGAACTAGTTTTGTGATAGTTATTTTTTGCAATTTTGGAGGGTTGGAAGGAAAAATTTTAAGTTTCAAGCATATTTATATTATTTAGTGGTATAAGTGTAAAATAATATGAGTTTTACTGAGTTTATAAAAAAAATGAGTATGTCTGTTTTACTTTTAAAGAAAGTCATACCAATTTGTACAGATCTAAGATTTTTGTATATAGATTTTTTTTGGTAAGTATTTTTTTGTCGCTATCTAATGATTCATTTATACCTTTTAATTTATCCATTCCCAAATTGGACTATACCTACTACATAGTGACCCACCTTCTAATTTATGGGTATGAATTGACTCGTAACATTAGGAATTAACTGTTACTTTTTATGCTTGAACTACACCCATATGATGTACATGTTGACTTCACTTGGTGAATCTACTATTTTAATATGTTTAATACACTATAATTGTTACTAGATACATAATAGAAATTATATATGACCCATATCCACATAATCTATGGAGAAAACGTTGGCTTGTAAGAGCACGTGAAATTACAACTAGAAAGGTGTGGCATTATTCTTATGCAATATATAATTTTTTTAGGTGATGTCACTCCGACATTAATGAAATTAATCAAGAGGGGGGATCAATCATCCTCAGTCAACCCCTTGGTCATAATTTATGGTAATGTTGATGGGGCTTAATTTTTAATTCCTATTAGCAGGGGATTAAGTCCCAAGCTCATTTGTTTTAAAATATCTCAAAGAATTTTTTTTCAATGGTTTAAATTTTGTATAGTTTTTCATTCACCCATCTGTGACTGGAAAATTTCAATCACTATAAATTTTAATCATTAACTTGAAATTGAGTGCCATTTTATATAAAGTGCATGTATTTATATATTTTATTTATTTGTGTCATTTATCTTATAAAACACACTCAATTATAAAGTTAATGATTATGATCGGTAATGACTGAAACACAACTAGTGTTCACTAGAGAATATAAAATATCAAAACCAATGTAAATTTAATGAGTATATGGGTTTGATAGGTAATTATATAAGTGATAGTCTTTTACTTAATTTGGAAGTATGTGAATGTCTTTAGAAATTCAAATATGGGTAAAATTGAAGGCTTTATTTGGTAAGGTAGATCACATGAAAGGCATGCAGCTTGAAGTAAATATCACTCCTCTCAATCATGAATATTTTTCATACATTGTAGACTATCTTAGTAATTCAAGAAAATATTGACATAATTGAAGGGGAGTGGAAGAGATTATAAATATGAAGAATGTGTTTACATAATTCTATTGAAGTTGAAAGATTCGTTCCAAATATTTGATTCTACCTTTCTCTCTATAATGGATACTCGTGGGTGCCACAATAAAAATATCTAATCTATAATTGTTTTATGAAAGACTTACTAGGGAGAAATCTAAATTATCTAACCTTGAGTATTCCACCTCTCAAAAGGCAAGGGAAAGGAAAAATAAAAATGTAAACCCAAAACCATTCCTTCTCCATCTAAAATGACCACTAAACCTAAAGATAATAACTCTTAACCCAAGGATTCTTCTAAATTCAAAAATAAGTCTAGTCTTTCATGTTCTTTTTGTGGAGAGACTAGTCATGTAGAAACTAGGTATTGGAAGTGGATGCATTCCTTAAAGTATGTACTAAAAAAATACAAGATCTCTATCTCCACTTCACCTCCTTCCAATGAGCATGAAAAAAAACTCAATCATTTTCAACGATCTTAGTCACCTATTGCAGACAATCATGTTATAGATTTTTGTGCTTGACAATACATAGCTTCTTTCATGGAGTCTTTTGTATCTCTTAGATTGAGTTATAGTTAAAAAATTGAGGTTGTATAATCTTACTTTATTTATGCTAAGGGAAATGGTTACATACAAATCACTAGTGGATGCATCAATCATGAATTATATGTTCCTAACATCACTACAAATTTACTTTATGTTTATCAAATTTGTTATTCTGGTCAGGATAGGACAATGACTTTCACACCACAAGGAAATAAAATTTGAACCATTTAGGATCCTAATTCACTTGTGGCACAAGGTGTTGTTGATCATAATTCTATACTATATCACTTGGAGGGTTTTTATGGCATTTATTCTAAGGGGATATGCTAAGTTTCTCATGTTGATTATAAAAGTGGGATTTCATTTGAGAGAACTGGACAACTTAATTATATATATTAGAATAAGTTAAGAAGTCATGGTATGGTTGATGGTATTCATAGAGTTTCTTATCTTGATGTGGTTTTAAACCAATTTGTACTATAGAAACAATACTAAGATCAACTTCCTAAGGGTATGTACAAGATAGTTTGTTCACCACTTGAGATTGTGAATAATTACATAATGTGTTTTCCTACTCCTTCAGTTAATGTTGCTAAGTATGAATTTTAATTTATTAATAATTTATCCAAGCGTACATTGATTTATTTTTTCAAGTACATGATTAAAATTTGTTCACACTTTAATGTCTTGAAGGCTTTGGTCGAGAATAAATCTAGTTGCATAAAGAAGATTCACAATAATAATGTGGGTGAGTGCTTTAGTAAAGTGATTTAGATTTTTTTTAGTTGATAGCATTTTTAATCAATATTATATTCCTAATAATTCATAATATAATGGCCTAAAAAAAAGGAAGAATAAACATTAAAAGAGATGGCTAACTACATGATGCATTCTCTAGATTTACCTCATATATACTAGATAGAAGTAATTAATTTTGAAAAATAAATTAGGAATATGTCACCATCTGGAGCACTTGATATTTTGACTCCAGAGGAGGCTTGGTTTATAATTAAGCTTGATGTCTCATTTTTAGGAGTTTTGGGAACCATGATTGGGCATTTTTACTAAATAAGAAAAGGAAATCCTTTGATAAGAAGAGTAAACCTTTAATATTTATAGGGTGTTTGGAGGATGATAGATTTTATTGAATTTTGGATCCTAATAATCATTATTTTATTTTTTGAAGACATGCTCAATTTGATGAACAGTTCTCTTTTCATGATTTGTCATCATCTTCTGTGTCTTCTTTTTCATATTTACTCCCATTTTTTGATGATTCTTAACTTTATTTTTAAGATATTGTATTTGAGTAGCTAACTCAGATGGATTTTGAGGAGATTATTGATGTAAACTTATATGATAATCTAGTTACCACTATGCCTAAGTGGGATCAAACTATAATCTATGAGGTGCCTTCTTTTATTCATGATCTTTTACCTACTAAAAAACATGATGGAAATTCTTTTGGTTTTGGACATTTATGCTAGGCCTCTTTCTATGGATCCATAATATTATTCAAATTATCATTTGATACAAAAGTGGGATGATGTTATGAAACATGAGTATTCTTCTTTGATGAAGAGTCATACTCAGGATCTTGTTTGTATTCCTAAGGGAAGAAAGTGTGTCAAATTCAAGTGGATATACTTAACCAAATATCTAGATGATGGATCCATTTATAAGTATAAGACTCATCTTATTGTTAATATTTTCTCACAAGTCAAATTTATTTATTAATTTTAGACTTTTCCCCCATTAAGAAGTTGGATTATGTGTACCTTATAATTTTCTTTCGTTACATCACATTGTTGTGAAGTGTACCAAATATATGTAAAGATTACCTTCTTACATATGGAATGAGGAAACCTACATGGAATGACCTATTTGGTTTTTTTTTTATGATTCTCATTTTGTTTATAGAATATGGTATTCTATCTATAATCTCAAATAGGCCCCTTGGGCATAGAATGAGAAGATGGATTTTTTATTCTCTCTAATCACCTCATCCACTAACACTCCTACAATGTATATACAACATGTTGAAGATGTTATTACTATACTTGTCTTCATGGTTGATGATATAATTATTATTAGTAGTTATTCTTCCCATATTAAGAATATTTAGAAGACTCTGTGTTATTCTTTAGTCAGATTCATGGATGCATTTTTGTTATATATTATGCACCCATAATATTCTTTATCAAATTTTTATGGATGATTACAATCTAAGTACCTCTCCTTTCTTATTTGGAGTCACTCTTGCTTCCACCTAGTCCACTCCACTTTGTGATCCTACATTTTATAAGAAGTTGGTTGGAAGTATCATGTACATAAACCATACTTGCCCCAATATTTTATTCTAGTTTGGGTTTGTATCTCAATTTGCACATGATTCTCATAATAATCATTAGTAATCTAGTAAAAGGATTTTATGATATCTTTTGGGCACCTCTGACTTTGAATTACACTACACTTTAGGTTATACTCAGTTGTTCGTGTAAACTAATATGGATTCGATAGGTGATTGATGAAAGAGGTTCCACTTATGTCAACCATTTTTTCTTGGGTCTTATATATTTTCTTGGGAATGTAAGAATAAACATGTTATTGCACTTTCATCTAAAAAGGTAGATATAGGGAAACAATCATAGTGAGCAATTAGGTTGTTTTGTTCTAATAGTTATTGATAGTATTTGGATTCAAATAAGATTCAACTACTATACATTGGTGTCAAAACTAAAGTGTAATTAACATTTACAACAACACTATTGAGTGGCAACAAATCAAAACTATTTAGATTCACATGCACTCCATTCACTAAAACATTTAGGATGTATTTATTTTCTTAGTTTACATTATAACATAGTACTAGGTTGTTGACATCTTTAAAAATATTTTTTTAATCACTTCATTACCTTGAATTATGTTGCATGCTTCAGGTTTTGAAATTTCTCATTGAGAAACATTCATGATGACATCATCCTTCATGTATTGATGGATATATTATATACAAGTACTTGATTAGAATTTGTTTTCAAGACTTATATTGTGGATATGTCACTTTATTTATTATGAATAAAGTCACTTTAGGGGATGTTACAGTAGGTTAGCTACCTTAGCTCATATTCCCTATGTGATTTACTTGGTTAATAAATTTTTTTCCACCCACTTTACTATGTATATTAAATGTTTTGTATATTTAGATATCATGGGTTTCTATCCCAAGGGTATATCTTAGCTTGGTCTTATGGCTATTATTGACATTGTTTGACTATATATGCAAGGCTCTTTCATTATACATTCATGTAAAAGTTTTTAGATATATTATATGATATTTATCTTTGTTCTACATATTAGTTTACAATTATAGATGCTTTTAGATTCTCTTTGTGATGTTTTTTTGTTAACACCTCAGATCATTAAGTTTTAGAATGCCTTACTTTTCATTCCTTTAATCATTTTGAATATAAATTTTGGAAAATTTTTGGAATATATTTGTAATGTGTTTAAGAATTATTTTATTAGGGGTGTCTACATTGTGGTACCATTTACACATTGTAATAAAATATTTTGAGAATATTATGTATGAGAGTCCAAAAATGTAACCCATTCCCTACGTTAAATCTGACAATCCTATAAAAAAAGGATTTCATCCCATCATATTTTGTGGTGTGTATAAAACACACATCATAATTTATCATGTTTTAAGTATATATCGATATAAAATTTTAGTATTATATTGGGTTTATTTCTTTGGGATGAATTATTATAAGAGAAAAAATTGTATTTTGTGTTTTGAAAGTTATTGTATATGCTTTATAAACTAATTTTTGGTATCCTCTTGATTCCTTTTACTAGGGATGATCATGGTGGTTGAATAATTTGTTGGTAGTGGTTATGGATGTTTTGGGTTGTATTGGAATATTTTCTATGTATTAGATGATTAATATTTGTGTATTGTTTATGGATTACATTTTTAAATATTTTAAATATTTTTAAGTTATGGGATCTTTTTTTATAGTGGATTCATAAGATAGATAGATAGATACATACATACATACATGCATACATACATACATACATACATACATACATACATACATACATACATACATACATACATTACAGTTATAAATGAATCTATATAGTGTCTATAGAAGATTTTGGATACTAGTTGTGGAAGATTCTTGATAGCTATTATGTGGGATTCTACAAATGGGCTATATGGAATCATATATGTAGATGATTTGGATACCATATATGAAAACCTTGGTATATGAATATTTTAGGTATATGATATTGAAGAGTTTATCTATGTATTTTGATGGATTTGTACTGTCTCCTTTATTGATTTATGGTGTTAGTATGTTTTTGTTAAAGGATTGGTATTTGGCAAGGGAAATCAGTTTGGGTTTGTTTATGCAAACAAATTCAATTTATAAAATGTCTTCTTTTTCCTACAATCCTAATTTTGCATTTGAAAGCAAATTTTATTATCACACTTTTAACTACATTTTTTTTCATCAATAATTTTCCCATGTTCATGTTTTAACAAGCCATTGGGATAACTTATTTCTAATTTAGTGTCATTATATAATAAATATACGTAATGAAATTTATGGTCCAATATCTAGGTGTGGGACCATAGACTCTCATTTTTCCTTATAAAATCACAATAATAAATAAAGTTTTGATTTGTTTTACAAAGTAAATTATATATTTTTTGAATGAAAGTTTTGTATATGATGCACATATTATAAATATAATTTATTAATATTATATAATGTAATAATTTTGGAATTAAATTTATTATTAAAATTACGCATTAATTATCAAAATATTAGGTAAACTTTGCATTTTGTACTATAAATGCCAACATATCATATGTATCTCTAACATATATAACATCAACATGAATTATTAATAAAAGAGAGATCCACCATTTAAAGACATAATATGTTACTTATATGTAATACATAATGTACGTGTAAAACCATCCATGGTTTAACTATAACATTATTCTCTAATATATTACATCTATAATTTTTTAGGACATGAATCTAAGCTTCATCACAATAGATAAAAACATGAAGGGGTTTTTTACAAAAAAAGTATTATGTGAGTGACATATTATTATTATTATTATTATTATTATTATTATTATTATTATTATTATTATTATTATTATTATTATTATTATTATTATTATTATTATTATTATTATTATTATTATTGGAGTAGAAGGTAGAATCAATATCCAATCTACACCCAAACTTTCTCATATATGTGAAGGTAACTACCACATTACTTATTCACTAAAAGTTTTGTGCACATAATAAATAACTTATTGAAAACACATTTAATTAAGGTGTAATTCACATCAATTATCAATATTAATCACTACTGTACATAAGTATTAGCTTAGGTGATGTGGTACAAATATAAGATCTCTTATTATCATCAATTTAAGTCCTAGATGCTAGGTTAGATGAAGTAACCATGTAGAAAAAATAATAAAAACAAAAGAAGCTACTCAAGTAAATGCCTACCAAATTTGATGAAGCCTCTAAAGTGAATATTACTAGCTTCTATAATTCTATATGTATTACTAATATTTAATATTGATATGTGATCCATAGGAATGGAACACATGGCTAGATGATTGAAAATGGAGTGTAATGGATCTCCTCCAAGACAAAACTGACATTTGTATCTTATAGGAATAACCCTTAGGTATATATAATAATCAAATAACCAAAGATGCATTTGAAATACACAATGATTGATTAATTTTGAAAAGGGAACTAAAATATAACATCTTAATATCCCCAGAATTGGCAATGTGTTCGGTCTGAGAAAATTCACTAAAGATACTAAATTGAGAGTACTAAATATTTGACATTAATAAAAGGTTTAATTTGAATAAACTATCCCTTCAAACATACATAAATTCAAACATAATAATTAATAATTTATTTAACTGTAAAAAAAGAACTAAATATTTAGTCTTGAGGACATAATAGATTCGCTAAAGAACTCAAAATTATCTAGATGTATTCATAAGGTAATCAACATAACTTATAAAATGAAGTTACGATGTTCGATTCAGCTAAAAAGAGAGTTTAAACTAAATTTAACTTCCATTCTAAATATAATGGAAATGTATTATACAAACCAAAAGGACTAAAATAAACATTGGCTGAAAATATCTTATATGTAACTCCTCCATATATGGATCTTCAACTAGTACATGAATCTAATTAGCAAGTGGATATAAAAAAATAGATTGAATTTGTGCAAATTTTCCCATAGATTCTCTTTAAGGGAGAGAATATTATCCTTAGTGCATGATAGTTTCTAAATATTAAATATTTGGTGTGTCGTAAGCTCATCATATATTTTTTCTCTTCTTGATCATCCTATCAACCTAGCTTTGAGAGTGATATAGATATCTTCTCAAACACTTTGACTGATATTATTAGGATACCCTATTGTAAAAACATATTATATATTATATCAAAGCTAATGGATATCTAGTAAATACACTATCAACATAAATTAGTGAGACAAAAAATATTCATGATGTGATGACACATAATATTAACAATATGTAACATAAAATGTATATGTTCAACCAATAATTGTTTTGATATAGCATGAATTTCTAGAATAGTACATCTCCAATAGATAAAGATATGAATATATCCTCCATTAAATTCTAAAATATGACAAAATCATGTTATAAAAGAAAATAAAAATATAATTAAGAAATTATTATTGTGGATTAAAAGCTGGAATCATTCCCAAGTTATAGATAACTATTTTCACACATGTCAGGATATCCACCACATTGCTTGTGATTTTAATAATTATGTGAGAATAATAAATCACACATTTAAATAAATCCATGTGATTTTGACTTCACACTAATTTTTAAAATGCCATGTTTGGATGCATTGACTATGATAAGGTATGAGTTCCATTTTTGGTTTATTTATATTAGTTTCATATTTTTTATAAAATTTATTTCAGGCATATGGCTATTGTATGGAACAATGAAACTTAAATAATTTTGAATTATGACTTTTATTTGAGCATGTCTTATGTGCATGCACATGGGTGCATATGATTTCAATACTAATGGGATTAAACTTGTAAAAAATATTGTAAAGATTAGTGTAATCATTGACAATAGATTTATATTTGAATCTTGGTAATATAATTTTACTAAATATGTGGATTTTTCAAATAATATGGTTTTTAAATTAACCAGTATACATTTTCTCTAATTCCAACAATCTAATAAAAAATATTATGATATTTTCTTTCAATCACCTTGGAAGAATTGATTGCATCCAAATATAGGACATTGGAACTTACTAGTAATAAATCCTAACACAAAATTACCTTCTAATGTAACAAATGAATACACTAATCATTAATTCAAAGCATAAAATGAATATAATGCATACACTACCAACATTTTTAGAAAGATATTATGTAATGATGTATCATGATGATCATATATTCCAAGACAAGCACAAAAGATCTTGATGTGAATATATTTGTCTAAAAAAATGATAGAGTGATATTATACAAGAAAAACAAGTGAAAGAGGATATATTAAAACATTGTAAGCGGTAGAGTTTGATAGTATTACATGAAGGCAATTGAATTCTTGATGTTTTATCATTGATACAACATGTGATTTTATAGATCACAAAAACTAGTAATAAAAACTATAACTGCATAACCATTCATAACCATAGATCCTAATTAAAAAAAATAAAAAAATATGTTAAACAATGTAATAATTAAATGCTATTCTAACATTATCTGATTTATTACATTAGTTTTACAAATGTACCCTTGAAACAAATCAAATTTCACCTTTCCAAGTGACTTTGTGAGTATATATACTATTTGTGAGTCTGTTGTGTAGTATTAGAGCTAAATGTGGTGGTTCAAAACATGTCATCAAATATAGTGTCACTCAACCTTAATGTGTTTGGTTGTATTATGAAATACTAGATTCCTTACAAGATTCAACATAGCCTGATTATCATAGAAAATGATTGGTGTTTGATCTTTAAAATGACTATGTCAGATAGAACATGACATAACTAAATTAATTTGAACACATATCCACATATAGCACAATATTTTGCCTCTATGGATGAGACAGAAACTACTGATTGCTTCTTATTAATCCAAAAAATTATTCTAAATCAGAGATGAAAAATATATCATAAATTTGATTTCCTATCATCAACAAAAATATAATAGTCTGAGTATTTTTTTATTCCATACCATAATCTAATATACCACAAAAATATCTAAAAATGTGCTTCACTGCAACATAATGACACTTAATTGGCTTTTGCATGAATCGTGAAAGATAGCTAGTATCAAAGCATATGTATAGTCTAGTATATGCCATGTAAATGAGACTCCCGACAAGACTCCTATATTGAGTTTCATCTAGTTGAGGCGAATCATAAAATCATGATAGTTGCAAACCTTTCTCCATCAGAGTTGACATTGGTTTACAATTTATCATCCCACATTTCTCAAGTATCATCTTGACATATTTCATCTATGGGACAAAATTATGATTTTTCTTTTTCCATATCTCAAAGCCAAAAAAATAATGACATAACCCTAAGTATTTCATGTCTAAGGATTTCTTCAAATAATTATTTAATTCTTAAACTAGATTATCTAAACTTGTTGTGATCACGAGATCATCCACATATAAAACCAGAATGATAATCTCTATGCCTAATTTCTCATTGTATAAATTTGAATATGATGGGATACAAATGAATCCATGTTTTAGTATATGATCTTATATCTTAATGTAACATGCCCTTGGTTCTTACTTAAGTCCCTAAAGTGACTGAATTAGATGACATAACTTTTTTGGCTATTATTCTTTAATGAATCCTTTTGGTTGGGTGATGTAAACTTATTCTTTGAGATCACCATTCAATAATGCACTTTTAATGTCCATTTATTGAATCTTCCATCCCTATTTTTCTTTGATAGGAGAAATAACTAAGATCATCTCGATCTCAGCATTGGGTGAAAATCTCACCTCATAATCAATTCCTTATTCTTGAGCATATCCCTTTGAAACAAGTAATGATTTGTATTTGTTGATGGATCCATATACCTTTTATTTTATCTTTAAAATTGACTTGCAGCCAATGGATTTTATTTTGTACATAGATGAATGATTTTCAATGTCCCATTTTCATGAGGGCATCATATTCAACATCTATGTCCTTTTTACACTAAGGTTGACATAAATTCTTTAAAATTATCTCTAGTTTGGTTCTATCAACTACTAAACTAATCAACATGATATTAAATTCATTTCTCATTTATCCTCTAGTTTGAACTTTTGATGGAGTAACTAAATTAGTGTTTAGGTGTGAGTCTTCAATAGTGATTTTTTCCCATTTTGGACATCGATGTTTTTATTCATTCCATGAAAAATTGTATTCTAGATTTATAATATCAATGAACAATTCTACTTGCAACTCACATTCTTTATGACAAGATTCTTCATTCTTATCTTATATCTATGGGAAAAATATATGACTGGTGGTATGTTCTAATTCCTTATGTGGTATTTAGTTAAATGATGACTCATTACAAACCACATTTTGACATTCAAAAATGTTCTATGTCTAAGGATCCATGAAAGTATACGATTTTGAGGTAGTACTATACCCTAAAAGAAGGCACTAGAGTGTCTTTGGTATGATCTTCTTTATAGTTCTAGATGGGATATGTTTATAATATGTACAACTAAATAATTTTAAATGAGAGATGAAAGGTTTGTGACCATTCCATACCTCTTATGGTGTCTTGTCTATCAATATCTTTGCAAGTGCCCTCTTGAGAAGATATATAATTTTTTGAACTTATTCTACCTAGAATGGCATGTCTAACTTCATAATTGAAAACATGGAATAAGCCATATCCATGAATGAAAAATTTAATTAATCTATAATTCCATTCAATTATGGTCCATATGGAGCATTCAGGTGATGGTTGATGTCTTGTTTCTTTAATAATGCCAAAAATTCCTTTGATGTGAGTTCCCTTTCAATTTGAGTGAAGTAGATGGACATGCCTCCCTAATTAGGTGATGATAAGCTAGTAGAAGACTTGAAAATGTGTATTGGATTCACTTTTCTTCTTGACAATGAACACCTGTGTCTTACAATAAAAATCATCAATGAAGAATTGGAAGTACTTGAGTTATTAGAAAGAAGCAGACACGGGTCCACATAGACTGGTGTTTACCACATCAAGACAATCTTTTTATTGTAAAGAACTCATCCCAAATGGAACCCTATGTTTCTTACCAATAGGGCACCAAGGGCATACAAGGAGAGAATGAGATAGCAGACGTAGTCCATGTACCATGACCTTAGAGATGATTTTGTACAAATAACTACAAAAAGGGTGCCCATATATAATTATATAATATAGTAGGTTATGTCATAAAGGTAGATAGAGAAACATCATCAGATGAAACCACATTTAAAAAAACTAATCGACGTTTTAAAAAATCTCTAGAAATGACCTTATCTTCTTGTGAAAGGAGGCAATATTTTGTGTCATTCTTAATCATGAAATATACGATAACCTTATGATTCTTCAGATGTCTTATGAACAAGATATTTTATATAAAGCCTAAGACATACAATACCTTTGTGAAATTATAGGTTCTAATCCTTAGAGGAATGGTGATCATTCCAATCACTTCTACAACATACTCTTTAGAATCTATAATTTAAAATATATTTCCACTGGGTTGATTCATTAGTGAATCAAACAGTCTCTTGCATCTTATAATATGCTTGTAGGAACCAAAAATAATCAACCAAACATTGGTAACTTGTGAAGAGGTTTGGGAGACAAGAACTAGTTTCTTATATGTGACACCACAATCTACTTTTATGGGTACCTCCCATTCAAATTCATCATTATATTAGGGTTGTGTTGGTACATGTATGTGTTAATTTCATCATTGAGGATGTATTTTGGATTTATGTGGATCATCTCCACTAGATGTGCCATTTTAACTAGATGGGCCTTCTGCCAAGTTATTATATCAGTAGTGAGTAGTGTCATCTATGTTTATGCAGTGAATATGAAACCATATTTTTGCCTAATTATATTTATGTTGTTGTTGGGAATGATTTGGTGGTTATTTATAAAACCTTGAAATATTTTTTTAATATATTAGGGCTTTTTCCTCAAAATCATCTTGTACAGAATGGATGACTTGTTCTTGTTGAAGCAAAGTCACCAGTTCTTTTGAACACATTACTTTCTTTGTGATGTTCAATGGTATGAAAAATGTGTAAAATTGATAGGGGATATCTCTCATTGTGATCGAGACCAAAATATTGTCATCAATCATTTATCTAAGTGTAATTAATTTTTCTCAAATTTCTACTACCAAGTATAATAAGTCCTCAACTTTCTCACCATCTTTGATACTGAGAGTATGAATATTGGACTAGAGATGGAGAATCTTTTTGTAGTTATTCATCTCATAAATGGTGAAAAAAAATGTGGCAAGCCTCTTTCAATGTTGATGGATACCTAATATGAGGGTGAGCTCATTGATGTCACTAAGTGTGATCAACATTAGGGATTTTGCATTTGACTTTTCCTATTTCATTTTTTATTAGCTCCAATAGGGTGGGTAATCATACGAATGATGATGCCCCATAATTATTTGAATTGAAGAAACGTTCATAATTTCATCTTCCAAGATAAGAAATTTGGCCTTTGGATAATTTGGACATAAAACAAGAGAGGTTTTGGTGTAGACATTTTTTTAAAATTTAGTTGTACAAGATTTAATAATCAAAAGAGTATTTTATTCCTTCAAAATTGTTTTATGTATAGATAAGTGAACCATTATTAAGGATGAAAAGTAGCATTCAAGTGGTCTAGGTATACTTGTGTACTTAGACAAAGATGCTTGTGTGAGTGTTTATCTTATCATTTCATCTATATTATCACCTTCATCTATCTTTGTGTTAACTTTTCATGCTTGGCACATCACATTGAATAGAAAATATTTGAGTAGACCTTGTCGAATTAATTCATCCAGTTGAAGACTTACAATATTTTAGAGGGAATTTTGTAGATCATAATAAAAAATGGTGGAATTCATCCAAATATTTTGAAAGTGTCACATACAAATGCACCCTTTTTACTTTCTTTTAGCAAGAGCTGCCTTCTTGGAAGCAATAGCCACCGACATTTTGTCCTAGGAATGACTCAAGATTGAATGCAAATAGCTACATTATGTGAAACATAAATAGATAACTTATTCCCATAGGTTTACATGTCTACATATCATCAATGCCAATGAATTTAAGATTATATACCCTTCTCTATGACATCTATAACTTTTTGGCCATTGAGTGATTGGTCCCTCTCCACTTCCCTATGCATATGCTTTGAATGCTCTTCCACTTTAGTTGCATAGTCTCAAAACTAGTATGCTCTAATACCATATGAAGGAAACTGAATGCTTGATGTTTTATAATTGATACAATAAGTGATTTTATACATCACAAAAACCAGTTATAATAATTATAACTACATAACCATTATAGAACCATAACTCCTAACTAAAAAATAGATAAATAAAAAACTATGATAAATAATGTAATAATTAAATGATACACTAACATTAGAGTTGAATGAGGTACTTCCATAAAAAGAATAAGAAAATTATTTACAACACAACCAAATTTTATTTTATCTATATCTTTCTACATCTCACTAATCATAGAAATATAAAAAGGATCATTCAAAACATGTGTTCCAATATTTTCAATATATTCGTCCTTATATTGTTTCATCCATTTCATCTTCAAAATCATAATCATAACCATCTACATTATTATCCTTTGTTGCACTGGACTTATATAATTATTTATATTTACATTCAAATAAATAAAGATTAGTAACATAATCATTACCAAATTCACATTATGTTCCATAAAAGTATCAACATGATTTTGACATCTAACTTTGAATCCATATTTTTCTAATTTATGTTTTCTTTAAACTTACACATTTTTCATTAGTATGTTTTGCTTTCATAAAAAAATTGGAATTCGATATTCATGTGGAATGTATGAGTATAACCAACACCTATAACATTTATAATATAATTTTTAATGTGGTATAATTATATTTTAAAGTAATTTTACTAATTCACTATCACTATGATAATCAACAAAGACACTATCATAATAATAAAAACTATCAACTTCAATATCATTTTAAAAAAGACATGGAATTTATAGAATAATTTGTAACACGACTAACAAGTAAACATAAATGGTGATCTTTTTTAAGTTCGCTAGAATAAAAATAATGTAAAAAAAATATCAATAAAAAGATGTAAAATAGAACCATAATGAAATGAAACACTATGAATGTGCAAGATATAACACTAATATGAAGGAAATGTATAATAGTAATGTCTTAATATACTATAAGAACATAACAAGGAAACAGGGATAAAGATGAAGAAACAAACGTGTGTAATGACTTTAAAAAAATTGAAATGTGAGAATCACAACAATAATGAAATCTAGAAGTAAAATAAAACAAGAAATGAAATTAAAATAACATAAGGAAAAAATGTGTATCGTGCATGACTTTAGTATCTATCCTTTTGTATTTTAAAAATACGCTAAACAAATTAGTTTATATTAATCAGAACGGCACAGCATAAGAGTAAAGACAAACACATAAATATAGACCTTATATTATAATCTGTGCTATGAAATAATTCAAACAGTTTCATACATTCAAAATATGCCAAATACACTATAGGCTTGCAAACTACTATGTCGCTTTTTAACAGTATTGCGTTATGGAATAAATAAATGTAGTAGATGAATATTATTGGCCTTTCTATACAAAACAGAGTATTCACTAAGCTTCACCAATAAGACTCTCAAAACAACTGCAATGTGAGAGAATTCATTTAATACATTTGGTGAGTGTATCAAGTTGACGTGAGAATATCTCCAGCACAGGGAAATAAGAATATTTTAATGCAAATTGCAGAAGATTATTGAGATACAAACGATGTGGCAGGGAAGATTATCATTTGCTACGCTGGAGTCCACTTCCTCCAAAATAGGAGCCCTAGTGCCGTTTCCTCACACCACGATATCGATTGTGCTTTTCTCCAGTATGACAAGTGCGCTGACAATGATGATTGCATCCATTGGGTAGTGTCTCCTATCCACAGTTTTTCCTTGAAGACACGTCGTCCACGCACCAGCCTTAAATATTAACCATGTTTACGGTATTGCTAATGGCTTTTTAGAAAAATATAACAAATAAACTCATTTTATTGGACACAAGTCTTAAATGATATTGGTTGTTTAATAGAAACTGAATGAAGTATTAATACTTTCCAACGAACATTGCAAAATCATTTTTTTTTTTTTAAACCCAAAGCAAATTTCTATGCACTGTTTATGAAAACAGGTTAAAATAATTGCTTTTCACAAAAACAATAGTATCTGGCAGGTATTAATAAAGGGTAACCTGGATAAGATGATAATAATGTATGATCTTAGTTTAGAAGAGAAGTATGAAAATATAATATATAGCCAATATGGAATAAGAGAAAAAAATATAACTTTAAGGGAGGGCAATAGGATATGGATTCACCAAAAATAATTTAATTGAAAATATATAATTAGATGTAAAGTTAAACAAAATACCATAAAACAATGTAAACCTATATAAAATCTAAATGTTATCTAATATGTATTTAAAATAAAAAATATATTACATATGATTAAATTCAAATATTAATATATATTAAACTCAAAAAAAAGAGTTCAGAATCAACACATAATTTTTAAATTACTTGTCTAGTTCCAAAAGATTGCAGGTGTTTACAAGCAGATATATTTTTAAAATTATTTTAGACTTGTTTTCATCCACTTCAAATGAAAAACAACTACCGATTTATAAAACATCAATTAAAATTTCATGAAATCGCTTCTTCTTTGTCTACACCATTATTGGAAAAAAATTCAGAGGGTACTTCTATTTCCAAAATGATTTATGATTTTTATTCGCCTAATAGATCTTATCAAGATGTCTTTTACTTTGATAAAATTTGCAGCGAATTTTGTATAATTGTCATTTATTTATGTATAGAATGTTATGTATTTTTTTAAATTTATTTAATACAGATTAAAAAACCCCTATCGTATTCTTTAATTGATTTACATAAATTTGATAATTTCATTTATTTTACCTCAGCCCTACTTGATCCTAAAAGAGATTCCAAGATTATAAACAATGTGGTTAGTTTCGAGAGATTAACTTTAGTCAGACATTTGTTGACAAGATAGAAATTTTCACTTCTACAAATCAGTGAGTAATTTTGTAGGTATTGCGATCTTAATACTCGTTGCTTTTTATTTTATGTAATAAATTAATGGATATTATAAATAAGGCTTTTTCTTTTTAAATTAATATTATAAAAAAATATTTTTTAAATCTTTTATATTTTATTACTAGATTCAGTTTTATGGAAGAGAAGATTTAATAGAATGCCTAAAAAATTAGGAATGTATTAGCTCTTAATATCATAAAATAATATTGAAATGGAGCTGATTTAATAAAAAAACATTTATTTCATTGTGAAAAACTTAATTCTAATAAATATAATGATATAATTCCTTTTCAAATAAATTTTTAAAAAAATATTTAAAATTAAATTAGATGTTATACACAAAATCACACTTTTATATTATAAATACTTAAAAACAAATAATAAAAAAATGCACAGGCACTTTAGTTATAAAGTTCTAAAACCTATGATAATGTGAGGATGACAATAAATAGTTAATGGATGTTGATGTGCTCTAGCAAATTCCTATTAAAATAAACACTAAGAACCTAAAAATGTTTAAATCTAATTTAAAAATTCGAATGAACCTTAAAGTACTTCCATAAAATTCAAAAATAAAACTACGCTGATAAAATTATTTTAAACTTTGATTTAATAATTATTATTTAACAAATGTAAATATATAACATAAAAATATTTATGGATGGTATGTTGAAGGTGGGGATACACACAAGTGTTTTACATATTTTAGACTTCCTACAGAGATGGAGATAGATACGTATATATAATTAATGATATATGAGTATCTAAAATGTAATAGAAAGACAATTTTTTTAAATGAGGACTATTTTTTATAATAATTTTTTATTATATTTATCATAAAAACATTGTCTATATATTATATCTTTCTTCATCAAGTACAATTCACACACATTATCATGTTTTTGTTTGCTCCACTCTTTGTTAGAAATTTGAGCAACACATAATAACCCTATTTACATATTATTTTGAGTGAGATGCTGAGTATTCCTTACACGCCTTATCTATTCACATGAAACTATATCACATTTAGGCATCCTCATCCATCATTTGTATTCACCTTAGATCATTTTTGATTGCATCATCAACACTTTTTGTATGTGATCTATTGGAGTAATTTCTCTACTATTAATTTACATAATATTCACTTTTCTCATTTTACTTAACAATGCTCCCTTAGTTTGGATGAAGTCCGTCATCATCATCATCATCATCATCATCATCATCATCATCATCATCATCATCATCGTCATCGTCATCGTCATCGTCATCGTCATCGTCATCGTCATCATCATCGTCATCGTCATCGTCATCGTCATCGTCATCGTCATCGTCATCGGCATCCTTGTCATCATCACCATCACCATCACCATCACCATCGCCATCGCCATCGCCATCAGCATCGCCATCGCCATCGCCATCGCCATCGCCATCACCATCACCATCACCATCATCATCATCATCATCATGTTTTTTATTGGTAAGATATTATACTCACATTAAATTATAAAGTTCCACAAAGGAGTTTATATTTATAATTTAATCTAATATCATACATGTATGTTTCATTTTACACACCTTTTTTATTTTCATAATTTAATCTAACATCATATATGTTTCATTTTACACACCCTTTCTCTACTTCAATTTATAGTTTATCCTATCACCACAAGGGCCATCCTTCATTGCAATACCATCTTTTTTTGTTCTTTAAAGTTTTGATGGTTAGTTTGTCACAAATGCATAACCAACTTGTTTCATCATTTATTATTAGAGTAGTGAATTCAAACAACTAATATAAATATCTTATTTAATATACTCCACCTATTCATCATTATGACATGGACAGGGTGGCGTTGTATCCATAGTAATTGTTTGGGTGTTGTTTCCCATTTTTACATTGTAACATCACAATATCTACTTCAATAAATTTATAGAATTGTCAATGTACTTTTTGTTACTTTAGACACATAACTTAGTAGTATTATTAGTTTTATACTCAACACATATTTTGAATGATTTATTAATCGATTCAGACCACTTATATAAATTTGAGTTCTTCACCATTATTTTCACTCATAATTATTTCACTTTATTGAATGATGAATAGCATCCCATGCAACGCATCTTTAATGATGAAATTAATCTGATCCACTACATATTTCATAGTACTTAGTCTATGTTTTTAAAAGGATGTGTGTTTTATATCTCATATTTTCTATGTTATACTTATTGTATATGTGTATCTCATCAAACCTAGCTTTCAATACATATTTTTAAAGATTTTTAAAGTTATCATTTTTTATAATCTTCTTTAAATTTCACTTAAAAGATAGTGTTAATGAGATATTATAATTTCATTAATATTAAATTAAGTTAATTTATCTATACTATATGTCATTTCTGCATACCTAATCAACTTAAAATAAAATAAATGACATTCCAATATATATTCATTATGTGCTTATCACTCCATACATATGTGAATAATTTAATAAAAGATAGAAATGGTTGAGAACTCTTTATTTTACTTGACCAAAAGTAAAATTAAAACCAATCATTTACTTTTTTATATATATTTATTATTTTTATTATATATTAGAATTCCTAAGCTTGGTACTCTCACCAACTATAAATACCAATCAATTAAAAACTAAATAATAATATTTATCATAAACAACATTCCTACATATCTTATTTTCCATGCTTGTATGGATTTATTGCAGCGATTAGTTTCTGTCGATTTTATTTCATGTTGTATCTTATTCGCGTAGAGGATGCTGAATATTTTGTCCATTGATTTTGGAAGACGCTTTTGGATATTATTTATATTTTTTTCCTATAGAAAATTTCATATGGTTTATCTATAATATTTTAGTGTGTTTGTGGAATAATTTCGGTGGAAGTTGTGTAAGATTGTATGAATTAGTGTAGGAAATTATATTTACAAATGATCCTTATACTAAATTTTGAAACCTAGGTATATGAACCTTGTAGTTGGTTGATATAAAATAAATTACACGTATTTTTAATGGAAAAAATTCAGCTATTATGAATTTGCTATGGAAGACTTGATGTTTTGCTGTGGAATTCCGTTTTTGTTAGTTTATGCATATAAAGTGATTTTCAAAAACTTTATTTTTTTCGGTAATATTAGTTGAGTATTTCATCATCATAAAAAAAAAAAAAAAAGGAATTTCTATATGACATGTTTTCATATAATAATTATTTTTGGTTTAAAGATTTTGTTATGGTTATGTTGTGCCATGGAATTCGGATGAATCATTTATAAATTAAATTTATTAGACGATAAATATATAATAAATTTAATGATTCAATATGTGAAACTGGGATATATTAACTTTCATTTTTATTTACAAATAATTATAATCGATAAAATTTAAAATTTGATTTTTGAGAATAATTTTTTTTTAATAAAATTTTATTCTCAGTTCACACAATTTAATGAATTAATAATGTTTTAATTTTATATATCATTATAAATTATGCATAGCATATCAATATATTATCTAAATTTTGAAGACTTATTATAGCAAGAAAGAAGTTTCTTTTGTGATTTCTCGATATTACTGTTTGCTTTCTGAGCCCCATCCATTTTAAGCACATGATCGTTCAGTTGAATAAAATTGGACTTTGGTTTATTTAAAGCACAACTATTAGATGTAACCACATGGGTCTTTAATAACTCAATCTGGAGGATCTTAAACTTGTGACAAATTATATTAAAAGATGTGTATTATTTGATATTTGGTTGAAGACTTTAACTGAATATGTGGTGTTTTGTAAAATCATACTATTTGTGTTTTGTAAAATCAATGTATTTTTATTTTATTTTTTTAAATAAAAATTAAAAATCAAAAATTAAAAATAAAAAAATAAAAAATAAAAATTAAATTGTAAGTATTTTCGTATTAATTTTAGAGAAATGAGATATATTAAAATATAAAATATAAAATTTTATTATTAATAAATAGTAATATAAAATATTCTTTCAACATACTAAAAGAATGTATTGATTTACAAATTAATGTATGAAATCTATTTAATGTATAATTTGTGAAGATTCTTATAAATATTTTATATAATGATATATCATGATAAACATAGATTATATGAAAAAAATATAAGATATTCGCACATGTGTAGATATCTCAACTTATTTAACATTAAGTATTAAAATACTATTTGAAATAAGAGAGATTACAATATTATATTTTATTGTGTTGAATATTATTAAATAAGAAGGATAAAATTTTATATAAACATATCATTTATTATAGAAGTGTAATTATTTTTAATTATATATTTTAACATTTAAATAATTATAACAATAATAAATTAATTGTTCATAATTTATTCTATAATATTTTTAATAGATTCAAAATTTTATAATTTATCCATGTCATCTTCAAAATCATAACCACCAATATCTACGTTATTATTGTCCATTGCATTGATATTTATATTATTATTAACATTTCCATTCTAAAAAGTGATTAAAAATAAAATCAATTCATTAATTTTGTGTTTTGTACAATTATAATATATTTGTACATATAGTATTAAATCCATATATATTTAAATTGTATTATTTTAAAAAAAAAATCATTAGTAATTAATTTTTGTTTATAATTTTTTTTGTAAAGTATCATATGTTTGTACATATAACATTAAATCCATATATATCTAAATTGTATTATTTTAAAGGAAGAAAATATATTTAGTAATTTATTTTTGTTTATAAAAATTTAGCATTTTATAATTTTGATAGTTTATTTAAATGTGACAAACAATTATTAAATTTATAACATACTTATTTTAATTTGCTTTGATAGGATTTAAACTTAGTTTTCTTAATTTTATATTTACGTTATCATTATCATTGTCATCATCGTCATCATCGTCTTCATCGTCGTCATCATCTTCATCGTCATCCTCTTCCTCCTACATAACTAATCATGTAATGTTATGAAAGAGAAATAAATGTAATTATTTTTTTTTAAAAAAATGTTCTATATAAATCAAAATAATATAATAGAGATACATAGAAGAAAAATAAATCATGAATTAAAATATAAATAATATTAAAAAAATTAAAAAATTGATAATATGGAAACAAGAAGGCATGCAAAGGAAGTAATAAAATAAAGGTTCAATAAAATATTTGATTGGGTGTAATTACTAAATATAATTATTAAAAAAAGTACATTAAATTTATATATGTGATTTAAATATATTTAAAAAAGGAAATAGAAATTTTAAATGTATTAAAAATAATTTTAAAATGTTTAAAACTTTACAAATAAAATATAAAAGTGGTGCCAATAATAATAATAATAATAATAATAATAATAATAATAATAATAATAATAATAATAATAATAATAATAATAATAATAATAATAATGAGTATTTCTAAAATAATTTCAGCTTATTGAATTTACTTTATCATGTAAAAACCAAATACAATTTATTAAAAATCACACTTAATTTTCTATAAATATCACTTATTTATTTTGAAAATAGTATATATATATATATATATATATATATATATATATATATATATATATATATATATATATATATATGATCAAAAATATCTTTCAAATTATAAAACTAATATACATATATTTCATAATTTTATCTATTTTTTCTAAGCCCTAATTCAATTCAAGAGACTTTCTAATTTTTTTTTAAGAAGATCAAAAATCTATTTCAAATTATAAAACTAATATACGTGCATTCTATAAATTTATCTATTTTCTCTAAACCCTACTTCAATCCAAAAGACTTTTTAAAAGAATAAACAAAAGATAGTTATGAAGAAGTTTACCTTAATTAAATCTTTATCTTAATTAAATATAAGTACATTCCATAATTTTATCTATTTTCTCTAAGCCCTACTTCAATCGAAGAGACTTTTTAAAAGAATAAATAGAAGGTACAATCCAAGAGACTTTTTAAAAGAATAAATAAAAGGTAGTTATGAAGTTTACCTTAATTGTGGATCTTTATCTTGTCTGGAAATTTTCACCCATTCAAAACATGAAGGTATATAGGAAAATTCAAAGTTTTATTTTTATATAATTTGTATCAAATATATATATATATATGATTTTATTTAATATTCATTTTATTTAAATAAATATCTATGTATATTTATTTTTAGTAAATATAATGAAAATCAGTTTCATAAGATAAAAACTTAATAATAAGATAAAGACATCTGACTTAAAATAAGTCAGAAGCATAGGATTACATAATTAAATGGAAATAAGAACAAATTTTTTAAAGTATATTAATTTGAGTCACTATAAATTATAAAAATGATTTATAATGTTCAATTTCATTTAAATATATAATATAAATTTAAATTTATTAAAGTAAAATAATTTAATATTAAACAATTTTTTAAAATTAATAAATATATGTACAAATATTATGTATATTCAATATGGTATACATATAAATTGTTAAAAATAAATAAAAATGGTAATAAAAAATTTCAACCAAATAATATTGAAGGGTAATCTTGAGATTCGGGCAAACCTTAAACTTAGTTACATAAAATTAAATAATATCAGTAAATTGTAAAATTGCATTTATAAGGAAAAGAAAAATTAATAAAATGTCAATCTATTGCATAGAATTATTTATGGAGGTTCCGCTGAGGATGACGCTACGCACAACCCCTTTAAATATTGTGGACCTGGTACATTTCTAAGCAAAATAATCATGTAAAAAAACAAAATTAACTTGTGTGGAAAATAATATCGACATCCAACAAATTATAATGGAAGGATATTTTTTGGGGGGAGTAGCACGCCTCTCTGCTGTACAACTGACATACTCTACAAATGACACGCACTTTGACAAGCGTAGACATTTTTTTGGGGAGGATGAGCAGTCCTCCGTGTTTGAGAGAGACACTGAGCAGAACTTCTAGAAATCAAAATACAAAACCTGCAAATGAAAAGTCACATGACAACTGAGGTCGCTCGAGTCAAATCTCAGAGTTGCTAAATATCTAAAAAGCATCGTCAACCATTTCCTCTGCAAAATAAACAGGTAGATAAACACAACAAAGACATGTACCAAAACTGAAACAATGTTTCAGAGCAAAGCATGGACCCCTTCAGCGACGAGATTTGACATCTACAGTCAATTAAATATATAGGCTGTAGTATCGCCCGCAAGCCGAAAGATCTCCAATTCGATATCCATGTCATAAAGAAGCGCAGCGTGCAGTTGTTGACGAAACAGTTTACCTTCGCGAGATTTATTTTTACGTGAAGCGACTAGGGAAGGAAAACAACGGGTGTTTTATTTTTGCCACTTGGAAGTTGCATAGGTCAGGTGTCCCATTCATAAATTCTCTGCCAAATATCATGCACACGTCCATAAAAAAAAACAAACCAATGTTCTATTATTTTCCTCAAAATGATGAGGTTAACAGCATTTTTAGAAACTATAAGAGATTAAAAAAATCGATTGGGGAAACCTTTATGAAGTGCTATGGCTACTATGGGTACATCCATTATAATTCATATCGCCGACATCAATGTTGGAAGAGAATCCACTCCGTAGAGATCAACGATACTAAATTCTTAAAATTAGTGTCCCATAAAAAAGTTATGCATTGATACTGATGAAATATTAAATTAAATTAATAAAAAAAATTAAATATTAAAAAAAATAAAAATAAAAAATAAAACAATATAAAGATATTAATGTTTCAAGATTAATAATTGTTTATAAAATATATATATTAAAAATGGTTTATAGGATTAAAAAATATAAATGGTTTAAGATAGATGCTAGGGTCTTAAATTTAGTGTCTCATAAGAAAATGATATTGAAGAAATATTAAATTAATAAATGAAAAAAATAATAAAACATGATAATGATAATGATATGTGTGTGTGCGCGTGCACACACACGTGTGTGTTTGTTTGTTTTAATGTTTAATAATTGTTTTTAGGATTAAAAATATAAATTAAAAAATTTATATTTAATTTTGTTTAATTATTATTATATGTTATTATTCAATTGTGAATGTTTTAGTATATGTAAATATTATAATATATATTATATAATAAAATATTTATATATATTATATTATATAATATCCACACATATTATATATAAATATTTAATGCACAAAAATAATATATTATATATTATTTATATATTAATAGAAAGTTAATATATATAAATATTATATATGTGTGTCTATATATATATATACACGAGGGTCCACATCGTACACCAAATCATGTTTTAGGGTAGTTATTTGAGATTCCATAGTTCTAGTGCTATTAAATCATGTCACGTGGTTTAATCATGATAGCTCATCTCTACAGGACCTCCCAAAAAGACAAATTCAAAAGTCCAACCTAATGATAACATGACATGTGGCACTATCTGTGGAAAGTAAGGCCAAATTAAAAGATAGAATGTTTGACAACATGGTAAAGAAGTAAGTTAGCAGGTGGGAGACACTTGTCTTAAAGTGATGACTAGATATGAAGAATTAACGAAAGACCACCACTTGGAAAATAAAGATCCCCTGCCAAAGTTGAATGGCATATTCAAATCAAAAAAATCATTAAAGGAAATTTTTTATTATTCGCATTAAAGGCACACAAATACATTCAATACTCAATCATTAGAATGATATATAAAAAATTTGTGAACATTGGATTCCCTTTGATGTTCCTCTGATCATTAAACCATCTAATGAGCCCTAGTTTTATTTAGTCACAAAGTGCCAAATGAACTAGTCTGGAACCTCGTAGTAGTTGAAATGACTAAATGATCATAATGGCTTCTTCATCAAAACAAGGTAAGCCCTCAGTCCAATCCTCATTCTGGTTTGTGGGATCAACATAATATTTTAAAGAAAATTTCTTTGAATATCAGGTTTCCTCACTATTCAACACTCTAGAAAGAGGTCGAGCTAAGGTTCATTTTAGTGGAATATATAAAAAATCCATAGAGGTCCCAAGGAAGAATGTATTCACAATGGTGGTGATTCTATGTGGAAGGTGTATCGTATTGTAGGTGAATCATGCGATGCCACATGGTGAATTGCATAAGGGCCAATAGGTTTTTTTATGCTTGAATAAATATTAAGTAAAGATGATCACTGATGCATAACATCTATGGATGAATATTGATGCCATATAGGTGAATGCTAACATTATATAGATGAATATCAAAACTATACATATGGACGTTGACAGGGTGCAGATGGATGTTGACAACATTTAAATGAATGCCAGTACTATGTAGGTGAATGCTAGCACAATGCAAGTAAATATGGGCATCATGGAGATAACCATCGACACCATCTAGATGAATGTTGGTACAATGTAGACAAAATTTGACACCAAGTAGATGAATGTCAACATCAAGTAGATGAATGCCAAAACCATGTAAACAAATGTTAGCACCATGTAGATGAATGCTGGCACAATGCAGATGCACACAAACATGGCACATATGTGCATTAGTGCAATGCATGTGATTATTAATATTATATAGATGGATGATTATTTGGGCACTCACCGACATGATGTGGGTGAATGCTAGCTCATTATGGATGAGCATATGTGCAATGTCAGAGATCATTGGCATGATGTAGGCAGACATCAATGATGTAAAAGTGGATGTTTATGTCATGTGGATGATTGCCAACATGATGTTAATAATCATCTGCATAGCACAGACATCTATCTTTATACTTTTGACATTCACCCAATACTATGTTGGCCATCACCAACATTGCATAAGAACCCATCAAGTGCTTTGCACATATGTATATCAACAGTATGTAATTAGGGTCTCCCATCTTATAGACAATAATAGGATGCTGATGGGCACCCATTTGCATGTGCAATCATGATGTAACCTACCTATCTGTGTCATAGGTATCTCTAACAATCATCTATGTTATGTGGATGTTTTCCCAGATCAAGCTAAAAAACTATAAAAGTGTTAAATGCAACTCATTTTACACTTTTTGCCATTTCTTGCTCTTCTTTTATCATTATTTTTTTGGAATCTTTTCCTTGACTTCCAAAACCCTATTTTTTTCATCTATGACTTCTATTTTTCATACCTCTTTTAGCATCGGTGTAAGTGTAGACATATAGTTAACCAAAAGCCCCAAACTCATTTTCTTAAATTTGTCGTGTACCATCATCCAAAGGCTTCTACACCAAGAAGAAACACATTGTCAATAGATTGAGCCTTGCAAGTTTAGCATTATTATTTACATGTTGTAGTATGATAAATATACTCATTTGCTGAATGTTCTCTTACAAAGCTTCGAGACTGCTTCTTCTATGTTTCACATCACCTTGGGCTCTTAAAATATTTTGTTTGGAATTCATCCAGAGGATATCGAGAGACTAAAAGGTCTAATTTACAAGGATGACGCCTTGTTCACCACAAAGGCCTTGTCAAATGATGAGGAAAAAAAGTATTTGGAGCCCCATTACTTACTTCAATTGGATGCTATGTATTGTAAAATTTATAATTGCTCATTTTTACTAGTTTTATTTCTATTAGTTCTAACTTGTTACTTATTTTTACAAATCCTCAATGCCACAGTAAAAAGAGGATAAGAGTTGAATGTGTTAAATAAATTGTGATTGGAATTCTTGAATGTTTCCAAGCAATAATTAATTTTTAGGGTAGACCATCTAATATTTCATTATGAGCATTGGTATATATCCTTCATTCTCTCATTGTTCAACCATTTGATTGGTGCACGTTTATTTCAAATAGAATTAAAAATGATTTGAACTTTTCAATTCATAACAAACATACTCATTTTTATTTTTGTAATTATATCATTGCATTATACTATGAAGTGATTTCAAATTTGAAAGCATCATTTCTTCCTTCTACTCTCAATCCGAAAATGTTTGTCAATGTGCTCCCTTGAAGCACAAAAGCTTAATTGGAGTTGTTATTCAAGACTGAGCTTTGTGCTATAATTATTTCAAATAGTTATATAAATGTTGATCTAGTTAGTTTTAAATAAAATATATATTTATCTTGTATTAAAAATTAATTGAAATAATTACCAGAAGAAACACAATATCCAACGGATATCACCCTCATGAGACCACCATGAAAATAGATATGGAGGAGGATGCAAAATTGACTCCGTAGGTGACTGAGCAACAAGTGATAAGAACAAAATGAATATGGAGTTTGATTAAACCTTTTGCATACCCTTCTACTCATGTCACTAATAAAATATCATAAACTAGATTTGCTTTGATTGAATACTCTTCTATCATTGTAATATTTTAAATCTTTTATATACATAATGATGCCTATGCAATCTATATTTCAAACACCATGGGGGTAAAGTAGATCTTTGAGAGTTCCCCATGAACAACAATAATAACATTGATAGAAGCAATAACAACCATAAAAATAACAATAGTCACAACAACAATAGCAACAAGGTGCATTAAATAAATCTAATTTTTTAGTAAATGTTAATATTATATTATAGTTTTAAAAAAAATTGTTTTAGTGATTTTAATTTACATTTATAGGTCATTCTTCTCAACTAAGAAAATTCCAACCACCTCGACCACCCTATCATCACCCTATAAATACTAGTATTGGGAAACATTTTTTAACCTGGATCAGAATTGTGGCATGGTTCTGGTGTGAGCATTAGTGTTTATAAAAAAATTGGTTGGTGGTCTCCCAATGCAGTAAGGACCACATTACTTTGTGAAATTAATTTAAATGATTAGTATTTGGGCATTGATAGTGGCATGCCCATAGGCTTTTTCAACCCACAAGATATGATATAGCGATCTTAGCACATAGAACCTTCATAATGACCTTGTACACCCAATTATGGATAGAGTGACACTGAACACAGTCTTGCATAGGAGATTCCTGAAATAGATGACAAGCATATTTTTTTTGTTATTTCTAATTTATTGCCAAAAAATAATAAAGCTTATGTTAATGATTTTATTCTTCAAAACTTTGATGAAATGAGAAATTTGGAACATTGGGAAAAATAATTAATTCAATCAATAAATGTCTATTTCCACAACCACAGTCAACACAATTAATTGTAAGCAATGGTAGAGCATCATCCGAAAAAAATTGATTTTTTATTTAACCAAGTAGTTTTAGGAAGTCTTAAGGTGACTAATAACTTTAATGATGATGTTATTGATATCAAGTTAAATAGACTTGAGAACTTAAATGTAGAATCCCAAGCATATTATAACAAACTGGCAAAAATAAAATCCTTATGGATCTTGCAAATGTAGAAAAATAAAAATATGTGATAATTTTCTTTAGGGTTTTTTAAATTAAAATTATTTTTAAATTTGTTATAATAGTTAAATGATTTTTGATCATTTATAGTCAAAATATATAAATTTGAAGAACTATGTTGTTATCCTAGACATGCATAAGAAGAATGCATACAAAAGTATTTTTATCGTAAATTATTTCGAGAAACTTGTTATTGAATAAGCAAAATAATACATTTAGAAAAATAATTCAAGAAAATAGCTTGGATCTTCATTCTTTTTTAAGAAGCAAGCTGAAGTGGACCCTTCATTGCTTTTAGTGGGAGATGTTGTAGAAGAATAGGCAACTCTTTCCAATATCCATTTTGCAGTAAAATATATTCAAGAATCTGAGATCCTAATCCTCATAGAGAACACAACTACTACCAGTACTAATCATCAAGTAGTGGAAGGATAAATTGATCCATAATGATTATTAGAATTTAGTTATTTTGTAATTTATTTTATGCTATTGTGTAATTAATGAAAACTAAGGTTTGAGATGAAAGCCTCAAGTTATTTTATTCTTATGTTTTGTAATTACTAAAATCTTATGTTTTATAATATATAAAATATATTTATTAATTATGGACTCCTTACACATATTAGGCTAAGATATGTAATATATTTTTGCAATGTTCAATTGATTTAATTTATAGTAAATTTTGTTTCAAATTTATAATAATATTGTTTACCATTTAATTTGATTAAGAAATGTAAATCTAATTTAAAATATCAAACAATCAGAAAAACTAAAATTCTGAAAATGTTCTATTTTTTGAAACCCGCAATGTAAAAAATGCTAGATAATGATATTGAAAAATTCTAAAGATAGGATCATATAAATTAAGCATTTCATAAACAACTTATCTCATTTTGAACCAATTAATAATTTCATAAATATTGTTTAGTATCTTTCATAAACATATTACAATGTTATAAACTAACAGTCAGGTATCTAAAACAACCCTTTCATAACCCGTGTTTCATCATTGACATTTGTATTTCCTATCTCACTAGCATTTTGAGTTTCACTATATTCTTTTTTATTTATATTCATGACACATCTTCTTTTAACTAGGGTATTCTAATTTTAATTACTCTTTCATATAGAATACATCTACTTCATAACGTGAAACATACAACCTTAAACATATCTCAATATTTTTATCTAATTTGTTTTGAAACATTAATTTAAAAAATATATAATGTACTGAATACCTTTTCATCTTCAATGGACACCAAAGTAATTGGTTGACATAATTCTTATAATTGAAAATATTCACTAATTTCTCCCTGTTGAATATTTTTGTGTTATAATTTTTTCAATAGCCTTGTAATAGAACACATTTCTATTGATTCAGTTAACAAATGATATTGTTCAACCATTGTAATTTCAAAAGAGTTTTACTATTGTTTCAATAAATTCTTCTACAAAATGATCTTATCTTTCCCTCCATTGATTTTTATAGACTTATTGTAATGTTGGGTGAGAGTACCCATGTATTTGATAAATAAATTCATTGTTCTTTCTTCACCATCTACATTATTCTAAACTGTAAGATTCACAACCCCCATTACTTCAAACAACTCATCCTTTTTAAAATTATATCGAATTTCAATAGATAAGTTTTTGAAATGTCTCTCAATTTCATTCAGGTGTCACATATGACATTATCATACAGAACCCTCGTTAAAAGTACTTTTTCAAATTTTGATCAAACTAGATTAGTTCATCTTAAGAGAGTGTGTAATGGTATCTCCTTTCCATTAAAATAAATATAAATATGGTCATGAATATTTAATTTCAAATAGTTTTAAATGTCTTTTATATTGGTTAAATTTTATCAACTCTCAATTATTGGTCCCTTAAAACATTCATTTGAGTAATATAATATATGAAGTGATAGAAAAACCAATTTCCTCAATCGTATGAAGTCAAGAATATGTATTTATCTGTCTTGTGTATGTTATGTCAAATAATGCATTTCCTTCAACATGGGAAGAATACAACATAATGTTATTTAATTTTTGAAATATTTCAAGTGTTTCAATAAATATTTTACCTTGTCAACCTCTATCTTATACTTAAGAATAAAACTAGCCATTGATTGATATTCTTTAAATATTCTACATGTTAAATCATACATTGAAATCCATCTAGTATCTACATCTTTTAATAGTTTTTTTTTTTTTCATTAGTCATTCCAATTGTAAATTTATGAAACTCTTAAAATTGTTTTAGACTACATGACATGTACATGCGCAAATCATGGATAAGCTCCTTCACTTTTACAATATTTTTGAATGTTCTTATAATTTTATAATCAAGATTCATTCTATGTGCCATGCTATGAATTGGAGTTATATATGGATAAAATGATGTTTGAAGAAGAACACATCAACCTATCCTATTCTCATGCCTTAACTGGTGCACCATCAGTAACAATACACACCAACTTAGTACATATATCATGGTAACTCATCCCAAAAATATCTATCGAATAAAAAGTAACCAGTTTGTAAAAGTTTTTAGTATCCCAATTTTTAGTAATTTTATATATAGATAAATGGTGAGGTTCCTTTGAATGATTATGAAATGTATATACATGCATGCATACCCATAGTATGTTATCAACCATTGTTACCTCATAAACGGATAGTGATATAAAGTTAACATCTTATTTTTTTTTCAAATTCTCCTTTTCAATCATTGGAAGGTATTTTTCCATCTCCCAAGCACTATTATTTGGCCAATGTGAATGTGGAATGTTATGCAATCTACTATACTTAAATAAAGTCATGTAATCTAAAAAATCAAATATTGTTCTTTCTCTTTTCAGAATGTGATATAAAGTTAAAAATTATATATTTTTGGCAAGCAAATTAGACTGAGCAACCTTTTTGAACTAAGCTTTAATTTTTTCTCCTTTTCTTAATGAGGTGATGTTGATGTTTCTGATGATTATGATACTCTATTTCATAACATTGAAGCAAGCAATTTTTTTATATTTTTTGATCTCATTTTTTTTATATTTTCATATTTGTCTTTTATCAACTCATATATTTTTCTACAATGTTTCTCAAAACTATCCAACTTATATTGCATTTTGTGATCCTTTCTAAGTTTCCAATTACATGTTATGCATTTTCATTATATTGGTTGGTTAGCAATATTTTTTAGTTCTACAAGTTCATTAAATAGGTATTTAGATGCCCACTCATACAAAAATGACCTTCCAGTTATCAATAAATTTTTCTTCTTCTGCATAGTTTTTTTTGTGCCTTTTTCAACTTGAAATTGTTTTGAATGTATAGCACTCTCATGTGAAGATTATTTTGGGTGAGTAGATATCTCATTTGGTGTTAGAAAATCTTCATAGAAACCACTACTTATGATGTCATATCCTTATTTCCTAGAATTTAGTGGGATAGTGGGTATTTATTTCTAACTAAATTATTTTAGAGGAGGTATATATTCAAAAGTGTTATACAAGTCTTAATACTTTTATCATTGAATTCTACATGAAAAGAGTTTGAATGACATTATTTTTTAATAAATTCCAATACTAAAAAACGTATAAATAAAAATTATTAAAACAAATAATATTTATAATTTATTACCTATGTTTGACATTTCTCTGAAGTATGTCTACCAATTTAGGGAATTATTCGATACCTTTATCAATGGGTTCTACAATATTTTTTTTGTAGACCTTGTCATTATTATTAAATATTTAAAAGAATATTTAATTAATTTAAAAAAAATGGTATTCTATGAGTTAATACATCAATTTAGCATTTCAAATTCATACCAAGTTATGTCTTCCTATGGAGACATTTCTTCAAAAGACTTATCAATGGGTTATGTATGCACAATAATTTAAGACATTTTAATTATTATTTAATTTTAACACAAGCCAACTAATAAAAAAAACAGTTAATTTAAAATTTAGTATTTATTTTTGATTTCTATCTAAAATAAGATAATATGTTATTTTATTTTTTAAATTTCTTGGAGGCCTTAACATTTTTAGAAGCCATATAGTCAAGCTTGTGGATACATGAACAAAAGTTGATAAACATAAAATGAAGATGATTGACAACAAACAAAGGTGCTTGGCAGATGAATAACAAATCATAGTATCAATCAAATATGAGAGTGGCTGATGGCAGCCTGTGGGCACCCAAAGACATCTTGATAGTGTAAGTTTTTGGTGGCAGCTTCTGGACATTTGACTGTAGTCAATCGATGCTAGATAGTAGCCAATCAATGCTCGGCTTTAGCTCGAGAGTCCCTGAATAGAACCTATTGGTGATCAATTGTAGATTACTGGTGCTCAATCATACAATTCCAATATCTACTTATATACTATCGACATCCATCAGCATCCACCCACATCTTATTGGTGTCTGCCTATAATCTAATATTAGATATTGGTGGGCTATAATCAGGTACCAATAAGGTAAAATTAAACATCTAAAAGCTATCATCACCTTATTAAAATTCCTTATTTGTAATATGAATACCAAATGGAAATGTTTTGTGGGTTTTAAGTTGTTTTTTTCTTTTAGAGGGGAAAAAAATGAAACAATGTTTTACAGAAAAAAAAGGGGCGTTTCGATTAAGAAAAAGGGTTTTTCCAATAAAGAGTTAAATAATGCATACCTGTCTATGAACAATATCCAAGTAAGGGTAATCCATGCAAATTTCAACCCGTCAGTGGTGCCTCTGATGAAGAGCGATGTCGTTCTCAATCTCCTCATCATCGTCGTCGTCATCTTCATCCTCGCCATAAGTCGCGAACGGAAGAAGGCCACCGCTATGTTGAGGTTCGGGGTTCGACACTCGTTACCACATTTTGTTATCTGAAATGTTATTGACTTCCTCTGCATTTTCTTCTGCCACGCTATGCCGCCTGTTTTCTCTTATCCTGTTTAACAAATAATCAGATCATAATATTGCCCAGGGCTTCTCTTGCAAAGTCCAAACGATCAACATAGTCCCCTTCAGGGATGAGACTTGACATCTACCCTCAACCGTCAATAAAATAAAAAATATACAAATTATAATTCAGGCTGATTACAGTAAAAAATATAGGCTCTAGTATCGCCCGCAGGATGAAAGATCTCGAATTCGCCATCTAAGTAATAAAGAAGCGCAGCGTGCAGTTGTTGAAGAAACAATTTACCTTCGCCAAATTTTTTTTGCCTCAAAGAAAACAATGGGTGTTTTGTTTTTGCCAGTTGGAAGTTGTATAGGTCAGGTTTCCCATTCATAAATTATATGTTAAATATCATGCACACGTCCATAAAAAAATAACCAATATTATATTATTTTCCTCAAAATGATGAGGTTAACAGGATTTTTAGAAACTATAAGATATTTAAAAAATCATCTCGGGAAACCTTTATGAAGTGATATGGTGATTATGGCACATCCATTATAATTCATATGGTTGACATCAAAGTGGTAAGAGAATTGAATCCATAGAGATCAACGAAAATGTCAATAATACTCTACTAAATTTAAGATCGATGCTAAGTTCTTGTCCCATAAGAAATTTATGCATTGATATTGATGAAATATTAAACTAAATTAATGAATGAAAAAATAAAAATAAAATAAAATAATTATATTATATTATATTATATTATATTAATATTTAAAGATTAAAAATTGTTTATAAGACTAGAAAATATAAATTAAAATATATGTATTTTAATTTTTTTAATTATTATTGTTTAATATTACTAAAACATCAATTTTGTATTATATGAAAATATTATAATATATATTAGAGAGTAATAGTAATATATATATATATATATATATATATATATATATATATATATATATATATATATATATATATATATATATATATGAGGTTGACATCATACATCAAACTAGGTTTTGGGGTGGTTATTAGAGATTGCATACATCCAGTGCTATTAGATCATGTCACATGGTATAATCATGATAACTCATTTCTATGGGACCTCTCAAATAGATCAAACAAATTTAAAAGGTTGTGTTATCAAGAACATGATACGTGACACTATTTGAGGAAAGTAAGGCCAAACCATAAGAGAGAATGTTGGACACTATTGTAAAGAAGCAAGTTAGTGCATGATAGACACTTGTCTTAAAATGATGACTATACATGAAGAATTAACAAAAGACCAAGACATGGAAAATAAAGATCACCTAGCCAAAGCTGAATGGCATATTCAAATCAAAATGAACATTAAAGGTGAAAGTTTGTTATTAGAATTCAAGGAACATAAATACAATCAATACATAATCTTGTGAATGATATATACAAAATATATGAACATTGTTCTCTCAAACTTCCCAAGCAACCAACAAGCCCTAGTTTTATTCATTGACAAAGTGCCAAATGAACTAGTCTAGAACCTTGTGAGTTAAAGTGACTAAACGATCATAATGGCTTCTTCATCAAAACAAATGAAGCCCTCATTCACATCCTCATTCTCATTTATGGGATCAATAGAATATAGGGACACACTATTTAAGATAATATATTTAAATTTAACGTAACTTCACTATTTGACACTCTGCAAAGAGGTTGAGTCAATTCAGTACTACTCTATAGAGGATGAAATCTCCCCCAAATTCAAAGAATAGATTTTTGATTTACTCCTAATCAAGAAAAAAGGCCTCCATCATGTTGCATCCAAATAAGAGGTAATATCATGGATTGACCTCTTAAAGGTTATATCCATAAAGGAAATCACTATAGCCAACATTCTATAGGTGAGGAAGGTCTAAACCATTTCTGCCTACATCTTAGTGAGGGCATTTGAAAGGTACCTTAGACTTCCTTTCCTTAAAACTGCCTACAACTAAGTCTCAACCAATGTGTGTCTTGGGCATAATACTGTGGATGAGAAACTAAAGTAGTGTCTTATAAAATGTGGAAGCTTAAATCCCAAGGGGGAAATTTTTACCAGTTCCACTATTGAGTTTAAAACTAAAATTTCCATTCAAATGGCACTATTTAATAGGTTATATTAATTCCTTTGTATTCCTAAGCTCTAAGATGAATAGGTGTCAGTAATGGACATATTATTGATCATCGACAAATTCGTAGCCCTTAGAGAGATAAAAAGTGAAAGGTTGGAAGCACAGATACTCTACCCTTACAGGAGACCTAAAGATGGAAATTTATACCTTATCTTATTTACTAGATACAATCATGGTTATTATATACAAGCCCTACGACCAAGAATAGAAACCATTAATAGTGTATTTGGGGAATAGGGTCAAAGAATATTTCTCCTTCATGTTTATTCATAAGTACATATATGATATTAGAAGAATAAACAATGAGGTATACCCTCATTTATTTCAATATATGACAGAACCCCAACGCCTACATTTTCTAAAAATATAATAAATAAACTAACCAAAATGTGGGATTAATAGTTGTAGTTAGATCTGACTATGATTTGAATAAAGGGTACTAGGATCACCCATTTATTAATTCCTCATCATGTTCCTAATAAGATAACAAAATAAGAGATAACTTACCATGTTTTTAACAACATTGATGAAGAATTAGGTCAAAGACACTTGGTTTACCACTTAAAAACAACCTTCAACATTGGGCAACACCAATATGTGAATATATCACATTTTATATCAATTAGTAAAACTAAGATGACTTATAGCTTGCAGTTGACACCTTTTAGGGAATGGGATCCTAGAAAAAGGATAAGGGGTTACCTCAAGACCATCTTAGAAAATAACAAAGCTCATGTTTAGTATGGTTACTAAAACTATGACCATGATCAGGTCTTCATTAATGGCTTAGATGACTCACAGGTATGGATAATGATGAAGGATTATAAGATAATGATGATATCTGCACAAAATTTTAAATATAATCTAGAGGCCATAGATAAGTAATATTAGAATGCATGGAGTCAATATAAATGTCCATCTCCACTATAAGGTTCTTAACAACTAGATCAACCTCCATCCTTGGAATTAGAAGACATAAAAGAAAGGTTAGGTCAATATGAAATCCAAATGAAGTCAAATCCCTAGCTTAGGAAGGATTTTTTTGAGAGGAATTCATTTTCCTAATATTCCTTTCACTTCCTTAGCTTCATAAGAGCCAATTTTTGGGATAACAATGACTACAGAGAAACTAACAATCACCTTATCTGTTCAAAGGAATATTAATTTTGTGATGACTCATTTTCATCCTCTCACATTGGTTACTCAAGTATGTCTTTTATAGTTCTTTCAATAATCTTTATCTTTATTTTCAACTCTCCCTGGCTCTCTAAATCTCACAGGTCTCCTCAAGGAACCACTATGCTCTCCACACCTTCCACTTAAAAACATATTTCTCCACCTCCTATCGTAGTTATTCTCACAACTCCTACACCATCTCATTAACCCTCCAATACACCCATATTTACATTGTATGGGATTCACAAGGATTCCTTTGCTTATTCCCTTGGTAAAAATGTGGAAGAGAGGCCATCTATTATTCTGCCAATCATTGAGGAAGCTGCTAAGGAAGAGGAGAATGATGTAGAGGTTGATACGGAACTAGAAGAAGAAGAAGAAGAAGAAGAAGAAGAAGAAGAAATAGAGTAATTAATATCTCTAGTTGATTATTCATCAGAAGAAGAGGACCAAGAGATATGGATATCAAAACTAGATCATGAAGAAGGTAAGATGGAGAAAGTAAAAACATTGAGATTGGGAGGAGAGGAAGGAGGAAACACCTTGGTCAAGCTCACCCTAGAACAAACTCAGAAGAATTATGAGGTAGTTTATTCCATTATTTATTTATAATATACTATACAAAATCTAATTATAACTGTGCCTTCAATAATACCTAGTATTACATCTTCCACTTTCATTATCACTAGTATAGGTTATGACATTGATTCCATGCCAAAATTAATTAGAAATCCTAGGAAAGTCCATTTTGATAATTTATCTATATTGTCTATTTTTAATTATCCACCAACACTAATAAATAATGTAACCCAATTAGAGATTCCCGTGCACCATCTATTGACTTTTCCAAAAATAACCATGAATATGGAAATAATCACAAGGATGACCAAATTATTTCACTGAGGTGACACCACTAAAAGAAGGCTCTCATGGGTAAGTGGTAGGCCAAAATCATCACCAAGTTCACATATAAATAAGTTCCTTATTGTCAACCATATCTCTTCTAATAACCACATCCCTTCCTATGACCTCTTAAACATCTAAAAATTTAGAAGCTTCCAAAGGGGAAGAAATATTTGAATTAATAATTCCTCAATGGGTAAGGGAGATGTCGAATGTGTAATATGAAAGGCAAAATCTCCTTATGGTAGAGATTATCATAATTTATTACAGGTTTGAGAAAAATATTTTTACCATACATAGAGTGAGGAAGAGGGAAATGATAAATACATAGACAAATGCAAAGATAGAATGTGAATAGAGAGATAATTTATTTCCACTAGCCAAAAGACACGACAAGAACCCCAATGAACCTATAGAGTACATCGAATATTTCAATACTTTGGTTGATTTTATTGGTTCAACATCAAAATATATCCACCAAAGAACCCAATAATCCTTGAAGAGGTGGATATATATGAATAATAAATAGATATCTTAGGGGCTATTCATTGAGGTAGAAAGTCAAGTTTTAAAAATATATAACATCTCTCTTAAGATTAGAGTATCTAGGCAAACCATTCAGTCTCATAGAGCAGATATTGTCAGATTATGGAACAAGATTAAGGATAAAGAAAAGAAGTTGAACTTCATAGTCTAGTATTCTAGAAATAGTGCCTTTGATCAACTCAATTTGATGACTAACATGGGCACTTATTAGTGCCTGAACAATGTGATTACCAAAAGGGATTCTTCCCTAAATTGGCATGGATCAATGAAGATGTTATTTAATCCTTTTTTATATCATCAGGTGAAGAATTAAAACTTTTGGCTGATATGAAGGTAACTAGGGTGATCACCCAAACAGGGGAACTGGTGAATCAACCAAATTTTGACAACCAGATCCACTTAGTTTTAGAATAATTCAAACAAAAAATGGAATGTAAAATATATAAAAATAATAAATAATGGATAAACATGGTGATTTTGGAAAAAAAATAGGGTGACAAGGGATAAAACCTTAGTGGATGAGTTTAAAAGACTAGAGGCATAACATAACAGTTTAATGACTGAAGTAGTCACTATTTTTAAGCCCTCACTATTTAATATTAAGGTCATGTATAAATAATTTGATACAACATATGCACTAGGTTAATTTATAAAGGCTAATGAGGTAGATTTCAGGTCCCCAATGCATACAACTAACAGTTAGTGCCCTTAGCTTCATAGAGCTCTTAGCCTACACCAAATTTGTAATTGCAGTGTATTCATCAACTAATCAATGTAGAGGCATAGAATTCATATTATAATTTCATATTAATTATGTATTTACATGATTTTCATTAATGTGGGACATTAGTTCCCAATCTATTATTGTACATGCATAATTTTTTTTTTTTTTGAAAATATTACATTGATTGTTATCATTGTATAATGCATCCTTTCTTGAGTTTTTAAGTAGAGGTTATATTTTTGGACTTGTAAAATTAAGTGAATAATTAATAGATGAGGCATTCCCCATACTCAGCTTATAAATATATGTAACTCATCGATCATAAAGGAAAGATAATTTTGGATATTAAGATTAATAAAAAATGCAAAGAAGCTTTGTTTAACTTTGTCTTGGTATGCAAATGTTTATTCTTCTCTAACTCTATGGATTAATTATAATGTTCCATCATTATGGTATATCAATACTTAAAATTGAATATGATTCATCTATTTAAATATAGTCTTTCATTTTTAGATATAGTTTATTTGGAAATAGTTTGCAAGCTTATGAAAAGCCTCTTGTAGATATGAAACAATAATATGGAAATTAGGCAACCTTTGATTGATGCATGTTTGAGTATACTATTTTCATACTCCACTTGACTCTTTAATTATATTTTATTATTTGTGTACTATAGTACTTTGAAACATATATTATTCTAGATACCATGTCCTACTTGATCTCAAATACTAGTCTTTAAAAGCTTTAGCCTTGGATTTTCCATAGACATTCTTTTGCTACCTTAATTTTCCCTCTTGTACATTTTATTTTACAATCCTAAGAATACTAGTTAGAAACCATCATCCTTCTACTCACTCAAATTAGATTTATGTTCACCCATATCTAGTTCACCTATGGTAAACAATATCTTTTTCTCAATAACTATTTCACCAATAGGTTGTTATGAAATTGATTACCCTGCAACCCATGCCTTAGAGTGATTTTTTTTACCGACCCTAAAATGTTAAAGACAACCTAATAATAAACTATGGGGGTGTTTATAAATCCCATATTAATAGACATTTTTAAATTTCCACTAGAAGGAGGGCCTCTATACTCTTCCTCTAACCTAAAAATTCAAATCAATTAAGTTGCACTAGATGCACCTACACAACTAACAAGGTCAACATCAGATAACAACCTATTACAAACACATTTGTAGATCAATCCAAATATTATATGTGATGGAGGTATTTCTAAAATGTCTACGGTAGATTGATCATCTCAAGGAAGATAGACTCATCTTTCTATAGTTATGATGGACCTTCCCCATAACCCACCTCTTAATCCTCCACCTCAGCGTAATTCCCCACATCAAACCTCAACTTGGCTGATTGGATCAACTATCAATGTCATAAGAGCATTGCATGATTTTCCTAGAAACAAGGATAAATCTCTCCCATTTTTCTCTCCAATGGGAGGGAGGATGGCATAAGAACATATATTTATCAATTCAAATCTAGTTTAGCAATACTGAATATAACTCCCAAGGATGTGGATTGCATATTATTTCATTCTAATTTGAAAGAACCAACCTATGACTAGTTTTTAAATATTTTGTAAGGGTCAATCACAACTTGGATGAAATGTCAAGATACTTTCTCAACCTTGTTTGGCCAAGTTACTAGTGCAATTATTATTTGTCAACACTTTGGTCGCATAAAAAGATATCTTAATGAGCCAATCCAAGCTTTCAATTCTCAATTTTAGAAGATGTATATCATATTGGAGTGTACATATAAACCTAATATTCCATTGGGCTTATAAATGTATTAAAACACTCTAGATTACATGACTATTGTATTTTTGCATAGGGTTATTTATATTGATACTTTACTATTCATTTACACAAATGTAATTATCATAGAGAAATAAATGTCTCCCCAGATGTAATTTTTACTTCTACATAATATTGGAATTGTATACCTATCTCTTAACCCAATCCCTAATATAACCTAGAATGTTGTGGCACAAAGCTAGACCTCAGTCCACAATCAATTAAAATTAACCCAAGTTAAATAGAATAAATATTTTGGTTTATTGAATAGTTCTACTTTTAGTCATCAAGGCTAGAGTCAACCTTCTATACCAGTTAATACTAATTCCACATAAGAAAATTCTCCTAATGTAAACAATACCATGATGGAGGACGTCTAGAAGATGGTATATAAACTAACTAATGAATTACTCAACATGTACAAATGTATGTGTAATAAAGTGGATATAACTATAACAAAGAAACTTAGGGTTATGGGTTCCAAACGTACAATAAGCCTTTTAATACGTCTTGTAATAACTAATAACATAAAGGTCCTTATAAGAAGGTTTTTAAGATGAATATTATGGATGCAACTCTTGCAAAGTAGTGTCAGGTCCATATAAGTACATAAAACATGTAACTAAATTGTATCATGTTTTGTATTGCTTTAAAAATCTTCTAGCAGGAAGCTAAAAGATAATTTTTTCTTGTAATTGATTGGCATCTTTGTAAAATTCTTTAGGCAACCTTAGCATAGGTATGGTTATTGACACTTATGACATCCCATTCCTAGGTGAATATGAAAATGAACATGAGCATAAAAAAGATGAGGTTCATGCTTTCTATTAGTACTAACAATTTATGAATAAATATAAATTGAGAAGTAAGAAACCTATTATTTCTTCAACAAATCCTAAGAATAGTGACACTATTATTCTCAATCTAAATTCTAATAAAAATCTACCACCACCTTGGTGAGATACTCAACCTCCACCCAATAAGGATAATAAACCTCCTGCTTATCAAAAATATTACTCAGATTTTCAAGAATTAGAGTAAGGGAAGATAAAATATTGTTGATGAAATGAAATATATTAAATCTAATATCAGTCTTCATGAGCTAGCTCAAATCACTAAACAAAGGGAGATAATACTCAAGGCCCTGATAGGGAGGACTTTTAATAAGTCTATAACTACCAATATAAATGTAATTATGTACAAGGATAAACTCAAGTTACCACCATTTTTAATTATTTTTTAAATGTTCTACAAAATTATACATAACTACTTAGTAGATTCTGAGGCATCATCCAATGTGATACATATAACTATTCACTAGATGTTGGGGTTGACTCCTGATAAGTGAAAAAAAGTGGTATTATAGCTAGATAAATCCTAGATTTCATGTGTCAAAGAATTGATAAACATGTATATATAACTAGTATTAGAGCTACATGCGAAACAAAGTATTGACATCCTAACCATTGATATCCCTGAAGCATTCAACCTATTATTAAGCCAAGACTAGTCTAAAATGCTAAATGGTTACATGGATAAAAATTTATCCCACATGTGGCTACCTTGGAATGGGTACCAAATAAGATTGGGGTAGACATAAAGCCAAAAATGAAGTACCTGATAATTGAGTACAACACTAAAAATGAGAAAGTTAATTTTGTTTTGACACATGATTGTGTTTACATTTTCACCACCAAACAACAATTAGATGAACAAGAATTTTAAGGTCTTTTTTAATTTTGGACTCTACACTTTGATGTAACTCATTCAAACCAAGGATTTGGCATATACATGGATTTGAAAAATGTATAGAGTAAGTAGTAATAGGATGTTTATAATTTATAGTTCCCCTACACTAACAACCAAGTGAAATATGAATCCTTAATCTTAGGCATACAATTCACATTAAAGTAGAATGCCAAATAAATACTAGTGTTTGGTGATTGAAAGTTTCTTATAAAATAGATCATAAATAACTACCAATGTAATCTTGTATACCTAATAACTACAATCACCAATCTTGGGTCTTGATTGAATGCTTTGAAGGATTTGGCATGAAGGTCATCCCAAGATAAAAGAATCATACAATTGATTCATTATCAACCTCTATCATCAATATGGTAACACTTGAGGAGTCATAAATGCAAAATGTTTCAATGGAGTTAGTCCCATGACCTTTATCCCTAATGTGGATAACTTCTAGGTTTTTGATGATGTTCAACAAATCATAAAGTTCATGAACAAATTAGAATATTTTGAAACCCATATAATAGTCAAAGGAACTATCCAGCATATGCATACTAGATATATGGGCAAGGAAGTTGTTCTATAGCTAAAAAAAATTGATTTCCCTTGGGTATGGTTTCCTTGTAATCAGATTTTGATGTCGACCCTAAAGTCCAAAATTATAATTTAGTGAAAATAACCAAATCCATCTAAGAAGTAGGTTAAAAAGAATCAAATCCATCTTCACTAAGGAAAACATGGGGACTAACTAGTCTCCCCAATTGGTGAATATAGATCATAGCTATATTGAAAGTTAAAAACACAAAATTAAGTGATTGATTACAAATTATAAGGATGCCATTTTTTAGATATACGATGACTTGGAGATCCTTGATCCCAGGGTTATTATCAACACCATCCCTTTAAGACCAAAACACAATCAATTCAAGTAGAGGTAGGATCTAGTAAATCCAATCTTAAAACCTCTTATAGAGATAGATGTACATAATCTCTTAGATTCAAAGTTTGTTTTCAAAACTAGGCACTCAACTTGGGTAGATAATCTTATACTAGTTAGGAAAAATAATGTAAAAATTAGCCTGTGTGTGGATTTTAATAACTTAAACAAAGACTTAGAAAAGGATAGTTATCCCCTACCTTCTCTAGATGAAGTAATATCTATGGTAAGTGGCTCAGAGATGATGTCTTTTTTGCATGGATTCTCAAGCTACAACAACATAATTTATTAAGACACAAGACATGATGAAGACTAATTTCACCACCAAATGGGGGAACTTTGCATATAAAATAATGTAATTCAACCTAATGAATATAGGCACCAGTTTACAAAGAGTGATATATTTTACCTTTTAGGTACTAGTGGGGAAATGTATCATCATCTACATGGATGATATTATAGTATTTTCCAGTAATGTAGATGACCATGTAATCCATCTACAAAATATCCTATATAGATGTAGGAGGTATTGAGCTTATCTAAACCCAAAGAAATGATTTTTTGGGATGACTAAAGGAAAACTAGTTCTAGGCCATATTTGAGTTAGGCCTACCTAAGAAAAGAAAGAGATAAAGTATTTCTTTGGGAAGATCAACTTTTTGATAATTTTTTTAGTTTTGTAGAAATCATCAAATCATTAAATGCCATGCTAAAGTAATATGCCAAGATCGAGTGGATGACTGAAGCCAAAAAATCATTCCAGAATATTAAAATGAAAATTTATCAATCCCTAGTCTTAATCATCCCAATAAAAATAAATATTAATATCTTTATTCATTCACTCTAGAACATAACATTGTTGAGGTATTGACACAAAAGTTAGAATACAATGAGCACTCTATTATCTTCATAAGTACCAAGTCGAAGGATGATGAGCTAAATTACTCTATGATTAATAAATAAATATATGACTTAGTCAGGGTCATAAAAATATTATATATTATATTCTTAGAAATAAGATAATTTCATTGTCCTTGACCTAGATATCAAACTCATGTTCAACCAAAATAAGTGGGGGAAAAAGAGAAGGAAATGGATGGTAATACTTTAGGAGTTTGACCTTTAAATTATACTAGCTAAAATGGTAAGAGGTCAGGGCCTCATCCAAGTGATGACTCAAACTGACCCATGTATCTAAATAAAAAAATCAATGAATCCCATGTGATAGGAGGAGAATGGTACTCAAATATATCATTTATTACTTTCTTATAAGGACATGCCATTTATATTTGAGTGGAGAAATAAAATGATCCCTCAATCTAAAATTGACTCATTTCATGATCACGAAGGGTGTACTTTATAAGAGAAACTATCAAGGCATCTACCTAAGGTGATTTTTGAAAGAGGAAGCTAAGGACATCCTAGATAACCTACATTAGAATGTTGGTAATGGTCACCCATATTGAAATACTATAACCCATAATATTATGATGAAGGGTCAATATAGGCCTATGATATTTATGGATGCCCATAACCATGTCATAATCTACCATGAGTGCTATGTGTTTTCAAGGAGAGAAGTGAATGCTACTATATCATCACATCTAGTTATTAATGGATGCCTTTTCATGTAATGGGGACTCAACTTTATTGGGGTGATAACTTAAAATTCTTTGTTTAGACACAAGTTCATCCTCACGGCTACTAATTATTATACTAGGTGGATATAGGATATTGAGTCCATGTCAGCAATTTATTAGAAGGGAATATAGTCACCTTCTTTATCATTCTTATTTCATTGGTTTGTGATAATGGTTCAACATTATAATCTATTGAATTCATAGAATGCACCCACCACAATTAGATCACCCTCTAGTTATCCTCAAACCATTAGCCTAAAAAAAATGACATAATCGAGTCTACCAATAAAAAATTGATAAAATGCATAAATAAATATTCACAGAATAAACCAAGATAATGGTTATCTTATTGAAATATGTACTATGGGCAAAATGAACTAAAAACAAGTAAGATCTCAAGGCTTAACCTTTTTTTCTCGTGTATGGATAATTACCAGTCTTCTCCATCATTTTCAAGCTATAAAATTACCAATTCATGCAATATTTTATTGGTGAAGATGAGAGAATAACTTCTAGACTACTTGAGATAGTCTAATTAGAAGATAGAAGTACTAAAACACTGCATAATTTAATCAAACATTAGGATACTGTAAAATGATTGTTTGAAAAATGATCCAAGATCAAGGCTTTCAATCCTACATATTTAGTGATCTTTTAGAATAAAGCATATAAAAATAAATGTCAAGATCACAAGTTCACTCGAATGTGGATTGGACCATATCAGGTATCTGAAATCATATGAAACAATGCCTTAAGGTTAAAAAACCTTCAAGGGAAGGACCTCGCCTTTCCAATCAATGAATAATTTTTGAATGATTGCTTCATGAATTCTCCAATTATAAATCCATTAGAGTGAAATACAAGTGCAGATTTAGAGTAGTACTAGATTAGATTTCCTACTTTAAAGATTAGATTTCTTACTTTCTAGATTAAATTTCCTACCTTTTGTACTTGTTTTCCTTTAGAGAAGTTTTGTTGCTTTTGATAGATTAGTTTCATGCTTTATAGTTTTGTTTATTAAGTTGTAAAACCATATTAAAAAATTGTTGAACTAAATTCAAGAGGAAATTCCAAAAGGAAAGGGGACGATACTAAAAAGTAGAATAATTGGTATTCATGGAAATTTATTCTTACACTACTAAACTTTATTGAGTTGAGGTATGTATTATGAATAAAATTTAGTTTTATTTATATTGATAATTTTAAATAAAATTTAGTCACTTGCTCTAATATACTCATGGAAATTAAATAAAATCTTTCGATTCTCAAATATGCATTTCACTCTCATATGTTAAAACATGGATCCAAGATGATAAACATAACACTAGATATAAATGATAAGAACTTATTGACAAACATGATTTTTTTCATACATCTTGCCAAAAGTGGTTCACAACCTTCCTTTGTATATGATTTTAAAAAGTTATAAAATTGATAGAGGATGAGTGATATAATTAATCTCCACTAGGGCTATGGACACCTATATGGCAGTAGAGAAAGACTTTGATTGGAACCAAATATATATCCATCATGGATATGGATTCTTGGATATTAGTAGAATAATGTCCATGTTTTATTTTTCATGGGTTTCAAAGTCAATGTCAAGGTGAAACCTATAGTGTTTGTTTGGGCCTTTGTCAAAATATTTATGCCTAAGGGAAATTAATTTTACAAGATCACACACTCATATAGGGACTAATAAGGTTTGTATGTTTCATTATGAAGTAAGAGTTTTATTCTATACATTCTATTTACTTATTTCTTATTTACTAAAATTTAAGTTATGTCATAACATGTTTTAGAAATTCGTGGTTCATAAAATAATTAGGAGTATTTTCCATTATGTCTCACCATTTTTTTTGCCCTAAGTCATCTTCAACCTTGGATTCTCCATAGTTATTAAATTAAATTTATTTGAAGAATAACATATTCAATCTAACTTATCCTGGTATGTATATGTTTATCTCATGATTAATAGCTTACGACCACTAATTTCCCCCAATCTAGTTGATAAAATAGATTTCCTACAATTGTGGCATGTGTTTCTCTCACATCATTTGGGATTTTGGATGAATACAAAAGGTTAAGTATTTTAAACTCATGACTCTACCGATATCTATAAATAGGCCACATGGAATATTCATGACAAAAATATAAATATGGTAACTTCACTTATTTATCAATAAACTTAATATTTCCACATTGTTGTGAGCCTCAAAGTTTCCAAGTTATTGAGGATATGAGATTCAAAGATCACTCCATGTGTCTTGATCATGTGAACTCAACAATATATGAGGGTTAAATTGTTATTTTTTATTAATCATAATGCACATAAATCCTAAGCTTTAAGGGTTCCAATTGGACAACTCATGGCACATTTATGTTAATATATGCAATCGGAGGTTAAGCACTTTTATGGTTGTGAGTCCAATGCCCTAAGCTCTCGAGTATCAAGTCTTTTGAGATAACTCCACATGTCTTAATCATGTTTTCCCTAACCATACAAATTTCTTCACCCAAAGGAATGCTAATATAATATCCAAATATTTGATGCTTCTAGTGCTCCAAGATCATGCAACATGGTTTAATCATATTAACTAACCACTATGGTACCTCCAAAACATAGTGAAAAAATTCAAAAGGATGGTTTAACAAGATCATGACACATTTAAATATCTATATAAAGTAAGGGAAAAAAATTGGAGACAATGTTTCACAACAGGGTAAATAAGCAAGTTAATAGATTGCAAATGATTATCTTAAAGTGATGACTAGACATGGAGAATTAATGAAATAGTATCATGGGAAAAATAAGGTTCACCCAAAAAAAGTTATTGGCATATTCAAATCAAAATAGGCATTAAGGAAAGAGTTAATTATCAATACAAAGTACTATAAATAGGCATTAAGGGAATTAAGGGCATTAAAGGCATTAGAGGTATATGAATACAATCAATACACATTCTAATGAATGATATATTTTTAATTTGTGAAAATTGTGTTCACTTTTCTATTGATCCAATAATTAAATGATTGTATTGATGAATTTCCAAATCATCTAGTGAACCCTAATTTTATTTAGTCACAAAGCGTAAAACGAAGTAGTAAAGAACCTCACTAGAGTTGCAACTACTAAATGCTAGCAATGGATTGCTTACAAATTTCTCTCATGTGTGGCTACATTGGAAGGGGTAAAAAATATAATTGAGGTAGATAAAAATATGAAAATGAAGTAGTTGATCATTGATTACAACACTTAGAATGAGAATGTTATGTTTGTTTTGACACATGCATGTGTGTACATGTTCACCAACAACTAATAATTACATGAACAAGAATTTTAATTTCTTTTTTAATTATGGACTCTACACTTTGATGGAGCTCATTCAAAGCAATGTTCTAGCATAAGCAAGGCCTTGATAGATGTAGAGGGTAAGTATTACCTAGATGCTTATAGTTTATATTTCCCATGCACCAACAACTAAGTTAAATATAAATCCCTAATCTTAGCCCTATAATTCACACTAAATTAGAATGATAAATAACTACTAGTGTTTGGTGATTCAAAGTTGGTTATAAACTAGATCATAAATAAGTACTAGTGCAATCTTGAATACCTAAATAAGTACAAGCCCATATCTTAGGACTTGATTGAATACTTTATAGCATTTGTAATCAAGGCCATCCCAAGAGAAAATAATCATATAGTTGATTCATTATCAACCTCTATCACCAATATGGTACCACTTCAAGAATTAAAAATTTAAAAAAAAAAAAAAATAGTGGAGTTTTTCCCATGAGCTTTTGCCCCTAACAATTTGGACAACTTCTATGTATTTGATGATGTTCAAAATGTCATATAGTTCATGAACAATTTAAAAGATTTTGAAACCTAGATAATAAATGAAGGAGATATCTAGCCTATGTATACTAAATACATGTCTGAGAAAGGTGTTATAAAGCTAAGAAAACTGAATTCCCTTGGGCATGGTTTCTTTGAAATGATATTTTGATGTCAACCCTCAAGCATAGAAGTAGGAGTAGGTAGAAAAAACTAAATCCATCTTCACCAAGGAAAACATTGGGGACTATATAGGCTCTTCAATTACTGAATATAAGTCAAATCTATATTGAAAGTGAAAAGCACAAAATGAAGGGGTTGCTTACAAATTATAAGGACGTCATTTCATGGACATATGATGACTTGAGGATCCTTGATCTCAGGGTTATGTCCCACACTATTCATTTAAGACCAAAACACAAGCTATTTAGGCAAAGGTAGAGTCAAGTAAATCTAGTATTGGAACCTTTTATAGACAAAGAGTTACATAATATATTGGATTCCAAGTTTGTTTTTCCAATTAGGCACTCAACCTAGTTAGATAATATAGTAAAAATCAAGTTTTATATAGATTTTAGGAACTTAAACAAAGCATAAAAAAGAACGCTTATAACCAACCTTATCTGAATGAAGTAATATAGATGGTAAGTATCTCAGAGATGATGTATTTTTTGGATGGATTCCTAGGATACTTAAAGGTATTGTTTAAGGTAGAAGATAGGATGAAGACTACTTCATCACCAAATGGGGGACCTTTGCATAAAAAATAATGTCATTTAGGCTAATGAACATAGGGGCCAGTTTCCAAAGACTGATATATTTTACCTTTTAGGTATTAGTGGGGAAGAGTATCATCATCTACTCGGGTGATCTTAAAGTATCTTTTAAGAACATGGATGAACTTATAATCCATCTATAAAAAGTCATATATAGATGTAAGAGGTATGAGATTTATCTAAACCCAAATAAATGCATTTTGGGGGTGATTGAAGGAAAACTATTGGGTCATATTTTTAACAAATAATGGATATCCATCTACCTAGACCATGTATAGGTCATATCTAAGCTAAGATTGTGTAACAAAAAGAAAGAGCTAAATTATTTATTTGGCAAGATCAAATTTTTGAGAAAGTATTTTTGGGGTTTTGTAGAAATAGTCGAATCATTAAATGCCATGATGAAGTAGGATGTGAAGATCAAGCGGATGACTGAAGAGACAAAATCATTTTAGGCTATTAAAATGGTAATTTCTCATGCCTTAGTCCTAAATATCTAATTAATAATAAATATTAATATATCTATTCATTCACTCCAAAACATATTTTTATTGGGGTATTGACACAAAAGCTAAAATACAATGAGCACTCTATTATCTTCATGAGTAACAACTTGAATGATATAGAGATAACTTACTCTATGATTGATAAGCAGATATATGCCTTAGTCAACACCATAAAAAACAATACATCATATTCTATGAAATAAGACATTTTCCATTGTCCCAAACCCATAAAACTAAAACATTTTCTCAAAAGATATAATAAAATGAGAGAATAAATTAGAATATATAAAAACTAAAACATTACACAACTTAACCAAACATTAGGATATTGTAAAATGTTGGTTTGACAAAAGATCCAAGATCAAGGCTTTTGATCCTTCAAACTTAGTGCTATTTTTTAATAAATTATACTAAAATAAATGTTAGTAATACAAGTTCAGTCCATTATGGATTGAACCATATTAGGTATCTGGAATCACATGACATAATGCCTTGGGGTTACAAACCTTCAAGGTATATACATCACCTATCCAATCAATGAATAATTTTTGAAGCATTACTTCATGAAAGCTCCAATTATAAATCCATCAGAGTGAAATATAAGTGGAGATTTAGAGTAGGACTATATTAGATTTCATACTTTATAGATCAAATTTCTTACTTTATAAATTAAACTTCCTACTTTATGCACTTATTTTCCATTACATAAGTTTTGTTTCTTTTGATAGATTAGTTTCGTGGTTTATAGTTTAGTTTATTATGTTTTATAACCATCTCAAAAAAAATTGAATATGCATTGCACTCTCATATGTTATAATATAAATGTACAAGATGATAAATATTGGGACAAATATACATGGACAGGGATATATTGATAAACATTTTTTTTTCATACATATAGATAAAATTGGTTCCCAACCTTCCTCTATAAATGATTCAAAAATAAATTGTAAAAATGATAGAAGATAAGTGATATAAGTAAACTCTATCAGACCTATGGACAACTGGATGGCATTAGAGCAAGGCTTCGAGTGTTACCAAATATCTACATGTCATGGCTATGGATGCTTGGTTATTAGGAGAATAATTTACATGTTTTATTTTTTATGGGTTAAATGTTTAGATTCAAGGTGAAACCTATTGTGTTTATTTAGTCCTTTGTCAAAATATTCATGCCTAAGGGAAATTAATTTTGTAAGATCACACACGCATCCAAGAACTGAGAAGGTTAGTATGTTGCATTAGGAAGTAAGAGTTTTTTTCTATAGGTTGGATTTACTTATTTCTTATTTACTAAAATTTAAGTTCTATCATAGTATGTTTCAAAAAAATTGGGTTCATAAAATAAGTAGGAGTATTTTCCCCTATGAGTCACCATTTGTTATGCCCTGAGTCATCTTGAATCTTAGATAATCCATAATTATTACATTAATGTGACTTGCATAATAAAAGATTCAATATTTCCTATCCTAGTAAGTATATCTTTATCACATGATTAACTGTTGAATACCATTGATTTTCCCCAATTGGGTCCATAATAATGATTTCACATAGTTATGATACATGTTTATCTCACATCATTTGGGATTTATGATGATCATAAAGGGTTATGTATTTTGACACCCTATCCTCTTGAGCTATAAAAAAATCCATATGGCATATTCATGCTAAAACATAACTATGGTAGTTTTAATTATTTATTGACAAACTTAATATATCCACTTTCTTGCGAGCCTCCCAGATTCTAAGTTCATGAGGCTTAGAGATTATGATATCACTCCACGTGTCTTGATCATGTTAACTCACCGCTATAGGAGGGTTAAATGTTTATTCATTCTTAGACTTAATGTACAAAAATCTTAAGCTTCAGGGGTTTTAAGTAGACAACACATGACACATTTATGTTAGTTTATGAAGTGAAAGGTTAATTATCTTTTTAGTTGCCAATCCAATGCCCTGAGATCTCGAGTCTCTACGATTATAAGATCACTCTATATGTCTCGGTCATGTTTTCCCTAACCATAACAATTTTTTCACTAAAAGGAATGCTAATATAATACCCTAATATTTGATGCTTCTAGTACTCTAATATCAGGTGATGTGGTTTAATCACATTAAATCACCACTATGGGACCTCCCAAACATATTAAAAAAATTTAAAAGGATTGTTTAACAAATCATGACACATGGCACTATCTGTGTAATGTAAGATCTAAACATAAGAGAGAATGTTTGAAAACATGGTAAATAATCAAGTAAATAGATGGCATAAATTTATCTTAATGTGATGAATAAACATGAACACTTCAAAAAAGACTACCACTTGACAAATAAGGTTCACCTGCCAAAGATGACTGACATACTCAAATTAAAATAGGCATTAAAGGTAAGAATTAATTATCAACATTTAAGACACATGAATACAATCAAGACACAATCCTATGAATGATATATATATATATATATATATATATATATATATAAAATTTGTGAACATTATTTTCATATTGGTATTTATATGATCATTAAATGATTATATTCATGAGATTCTGAAGTATCTAGTGAGCCCAAATTTTCTCTAGTCACCAATCATCAAATGAACTAGTACAAAACCTCATAGGAGTTACAACTACTAAATGATAAAAATGGATTCTTTATCAAAACAATATAATCCCTTAGTCCCATACTTATTCTCATTTCTAAGATTAGCAGAATATAGGGACATATTATTTGAGAAAAATAATTTGAATTTCATGTTCCCTCACCATTTAACACTATTGGAATAGTCTGAGTCAATTCAGTCATACTCTATAGAGGATCAACTCTCCCATGAATATAAAAAATACATTAATGATTTAATCCCAATAAAGGAATAGGGCTTATATCAAGTCGTGGCATCATGCATTGACATATTAAAGGTTATATTCATAGATGGAACCACATTAGGTAACATTTTACATGTGATGAAGGTCTAAATTTCTGTACCTAAATCTTAGGGAGGGCATTTGAATGGTACATTAGGATTCTTCTCCCTTAAACTACATACAATAAAGTCTTATCCAATGTGTGTCTTGAGCACAATACTATGGATGGGAAAATAATGTATTGGATTAAACAAGGTTAAATATGAAATCAAAACAAGCAAATTTCCACCAATTACATTATTAATCTCATAACTGACACTATTGAACAGATTGTATAGACTCATGAGTATTGCTTAGGTCCAGGTTGAATGGGTACAACTACTAGACATACTATTAACTACTAATAACTTGGTAGCCATGAGAGAGATAATAAGTGAAAGGTTTAAATAAAAAATACTCTACCCTAATAAGAGGCTCAAAGATGAAATTTCTTACATGATTTCTCATTTACTAGATACAATCATGGCTATTATATACAATCCCTATGGCCAAGAATGAAAACCATTAACATAGTATTTTCAGAATAAGGTCAAAGAATAGTTTTCCTTCATGTTTATTCATAGGTACATAAATGATATAAAAATAATAAGTAATAAGTTATATCCTCCTATGTATCAAGCTATGCAGGGCACCTCAATGCTTATACTATTTAAGAGTATAAAAAGGACACTCACCAAAATGGGTGATTAATGCTAATACCTAAATGTGATTGTCATCTGAGTAGAGGGTACTAGACTACCCCTTTGTTTCTACCTCATCATTTTCTTGATCTAATTATATATCAAGAGATTATTTACCAAGTTTTCAATGGCATTGAAGAAGAATAATGCTAGAGACACTTGGCTTACTACTTCAAAACACCCTTCATTATTAGGAAATAAAGTATGTGACTAGGTCACATTTTATATAAGTTGGTATACCCAAGAAAACATACAATTTTAAGACATCACCATTCAAGGAATAGAACCCCATTCTATAAAAGAATAATGTTCACATCTTTTATGGTCACCAAAGTTATGACAATGATCAGGTTTTACTGAATGCCTTAGATGACTCCTAGGTATGGATAAAGATGATATATAAGAAGATATAAATTATATTATAACATGATCTACAATACAATCCATAGGCCATAAAGGAGGAAGCTAAGAATTCACATATCAAACAATGGATTCCACATCCACCATAATGCTCTTAGCAACCAAACCAACCTATATCCCAAGAAGAAAAAGCCACAAAAGAAGGGGAAATCAATATTAAATATAAAAGTGGTTAAATACCCATCTCAATAAGGAAATTTTGAGAGGAATTCCTATTTTTCATATTTATTCAACTTCCACAGCTTCATAGGATACATTATTAGGGATAGAAATAACCATGGAGAAACTAAAAGTTACATTATCTAGTCAAAGTAAGATTATTTTTGTGATGAATCCTTTGCCTCCTCTCACCATAGTTACTCATTTAAGTCTTCTATATTTCATTCAATAATATTTTTCTTCACTTACAACTTCCGCAGGCTCTCTTAAATATCAAAGGTCTATACAGCTAACGCTTATTATCTCCACACTTTCTAATTTATCACATACCACTCAACCTCCTACAAAAAAATTTCTCATAAATGGTAAACCATCTCATCCACCCTCAACTTCATAGTTCATCACATACCTTAAGAATCACAATAATTCCTCTATTCCTTTCCTAGGTTAAAATTTTGAAGAGGCCATCTCTTAGTTTCCCAATCAATGAATAAGCTGTTGAGGAAGAGAATAAATATGTAGATGATTATATGGAACTAGAAAAATAAGAACTATATAAATTAATATCATTGGTTTATTATCCATTAGAATAAGAGACCAAGAGATATGGATATCACATCTAGATGATGACAAAGCTGAGATGGAAAAAGAAAAATCTTTGAGTTTTGGATCAAATTATAGAAGAGACACCATGGTAAGGCTCACCCTAGAGCAAAATCAAAATATTTATAATGAAGTTTCTTCCATTATTTAATTATTATATAGTATATAAAATCTCACTGTATATCTTCCTACAATAATACCTATTAGTGAATCTTCCATTTTATTGTCATTAGTATAGATTCTAACATTTTTTCAAATTTTTCATTTTGATAATTTGGCTTTAGTTTCCATTTCTAATAAGACACCAATCCTAAGAAATAAAGTAACATAATTAGAGCTTCTCATGCCCCAGCCACTAGCTTTGCCAAAAATAACCATGATTATGGAAATAACCCCAAGGTTGACCAAATTATTAGTTGTGGTGACACTGATGAAATAATCCTGTCTTTAACAAGTGGTAGGCAAAAATATTCCCCAAATTTCCATACAAATAATTGACACATTGAAAACCATATCTCTTCCACTAAGCACATTCATTCCTATGACCACTCAACACTCTACATCTTCATAACTTTCCTAAAGAGAAGAAATAGGTGAATTAATTGTTCCACAATGGGTAAGGGAGATTCAAAATGTGAAATATGCAAGAAAAAATTAATTTAATGAAATTATTCCTATAATTTCTACATTTTTTTACAAAGAGAGTGGGGTCATATAGAGAGTGAGGAAGAGGAAAATGATAAATACATAGACCAAGGTAGAAATAGAATTTAAATAGAAAAAGAATTTGTTTCCATTGGAAAAAAGATCCAAGAAAAACCCCAATGACCTATGAAATAAATTAAGGATTTCAATCATTTGGTTGATTATATTGGGTCATCAATAAAATGATCTAAAAAAGCATTAAGGAATCCTTGAAGAGGTGGAAATAGATTAATATCATATAGGATTCTTATAAGGTAATCATTGAGGTATAGAATGTAGCTAGAAAGTTGTATAACATATTGATCAACATTAGATTATTTAAGCAAACTATTTAGGCCCACACAATAGATATTTTTACATTTAATAATAATAATAATAATAATAATAATAATAATAATAATAATAATAATAATTTCTAAAATAATTTCAGTTTATTCAATTTACTTTATCATGTAAAAACCAAATACAATTTATTAAAAATCACACTTAATTTTCTATAAATATCACTTATTTATTTTGGAAATAGTTTATTTTATATATATATATATATATATATATATATATATATATATATATATATATATATATATATATATATTCAAAAATCTGTTTCAAATTATAAAACTAATATACATATATTTCATAATTTTATCTATTTTTTCTAAGCCTTACTTCAATTCAAGAGACTTTCTAATTTTTTTAGAAGATCAAAAATCTATTTCAAATTATAAAACTAATATACATGCATTCCATAAATTTATCTATTTTCTCTAAACCCTATTTCAATCCAAAAGTCTTTTTAAAAAAATAAACAAAAGATAGTTATGAAGTTTAGCTTAATTAGATCTTTATCTTAATTAAATATAAATGCATTCCATAATTTTATCTATTTTCTCTAAGCTCTACTTCAATCCAAGAGACTTTTTACAAGAATAAATAAAAGGTAGTTATGAAGTTTACCTTAATTGTGGATCTTTATCTTGTCTAGAAATATTCACCCATTCAAAACTTGAAGGTATATAGGAAAATTCAAAGTTATATATATATATAATTTCATATTCATTTTATTTAAATAAATATCTATGTATATTTATTTTTAGTAAATATAATGAAAATCAGTTTCATAAGATAAAAACTTAATAATAAGATAAAGACATCTGACTTAAAAGAAGTCAGAAGCATAGAATTACACAATTAAATGGAAATCAAAACAAATTTTTTAAAGTATATTAGTTTGAGTCAATATAAATTATAAAGATGATTTATAATGTTCAATTTCGTTTAAATATATAATATAAATTTATTAAAATAAAATAATTTAATATTAAACAATTTTAAAAAATTAATAAATATATGTACAAATATTATGTATGTTCAATATGGTATACATATAAATTGTTAAAAATAAATAAAAATGGTATTAAAAAAATTCAACCAAATAATATTGAAAGGTAATCTTGAGATTCGGGCGAACCTTAAACTTACTTACATAAAATTAAATAATATCAGTAAATTGTAAAATTGCATTTATAAGGAAAAGAAAAATTAATAAAATGTCAATCTATTGCATAGAATTATTTAGGGAGGTTCCGCTGAGGATGACGCTACGCACAACCCCTTTAAATATTGTGGAAAATTAATAAAATGTCAACCTATTGCATAGAATTATTTATGGAGGTTCCGCTGAGGATGACGCTACGCACAACCCCTTTAAATATTGTGGACATACTCTACAAATGACACGCACTTTGACAAGCGTAGACATTTTTTTGGGGAGGATGAGCAGTCCTCCGTGTTTGAGAGAGACACTGAGCAGAACTTTTAGAAATCAAAATACAAAACCTGCCAAATGAAAAGTCACATGACAACTGAGGTCGCTCGAGTCAAATCTCAGAGTTGCTAAATATCTAAAAAGCATCGTCAACCATTTCCTCTGCAAAATAAACAGGTAGATAAACAAAAAAAATACATGTACCAAAACTGAAACAACGTTTCGGAGCTAAAAAAAAGGGGTTTCAATTAAGAAAAAAGGTTTTTCCAATAAAGAATTAATTAATGCATACCTGTCTATTGACAGTAACCAAGTAGGCGCAATCCTTGCAAATTTCAACCCGCCAGTGGTGCCTCTGATGAAGAACGATGCCGTTCTCATTCTCTTCGTCGTCGTCGTCGTCATCTTCATCCTCGCCATAAGCCGCCAACGGAAGAAGGCCCCCGCTTTGTTGAGGTTCGCGGGTCGACACTCGCTGCCGCTTTTTGTTATTTTAAACGCCCTTGTCTTCATCTGCATTTTTTCTGCCTCGCTATGCCTCCTGTTTTCTGTCATTAAGTTAAATAAATGAATCAGATCAGAATATTGCCCAGTGCTTCTCTTGCAGAGCCCAAACCTTAAGCATGGACCCCTTCAGCGACGAGATTTGACATCTACCGTCAATTAAATATATAAGCTGTAGTATCGCCCGCAAGCCGAAAGATCTCCAATTCGATATCCATGTCATAAAGAAGCGCAGCGTGCAGTTGTTCACGAAACGGTTTACCTTCGCGAGATTTATTTTTACGTGAAGCGACTAGGGAAGGAAAACAACGGGTGTTTTATTTTTGCCACTTGGAAGTTGCATAGGTCAGGTGTCGCATTCATAAATTCTCTGTCAAATATCATGCACACGTCCATTAAAAAAAAAAAAACCAATGTTCTATTATTTTCTTCGAAATGATGAGGTTAACAGCATTTTCAGAAACTATAAGAGATTAAAAAAATCGATTGGGGAAACCTTTATGAGGTGCTATGGCTATTATGGGTACATCCATTATAATTCATATGGCCGACATCAATGTTGGAAGAGAATCCACTCCGTAGAGATCAACGAAATTGTCAATAGTACTCTACTAAATTAAAGATCGATGCTAAATTCTTAAAATTAGTGTCCCATAAAAAAGTTATGCATTGATACTGATGAAATATTAAATTAAATTAATAAATAAAATTAAATATTAAAAGAAAAATAAAACAATATAACGATATTAATGTTTCAAGATTAATAATTGTTTATTTTATATATAAGTGGTTTATAGGATTAAAAAATATAAATGGTTTAAGATAGATGCTAGGGTCTTAAATTTAGTGTCTCATAAGAAAATGATATTGAAGAAATATTAAATTAATAAATGAAAAAAATAATAAAACATGATAATGATAATGATATATATGTGTGTGTTTTTTAATGTTTAATGATTGTTTTTAGGATTAAAAATTTATATTTAATTTTGTTTAATTATTATTATATGTTATTATTCAATTGTGAATGTTTTAGTATATAAAAATATTATAATATATTATATAATAAAATATTTATATATATTATATTATATAATATTCACACATATTATATAGAAATATTTAATTCACAAAAATAATATAGTATATATTATTTATATAATAATAGAAAGTTAATATATATAAATATTATATATGTGTGTCTATATATATACATGAGGGTCCACATCGTACACCAAATCATGTTTTAGGGTAGTTATTACAGATTCCATAGTTTTGGTAATATTAAATAATGTCAAGTGGTTTAATCATGATAGCTCATCCCTACAGGACCTCCCAAAAAGAGAAAACAAATTCAAAAGCCCAACCTAATGATAAAATGACATGTGGCACTATCTACAGAAAGTAAGGCCAAATTAAAAGATAAAATGTTTGACAACATGGTAAAGAAGTAAGTTAGCAGGTGGGAGACACTTGTCTTAAAGTGATGACTAGATATGAAGAATTAACAAAAGACCACCACTTGGAAACTTCTTATCAAACTTCTTAAACATCTAAATGTTTAAACGATCATTAAACAATTGTATTCTCAAACTTCTTAAGCATCTAATGAGCCCTAGTTTTATTTAGTCACAAAGTGCCAAATGAACTAGTCTGGAACCTCGTAGCAGTTGAAATGACTAAATGATCATAATGGCTTCTTCATCAAAACAAGTTAAGCCCTTAGTCCAATCCTCATTCTGGTTTGTGGGATCAACATAATATTTTAAAGAAAATTTCTTTGAATATCAAGTTTCCTCACTATACAACACTCTAGAAAGAGGTCGAGCCAAGGTTCATTTTAGTGGGCTATATAAAAAAATCCATAGAGGTCCCAAGGAAAAATGTATTCACAATTGTGGTGATCTATGTGGAAGGTGTATTGTATTGTAGGTGAATCATGCGATGCCACATGGTGAATTGCATAAGGGCCAATAGGTTTTTTTATGCTTGAATAAATATTAAGGAAAGATGATCACTAATGCATAACATCTATAGATGAATATTGATGCCATATAGGTGAATGATAACATTATATAGATGAATATCACAACTATACATATGGACGTTGACAGGGTGCAGATGGATGTTTTCAACATTTAAATGAATGCCAGTACTATGTAGGTGAATGCTAGCATAGTTCAAGTAAATATGGGCACCATATAGATGAACTCTAAAACCACATAGATGAACATTGACACCTTGAAAATGAATTCTAGTAACATGTAGATGGATGTTGGTACCATGCAGATGGTCATTAGCATCATGGAAATAACCATCGACACCATGTAGATGAATGTTGGTAAAATGTAGACAAAATTTGACACCAAGTAGATGAATGTCAACATCAATTAGATGAATGCCAAAACCATGTAAAAAAATGTCAGCACCATGTAGATGAATGCTGGCACAATGCAGATACACAAAAACATGGCACAAATGTGCATTAGTGCAATGCATGTGATTATTAGTATTATATAGATGGATGCTTGCTTGGGCACTCACAAACATGATGTGGGTGAATGCTAACTCATTATGGATGAACATATGTGTGATGCTAGAGATCATTGGCATGATGTAGGCAGACATCAATGATGTACAAGTGGATGTTTATGTCATGTGGATGATTACCAACACTATGTTAGTAATCATCTGCATAACACAGACATCTATCTTTATACATTTGACATTCACCCAATACTATGTTGGTCATCACCAACATTGCACAGGAACCCATCAATTGCTTTGCAAATATGTATATCAGTAGTATGTAATCAGGGTCTCCCATCCTATAGGCAATAATAGGATGCTGATGGGCACCCATTTGCATGTGCAATCATGATGTAACCTACTTATCTATGTCATAGGTATCTCTAACAATAATCTATGTTATGTGGACGTTTTCCCAGATCAAGCTAAAAAACTATAAAAGTGTTAAATGCAACTCATTTTACACTTTTTGCCATTTCGTTCTCTTATTTTATCGTTATTTTTTTGGAATCTTTTCCTTGACTTCCAAAACCCTATTTTTTTCATCTATGACTTCTATTTTTCATACCTCTTTCAGCATCAGTGTAAGTGTAGACATAGAGTTAACCAAAAGCCCCAAACTCATTTTCTTAAATTTGGCATGTACCATCATCCAAAGGCTTCTACAGTAAGAAGAAACACATTGTCAATGGATCAAGCCTTGAAAGTTTAGCAATATTATTTACATGTTGTAGTATGATAAATATATTCATTTGCTGAACGTTCTCTTACAAAGCTTCGAGACTGCTTCTTCTATGTTTCACATCACCTTGGGCTCTTAAAATATTTTGTTTGGAATTCATCCAGAGGATATCGAGAGACTAAAAGGTCTAATTTACAAGGATGAGGCCTTGCTCACCACGAAGGCCTTGCCAAATGATGAGAAAAAAAAGTATTTAGAGCCCCATTACTTACTACAATTGGATGCTATGTATTGTAAAATTTATAATTGCTCATTTTTACTAGTTTTATTTCTATTAGTTGTAACTTGTTACTTATCTTCACAAATCCTCAATGCCATGGTAAAAAGAGGATAAGAGTTGAATGTGTTAAATAAATTGTGATGGGAATGCTTGAAATTTTCCAAGCAATTTTTTTTTTAGGGTAGACCATTTAATATTTCAATATGAGCATTGGTTTATATCCTACATTATCTCGTTGTTCAACCATTTGATTGGTGCACTTTTATTTCAAATAGAATTAAAAATGATTTGAACTTTGCACTTCATAACAAACATACTCATTTTTCTTGTTGTAATTATATCATTGCATTATACTATGAAGTGATTTCAGATTTTAAAGCATCATTTCTTCTTTCTACTCTCAATCCCACAATGTTTGTCAATCCGATCCCTTGAAGCACAATAGCTTAATTGGAGTTGTTACTCAAGACTGAGCTTTGTGCTATAATTATTTCAAATAGTTATATAAATGTTGATATAGTTAGTTTTAAATAAAATATATATTTATTTGGTATAAAAAATTAATTGAAATAATTACACGAAGAAACACAGTATCCAACGGATATCACCCTCATGAGGCCACCATGAAAATATATATGGAGGAGGATGTAGAATTGACTTCGTAGGTGACTGAGCAACAAGTGATAAGAACAAAATGAATATGGAGTTTGATTACACCTTTTGCATAACCTTCTACTCATGTAACTAATAAAATATCATAAACTAGATTTGCTTTGATTGAATACTCTTTTATCATTGTAATATTTCAAATCTTTTATATACATAGCGGTGCCTATGAAATCTATATTTAAAACACCATGGGGGTAAATCAGAGGTTTGAGAGTTCCCCATGAACAAAAATAACAACATTGATAGAAGCAACAACAACCATAAAAATAACAATAGTCACAACAATAATAGCAACAAGGTGCATTAAATAAATCTAATTTTTTAGTAAATGTTAATATTATATTATTATTTTTTATTGAAAAATTTAGTGATTTTAGTTTACATTTACAGGTCATTCTTCTTGACTGAGAAAATTCCAACCACCTCGACCACCTATCATCGCCCTATAAATACTAGTATTAGGAAACATTATTTAACCTGGATCAGAATTGTGGCATGGATCTGGTGTGAGCATTAGTGTTTTTAAAGTGATTTTAGATTTGAAAGCATCATTTATTCCTTCTACTCTCAATCCCACAATGTTTGTCAATGTGCTCCCTTGAAGCACAACAACTTAATTAGAGTTGTTACTCAAGACTGAGCTTTGTGCTATAATTATTTCAAATATTTATATAAATGTTTATATAGTTAGTTTTAAATAAAATATATATATTTATCTTTTATAAAAAATTAATTGAAATAATCACCAAAAGAAACAAAATATCCAATGGATATCACCCTCATGAGGCCACCATGAAAACAGATATGGAGGAGGATGCATAATTGACTTCGTATGTGACTAAGCAACAAGTGATAAGAACCAAATGAATATGGAGTTTGATTACACCTTTTGCATAACCTTCTACTCATGTAACTAATAAAATATCATAAACTAGATTTTCTTTGATTGAATACTCTTTTATCATTGTAATATTTTAAATCTTTTATATACATAGTGGTGCCTATGCAATCTATATTTCAAACAACATGGGGGTAAAGTAGAGCTTTGAGAGTTCCCCATGAACAAAAATAACAACATTGATAGAAGCAACAACAACCATAAAAATAACAATAGTCACAACAACAATAGCAGCAAGGTGCATTAAATAAATATAATTTTTTAGTAAATGTTAATATTATATATATATATATATATATATATATATATATTTTTAAAAATAGTGATTTTAATTTACATTTACAGGTCATTCTTCTCAACTGAGAAAATTCCAACCACCTTGACCACCCTATCATCGCCCTATAAATACTAGTATTAGGAAACATTATTTAAACTAGATTAGAATTGTGGCATGGTTCTAGTGTGAGCATTAGTGTTTTTAAAAAAATTGGTTGGTGGTCTCCCAATGCAGTACGGACCACATTACTTTGTGAAATTAATTTAAATGATTAGTATTTGGGCATTGATATTGGCATGCCCATAGGTTTTTTCAACCCACAAGATATGATATAGGGATCTTAGCACACAGAACCTTCATAATGACCTTGTACACCAAATTATCGTTAGAGTGACACTAAAGATAGTCTTGCACAGGAGATTCCATAAGTAGATGACAAGCATATTTTTTTTGTTATTTCTAATTTATTGGCAAAAAATACTAAAGCTTATGTTAATGATTTTATTCTTCAAAAATTTGATGAAATTAGAAATTTTTAACATTGGGAGAAATTATTAATTCAATCAATAAATGTCTATTTCCACAACCACAGTCAACACAATCAATTGTAAGCAATGGTGGAGCATCATCCAAAAAAAATAGATATTTTATTCAACCAAGTAGTTTTAGGAAGTGTTGAGGTGACTAATAACTTTAATGATGATGTTATTGATATCAAGTTAAATAGACTTGATAACTTAAATGTAGAATCTCAAGCATACTATAACAAATGGGCAAAAATAAAAGCCTTATAGATCTTGCAAATGTAGAAAAATAAAGATATGTGATAAGTTTCTTTAGGGTTTTTTAAATTAAAATTATTTTTAAAATTTTTATACTAATTAAATGAATTTTGATCATTTATAGTCAAAATATATAAATTTGAAGAACTAAGTTGTTATCCTGGACATGCATAAGAAGAATGCATACAAAAGTATTTTTATCATAAATTATTTCAAGGAGAAACTTGTTATTGAATAAGAAAAATAATACATTTAGAAAAATAATTCAAGAAAATAGCTTGGATCTTCATTTTTTTAAGAAGCAAGCTGAAGTGGACCCTTCATTGCTTTTAGTGGGAGATTTTGTAGAAGAACAGGAAACTCTTTCCAATATCCATTTTGCAGTAAAATATATTCAAGAATCTGAGATCCTGATCCTCATAGACAACACAACTACTACCAGTACTAATCATCAAGTAGTGGAAGGATAAATTGATCCACAATGATTATTAGAATTTTGTAATTTATTTTGTACTATTGTGTAATTAATGAAAACTAAGGTTTGAGCTGAAAGCCTCAAGTTGTTTTATTCTTATGTTTTGAAATTACTAAAATCTTCATTGTTTTATAATATATAAAATATATTTATTAATTATGGATATCTTACACATATTAGGCTACGATATGTAATAAATTTTTGCAATGTTCAATTGATTTAATTTATAGTAAATTTGGTTTCAAATTTATTTAAATATTGTTTACCATTTAATTTGATTAAGCAATGTAAATCTAGTTTAAAATATCAAACAATTAGAAAAACTAAAATTCTAAAAATGTTCTATTTCTTGAAACCCGCAATATAAAAAATGCTAAAGAATACTATTGAAAAATTCTAAAGATAGTATCATATAAATTAAGCAATTCATAAACAACGTATCTCATCTTGAAAAAATTAATCATTTCATAAATATTGTTTAGTATCTTTCATAAACATATTACAATGTTATAAACTAACACTTAGGTATCTAAAACAACCCTTTCATAACCCGTGTTTCATCATTGACATTTGTATTTCCTATCTCACTAGCATTTTGAGTTTCACTATATTCTTTTTTATTTATATTCATGACACATCTTCTTTTAACTAGGTTATTCTACTTTCAATTACTCTGTCATATAGAATACATCTACTTCATAACCTGAAACATACAACCTTAAACATATCTCAATATTTTTATCTAATTTGTTTTGAAACATTAATTTAAAAAATATATAATGTAATGAATGCCCTTTCATCTTCAACGGACCCCAAAATAATTGGTTGACATAATTCTTATAATTGAAAATATTCACTAATTTCTTCCTGTTGAATATTTCTATGATATAGTTTCTTCAATAGCCTTGTAATAGAACATGTTTCTATTGATTCAGTTAATAAATGATATTGTTCAACCATTGTAATTCCAAAAGAGGTTTACCATTTTTTCAATAAATTATTTTGCAAAATGCTATTATCTTTCTCTCCATTGATTTTTATAGACATATTAAAATGTTGGATGAGAGTACCCACGTATTTGATAAATAAATTCATTGTTCTTTCTTCACCATCTGCACTATTCTAAAATGTAATATTCACCACCCTCATTACTTCAAACAACTCATCCTTTTGAAAATTATATTGAATTTTAATAGATAAGTTTTTGAAATGTCTCTCAATTTCATTCAGGTGTCACATATGACATTATCATACAGAACCCTTGTTAAAAGTAATTTTTCAAATTTTGGTCAAACTATATTAGTTCATCTTAGGAGAGTGTGTAATGGTATCTCTTTTACATTAAAATAAATATAAATATGGTCATGAATATTAAATTTCAAATAGTTTTAAAGGCATTTTATAATGGTTAAAGTTTCTCAACTCTCAAATAGACAAATCAATATACAAATGCAAAGATAGAATGTGAATAGAGAGATAATTTATTTCCACTAGCCAAAAGACAGGAGAAGAACCCCAATGAACCTATAGAGTACATTAAAGATTTCAATACTTTGGTTGATTTTATTGGTTCAACATCAAAATAGATCCACCAAAGAACCCAATAATCCTTGAAGAGGTGGATATATATGAATAATAAATAGATATCTCAAGGGCTATTCATTGAGGTACAAAGTCTAGTTTTAAAAATATATAACATCTTTCCTAAGATTAGAGTATCTAGGGAAACCATTCAGTCCCATAGAGAAGATATTGTCAGACTATGGAACAAGATTAAGGATAAAGAAAAGAAGTTGAACTTCATAGTCTAGTATTCTAGAAATAGTGCCTTTGATCAACTCAATTTGATGACTAACATGGGCACTTATTAGTGCCTGAACATTGTGTTTACCAAAAGGGATTCTTCCATAAATTGGCATGGATCAATGAAGATGTTATTTAATCCTTTTTTAAATCATGAGGTGAAGAATTAAAAATTTTGGCTGATATGAAGGTAACTAGGGTGATCACCCAAATAGGGAAGCTGGTGAATTAACCAAATTTTGACAACTAGATCCACTTAGTTTTAGAATAATTCAAACAAGAAATGGAATTTAAAATATATATAACTAATAAAGAATGGATAAATGTGGTGATTTTTGAAAAAAATATGGTGACAAGGGATAAAACCTTAGTGGATGAGTTTAAAAGACTAGAGGCATAACATAACAATTTAATGACTGAAGTAGTCACTATTTTTAAGCCCTCACTATTTAATATTAAGGTCATGTATAAATAATTTGATAAAACATATGCAATAGGTTAATTTCAAAAGGCTAATGAGGTAGATTTCAGGTCCCCAATGCATACAACTAACAGTTAGTGCCCTTAGCTTCATAGAGCTTTTAGCCTACACCAAATTTGTAATTGCAGTGTATTCATAAACTAATTAACGTAGAGGCATGGCATTCATATTATAATTTCATAATAATTATGTATTTACATGATTTTCATTAAAGTGGGACAATAGTTCCCAATCTATTATTGTACATGCATAATTTATTTTTTGTTAAAAATCTTACATTGATTGTTATCATTGTATAATGCATCCTTTCTTGAGTTTTTAAGTAGACGTTATATTTTTGGACTTGTAAAATTAAGTGAAGAGTGAAGAGATGAGGCCTTCCCCATACTAAATATATGTAACTCATCGATCATAAAGGAAAGATAATTTTGGATATTAAGATTAGTAAAAAATGCAAAGAAGCTTTGTTTAATTTTTTCTTGGTATGCAAATGTTTATTCTTCTCTAACTCTATGGATTAATTGGAATGTTCCATCGTTATGGTATATTAATACTTAAAATTTAATATGATTCAAATATTTAAATATAGTCTTTCATTTTTAGATATAGTTTATTTGGAAATAGTTTGCAAGCTTATGAAAAGCCTCTTGTAGATATGAAACAATAATATGAAAATTAGGCAACCTTTGATTGATGCATGTTTGAGTATACTATTTTCATACTCCATTTGACTCTTTAATTATATTTTATTATTTGTGTACTATATTACTTTGAAACATATATTATTCTAGATACCAACGTCCTACTTGATCTCAAATACTAGTCTTTAAAAGCTTTAGCCTTGGATTTTCCATAGACATTCTTTTGCTACCTTAATTCTCCCTCTTGTACATTTTATTTTACAATCCTAACAATGCTAGTTAGAAACCATCATCGTTATACTCACTCAAATTATATTTATGTTCACCTATATCTAGTTCACCTATGGTAAACAATATGTATTTCTCAATAACTATTTCACCAATAGGTTGTTATGAAATTAATTACCCTACAACCCATGCCTTAGAGTGACTTTTTTAACCGACCCTAAAATGTTAAAGACAACCTAATAATAAACTATGAGGGTGTGTATAAATCCCATATTATTAGACATTTTTCAATTTCCACTAGAGGAAGGGCCTCTATACTCTTCCTCTAAACTAAAAATTCAAATCAATTAAGTTGCACTAGATGCACCTAGACAACTAACAAGTTCAACATCAGATAATAACCTATTACAAACACATTTTTAGATCAATCCAAAGATTATATGTGATGGAGGTATTTCTAAAATATCTAGGGTAGATTGATCATCTCGAGGAAGATAAACTCATCTTTCAATAGTTCTGCTGGACCATCCCTATAACCCACCTCTTAATCCTCCACTTTAGTGTAATTCCCCACATCAAACCTCAACTTGGTTGATTGGATCAACTATCAATGTCATAAGGGCATTGCATGATTTTCCTAGAAACATGGATAAATTTCTCCCATTTTTCTCTCCATTGGGAGGAAGGATGGGATAAGAACATATATTTATCACTTCAAATCTAGTTTAGTGATGTTGAATATAACTAACAAGGATGTGGATTGCATATTATTTCATTATAATTTGAAGGAAACAACCTATTACTAGTTTTTAAATATTTTGTAAGGGTCAATCACAACTTGGATGAAATGTCAAGATACTTTCTCAACCTTGTTTGGCCAAGTTACTAGTGCAATTATTATTTATCAACACTTTGGTCGCATAGAAAGAGATCTTAATGAGCCAATCCAAGCTTTCAATTCTCAATTTTAGAAGATGTATATCATATTGGAGTGTACATATAAACCTAATATTCCATTGGGCTTATAAATGTATTAAAACACTCCAGATTACATGCCTACTGTATTTTTTCATAGGGTTATTGATATTGATACTTTACAATTCATTTACACAAATGTAATTATCATAGAGAAATAAATGTCTCCCCAGTTGTAATTTTTAATTCTACTTAATATTGGAATTGTATACCTAATCTTTTAACCCAATCCCTAATATAAGCTAGAATCTTGTGGCACAAAGCTGCACCTCAGTTCACAATCAATTAAAATTAACCCAGGTTAAATAGAATAAATATTTTGGTTTATTGAAAAGTTCTACTTTTAGTTTTCAAGGCTAGAGTCAACCTTCTATACCAGTTAATACTAATTCCACATAAGAAAATGCTCCTAATGCAAACAATACCATGATGGAAGACGTCTAAAAGATGGTATATAAACTGACAAATGAATTCCTCAACATGTAAAAATGTATGTGTAATAAAGTGGATATAGCTATAACAAAGAAACTTAGGGTTATGGGTTCCAAAGGTATAATAAGCCTTTGAATATGTCTTGTAATAACTAATAACATCAAGCTCCTTATAACAAGGTTTTGAAGATGAATATTATGGATTCAACTCTTGCAAACTAGTGTCAGGTCCATAAAAATACATAACACATGTAACTTAATTGTATCATGTTTTGTATTACTTTAAAAATCTTCTAGAAGGAAGCTAAAAGATAAATTTTTTCTGGTAATCGATAGGCATCTTTGTCAAATTCTTTACGCAACCTTAGCATAGGTATGGTTATTGACACTTATGACATCTCATTCCTAGGCAAAGATGAAAATGAACATGAGCATAACAAAGATGAGGTTCATGCTTTCTATTAGTACTAGCAAGATAGGAACAAATATAAATTGAGAAGTAAGCAACCTATTATTTCTTCAACAACTCCTAAGAATAGTGACACTATTATTCTCAATTTAAATTCTAACAAAAATCTACCACCACCTTGGTGAGATACTCAACCTCCACCCAATAAGGATAATAAACCTCCTCCTTATCGAAAATATTACTCATAGATATTCAAGAATTAGATTAAGGGAAGATAAAATATTTTTGATGAAATGAAATATATTAAATCTAATATCAGTCTTCATGAGCTAGCTCAGATAACTAAACAAAGGGAGATACTACTTAAGGCCCTGATAGGGAGGACTTTTAATAAGTCTATAACTACCAATATAAATGCAATTATTTACAAGGATAAACCCAAGTTACCACCACTTTTAATTATTGTTTAAATGTTCTACAAAATTATACATATCTACTTAGTTGATTCTAAGGCATCATCCAATGTGATACATATAACTATTCACTAGATGTTGTGTTTGACTCCTGATAAGTTAAAAATAGTGGTATTATAGTTAGATAAATCCTTGATTTCATGTGTCAAAGAATTGATAAACATGTATATATAACTAGCATTAGAGCTACATGTGAAACAAACTATTGACATCCTAACCATTGATATCCCTGAAGCATTCAACCTATTATTAAGCCAAGACTAGTCTAAAATGTTAAATGATTACATGGATAAAAATTTATCCCACATGTGGCTACCTTGGAATGGGTACCAAATAAAATTGGGGTAGACATAAAGCCCAAAATGAAGTACCTGATAATTGAGTACAACACTAAAAATGAGAAAGTTAAATTTGTTTTGAAACATGAATGAGTTTACAGTTTCACCACCAAACAACAATTAGATGAACAAGAATTTGAAGGTCTTTTTTAATTTTGGACTCTACACTTTGATGTAACTCCTTCAAACCAAGGTTTTGGCATATACATGGATTTGAGAAACGTATAGGGTAAGTAGTAATAGGATGTTTATAATTTATAGTTCCCCTACATTGACAACCAAGTCAAATATGAATCCTTAATCTTAGGCCTACAATTCACATTACAGTAGAATGCCAAATAAATACTAGTGTTTGGTGATCATAAATAAGTACCAATGTAATCTTGTATACCTAATAATTACAATCACCAATCTTGGGTCTTGATTGAATGCTTTGAAGGAGTTGGCATCAAGGTCATCCCAAGATAAAAGAATCATACAAGTGATTCATTAGCAACCTCTGTCATCAATATGGTAACACTTGAGGAGTCATAAATGCAAAATGATTCAATGTAGTTAGACTCATGACCTTTATCCCTAACAATGTGGATAACTTCTAGGTTTTTGATGATGTTCAACAAATCATAAATTTCATGAACAAATTAGAATATTTTGAAACCCATATAATAGTCAAAGGAACTATCTACCATATGCATAATAAATATATGGGCAAGGAAGTTGTTTTATAGCTAAAAAAAATTGATTTCCCTTGGGTATGGTTTCCTTGTAATCAGATTTTGATGTCAACCCTAAAGTCCAAAATTAGAATTTAGTGAAAATAATGAAATCCATCTAAGAAGTAGGTTAAAATAATTAAATCCATCTTCACCAAGGAAAACTTGGGGACTAACTAGCCTCCCCAATTGGTGAATATAGATCATAGCTATATTGAAAGTTAAAAACACAAAATTAAGTGATTGATTACAAATTATAAGGATGCCATTTTTTAGACATATGATGACTTAGAGATCCTTGATCCCAGGGTTATTATCAACACCATCCCTTTAAGACCAAAACACAATCAATTCAAGTAGAGGTAGAGCCTAGTAGATCCAATCTTAAAACCTCTCATAGAGATAAATGTACATAATCTCTTAGATTAGAAGTTTGTTTTCAAAACTACGCACTCAACCTATGTAGATAATCTTATACTACTTAGGAAAAATAATTTAAAAATTAGCTTGTGTGTGGATTTTAATAACTTAAACAAAACCTTAGAAAAGGATAGTTATCCCCTACCTTCTCTAGATGAAGTAATATCTATGGTAAGTGGCTCAGAGATGATGTCTTTTTTGCATGGATTCTCAATCTACAACAAAATAATTAATTAAGCCACAAGACATGATGAAGACTAATTTCACCAACAAATGGGGGAACTTTGCATATAAAGGGATGTAATTCAACCTACTGAATATAGGGGCCAGTTTACAAAGAGTGATATATTTTACCTTTTTGGTACTAGTGGAAATGTATCATCATCTACATGGATGATATTATAGTATTTTCCAATAAGATAGATGACCACGTAATCCATCTACAAAATATCGTATATAGATGCAGGAGGTATTGAGCTTATATAAACCCAAAGAAATGATTTTTTGGGATGACTAAAGGAAAACTAGTTCTAGGCCATATTTGAGCTAGGCCTACCTAAGAAAAGAAAGATATAAAGTATTTCTTTGGGAAGATCAACTTTTTGATAATTTTTTTAGTTTTGTAGAAATCATCAAATCATTAAATGCCATGCTAAAGTAAGATGCCAAGATCGAGTGGATGACTGAAGCCAAAAAATCATTCTAGAATATTAAAATGGAAATTTATCAATCCATAGTCTTAATCATCCCAATAAAACTAAATATTAATATCTTTATTCATTCACTCTAGAACATACCATTATTGAAGTATTGACACAAAATTTAGAATACAATGAGCACTCTGTTATCTTCATAAGTACCAAATCGAAGGATGTAGAGCTAAATTATTCTATGATTGATAAATAAATATATGACTTAGTCAGGGTTATAAAAATATTATATATTATATTCTTAGAAATAAGATAATTTCAATGTCCTTGACCTAGTTATCAAACTCATGTTCAACCAAAATAAGTGGGGGAAAAAGAGAAGGAAATGGATGGTAGTACTTTAGGAGTTTGACCTTTATATTATACTAGCTAAAATGGTAAGAGGTCAGGGCCTCATCCAAGTGATGAATCAAACTGACCCATGTATCTAAATAAAAAAATCAATGAATCCCATGTGATAGGAGGAGAATGGTACTCAAATATATCATTTATTACTTTCTTATAAGGACATGCCATCTAGATTCTAGTAGAGAAATAAAATGATCCCTCTATCTAAAATCGACTCATTTCATGATCACAAAGGGTGTACTTTATAAGAGAAACTATCAAGGCATCTACCTAAGGTGATTTTTGAAAGAGGAAGCTAAGGACATCCAAGATAACCTACATTAGAATGTTGGTAATGGTCACCCATACTGAAATACTATAACACATAATATTATGATGAAGGGTCACTACAGGCCTACGATATTTATAGATGCCCATAACCACATCATAATCTACCATGAGTGCTATGTGTTTTCAAGGAGACAAGTGAATGCTACTATATCATCACATCTAGTTATTAATGGATGAATTTTCATGTAATGGGGCCTCAACTTTATTGGGGTAATAAATTAAAATTCTTTGTTTAGACACAAGTTCATCCTCATGGCTAATAATTATTATACTAGGTGGATATAGGATATTGAGTCCATGTCATCAATTAATTGGAAGGTAATATATTCACCTTATTTATCATTCTTATTTCATTGGTTTGTGATAATGGTTCAACATTATAATCTATTAAATTCATAGAATGTGCCCACCACAATTAGATCACCCTCTAGTTATCCTCAAACCATTAGCCTAAAAAAAATGACATAATCGAGTCTACCAATAAAAAATTGATAAAATGCATAAATAAATATTCACATAATAAACAAAGATAATGGTTATCTTATTGAAATATGCACTATGGGCAAACTAAACTAAAAACTAGCAAACTCTTAAGGCTTAATCTTTTTTGCTAGTGTATGGATAATTACCAGTCTTCCCCATCATTGTCAAGTGATCAAATTAAAAATTCATGTAATATTTTATTGGTGAAGATGAGAGAATAACTTCTAGAGTACTTGAGATAGTCTAATTAGAAGATATAAGTACTAAAACACTGCACAATTTAATCAAACATTTGGATATTGTCAAATGTTAGTTTGAGAAATGATCCAAGATCAAGGCTTTCAATCCTACATATTTAGTGCTCTTTTAGAATAAAGCATATGAAAATAAATTTCAAGATCACAAGTTCACTCGAATGTGGATTGGACCATATCAGGTATTTGAAATCGTATGAAACAATGCCTTAAGGTTAAAAAACCTTCAACGCAAGGACCTCGCCTATCCAATCAATGATTAATTTTTGAATGATTGCTTCATGAATTCTCCAATTAGAAATGCATCAGAGTGAAATAAAATTGCAGATTTAGATTAGGACTAGATTAGATTTCTTACTTTATAGATTAGATTTCTTACTTTCTAGATTAAATTTCCTACCTTTTGTACTTGTTTTCATTTAGAGTAGTTTTGTTGCTTTTGATAGATTAGTTTCATGATTTATAGTTTTGTTTATTAAATTGTAGAACCATATAAAAAAATTATTGAACTAAATTCAAAATGAAATTCCAAAAGGAAAGGGGAGGATACTAAAAAATAGAATAATTGGTATTCATGGAAATTTATTCTTACACTACTAAATTTTATTGAGTTGAGGTATGTATTATGAATAAACTTTAATTTTATTTAGATTGATAATTTTAAATAAAATTTAGGAACTTTCTCTAATATACTCACGGAAATTAAATAAAATCTTCCCATTCTCAAATATGCATTTCACTCTCATATGTTAAAACATGGATCCAAGATGATAAACATAGGACCAGATATAAATGATAAGAACTTATTGACAAACATGATTTTTTTCATACATCTTGCCAAAAGTGGTTCACAACCTTCCTTTGTATATGATTTACAAAAGTTATAAAATTGATATAGGATGAGTGATATAAGTAATCTCCACTAGGGCTATGGACACCTATATGGTAGTAGAGCAAGACTTTGATTGGAACCAAAGATATATCCGTCATGGCTATGGATGCTTGGATATTAGTAGAATAATATCCATGTTTTATTTTTCATGGGTTTCAATGTCAATGTCAAGGTGAAACCTATAGTGTTTGTTTGGGCCTTTGTCAAAATATTTATGCCTAAGGGAAATTAATTTTAAAAGATTACACAATCATCTAAGGAATAAGAAGGTTATTATGTTTCATTATGAAGTAAGAGTTTTATTCTATACATTCTATTTACTTATTTCTTATTTACTAAAATTTAAGTTATGTCATAACATGTTTTAGAAATTCTTGGTTCATAAAATAATTACGAGTATTTTCCCATATGTCTCACTATTTTTTGTGGCCTAGGTCATCTTCAACCTTGGATTCTCCATAGTTATTAAATTAATTTTATTTGAATAATAACATATTCAATCTATCTTGTCCTGGTATGTATATGTTTATCTCATGATTAATAGGTTACGACCACTAATTTCCCCCAATCTGGTTAATAAAATAGATTTCATGCAGTTGTGGCATGTGTTTCTCTCACATCATTTGGGATTTTGGATGATTACAAAAGGTTAATTATTTTAAACTCATGGCTCTCCCGATATCTATAAATAGGCCACATGGAATATTCATGATAAAATATAACTATGGTAACTTCACTTATTTATCAGTAAACTTAATATTTCCACATTGTTGTGAGCCTCAAAGTTTCCATGTTCTTGAGGATACGAGATTCAAATATCACTCCATGTGTCTTGATCATGTGAACTCAACAATATATGAGGGTTAAATTGTTATTATTTATTAAACATAATGCACATAAATCCTAAGCTTTAAGGGTTCCAATTGGACAACTCATGGCACATTTATGTTAATATATGCAATTGTAGGTTAAGCACTTTTATGATTATGAGTCCAATGCCATAAGCTCTCGAGTCTCAAGGATTTTGAGATAACTCCACATGTCTCAATCATGTTTTCCCTAACCATATAAATCACCACTATGGTACCTCTAAAACATAGTGAAATATTTAAAAATGATGGTTTAACAAGATCATGACACATGGAAAAATCTATATAAAGTAAGGGAAAACAATTAGAGACAATGTTTCACAACCGGGTAAATAATCAAGTTAATAGATTGCATATGATTATCTTAAAGTGATGACTAGACATGAAGAATTAATGAAATACTATCATGGGAAAAAGAAGGTTCACCCAAAAAATATTATTGGCATATTCAAATCAAAATAGGCATTAAGGGAAAGAGTTAATTATCAATACAAAATACTATAAATAGGCATTAATGGAATTAAGGGCATTAAAGGCATTAGAGGTATATGAATACAATCAATACACAATCTAATTAATGATATATTTTAAATTTTTGAAAATTGTGTTCACTTTTCTATTGATCCAATAATTAAATGATTGTATTCATGAATTTCCAAATCATCTAGTGAACCCTAATTTTATTTAGTCACCAAGCATAAAATGAAGTAGTAAATAACCTCACTAGAGTTGCAACTACTAAATGCTAGCAATGGATTGCTTACAAATTTCTCCCATGTGTGGCTACATTGGAAGGGGTAAAAAATATAATTGAGGTAGATAAAAATATGAAAATGGAGTAGTTGATCATTGATTCAAACACTAAGAATGAGAATGTTAATTTTGTTTTGACATGTGCATGTGTGTACATGTTCACCACCAACCAATAATTACATGAACAAGAATTTTAAGTTATTTTTTAATTATGGAATCTACACTTTGATGGAGCTCATTCGAAGTAATGTTCTAGCATAAGCAAGGCCTTGATAGATGTAGAGGGTAAGTATTACCTAGATGCTTATAGTTTATATTTCCCATGCACCAACAACTAAGTTAAATATGAATCCCTAATCTTAGCCCTATAATTCACACTAAATTAGAATGATAAATAACTACTAGTGTTTGGTGATTCAAAGTTGGTTATAAACTAGATCATAAATAAGTACTAGTGTAATCTTGAATATCTAAATAAGTACAAGCCCATATCTTAGGACTTGATACAATAATTTATAGCATTTGTAGTCAAGGCCATCCCAAGAGAAAAGAATCATATAGTTGATTCATTATCATCCTCTATCACCAATATAGTACCACTTCAAGAATTAAAAATTAAAAAAAAAATAGTGGAGTTTGTCCCATGAGCTTTTTCCCCTAACAATTTGGACAACTTCTATGTATTTGATGATGTTCAAAAAGTCATACAGTTCATGAACAATTTAAAAGATTTTGAAACCTAGTTAATAAATGAAGGAGATATCTAGCCTATGTATACTAAATACATGTGCGAAAAAGGTGTTATAAAGCTAAGAAAATTGAATTCCCTTGGGCATGGTTTCTTTGTAATGATATTTTGATGTCGACCCTCAAGCATAGAAGTAGAAGTAGGTCAAGAAAACTAAATCCATCTTCACCAAGGAAAACATTGGGGACTATCTAGGCTCTTCAATTACTGAATAAGTCAAATCTATATTGAAATTGAAAAGCACAAAATTAAGGGGTTGCTTACAAATTACAAGGATGTCATTTCATGGACATATGATGACTTGAGGATCCTTGATCTCAGGGTTATGACCCACACTATTCATTTAAGACCAAAACACAAGCTATTAAGGCAAAGGTAGAGTCCAGTAAATCTAGTATTGGAACCTCTTATAGACAAAGAGTTACATAATATATTGGATTCCACGTTTGTTTTGCCAATTAGGCACTCAACCTGGTTAGATAATATAGTACTAGTTAGGAAAAACATAGTAAAAATCAAGTTTTATATAGATTTTAGGAAATTAAACAAAGCCTAAAAAAGAACACTTATAACCTACCTTATCTAAATGAAGTAATATAGATGGTAAGTATCTTAGATATGATGTAATTTTTGGATGGATTATTAGGATACTTAAAGGTATTTTTAAAGGTACAAGATAGGATGAAGACTACTTCATCACCAAATGGGGGACCTTTGCATAAAAAAGGATGTCATTTAGGCTAATGAACATAGGGGCCAATTTCCAAAGAGTGATATATTTTACCTTTTAGGTATTAGTGGGGAAGAGTATCATCATCTACTCGGGTGATCTTAAAGTATCTTTTAAGAACATGGATGAACTTATAATCCATCTAAAAAAATTCATATATAGATGCAAGAGGTATGGGATTTATCTAAACCCAAATAAATGCATTTTTGGGGTGATTGAAGGAAAACTATTGGGTCATATTTTCAACAAATAATTGATATCCATCTAGTTAGACCATGTATAGGTCATATCTAAGGTAAGCTTGTGTAACAACAAGAAAGAGCTAAATTATTTATTTGGCAAGATCAAATTTTTGAGAAAGTATTTTTGGGGTTTTGTAGAAAAAGTCAAATCATTAAATGCCATGATAAAGTAGGATGCGAAGATCAAGTGGATGAATGAAGAGAAAAAATCATTTTAGGATATTAAAATGGTAATTTCCCATGCCCTAGTCCAAAATATCCAATTAATAATAAATATTAATATATGTATTCATTCACTCCAAAACATATTTTTATTGGGGTATTGACACGAAAGGTAGAAGACAATGAGAACTCTATTATCTTCATGAGTACCAACTTGAATGATATAAATATAACTTACTCTATGATTGATAAGTAGATATATGCCTTAGTCAACACCATAAAAAACTAGACATCATATTCTATGAAATAAGACATTTTCCATTGTCCCTAACCCATAAAACTAAAACATTTTCTCAAAAGATATAAGAAAATGAGAGAATAAATTAGAAGATATAAGAACTAAAACATTACACAACTTAACCAAACATTAGGATATTGTCAAATGTTGGTTTGACAAAAGATCCAAGATCGAGGCTTTTGATCCTTCAAACTTAGTGCTATTTTTAAATAAATCATACTAAAATAAATGTCAATAATACAAGTTCAATCCATTATGGATTGGACCATATTAGGTATCTGGAATCACATGACATAATGCCTTGGGGTTACAAACCTTCAAGGTATATACATCACCTATTCAATCAATGAATAATTTTTGAAGCATTACTTCATGACAGATACAATAACAAATCCATCAGAGAAAAATATAAGTGGAGATTTAGAGTAGGACTATATTAGATTTCATACTTTATAGATCAAATTTCTTAATTTATAAATTAAACTTCCTACTCTTTACACTTATTTTCTTTTATAGAAGTTTTGTTTCTTTTGATAGATTAGTTTCATGGTTTATAGTTTAGTTTATTATGTCTTATAACCATCTCAAAAAAATTTGAATATGAATTGCACTCTCATATGTTATAATATAGATGTACAAGATGATAAATATTAGGGCAAATATACATGGACAGGGACATATTGATAAACATATTTTTTTCATACATATAGATAAAATTGGTTCCCAACCTTCCTCTATATATGATTCAAAAATAAATTGTAAAAATGATAGAGGATAAGCGATATAAGTAAACTCTATCAGACATATGGACACCTAGATGGCATTATAGCAAGGCTTCGAGTGTTACCAAAGATCTACATGTCATGGCTATGGATGCTTGGTTATTAGGAGAATAATTTACATGTTTTATTTTTTATGGGTTAAATGTTTAGAGTCAAGGTGATTCCTATTGTGTTTATTTAGTCCTTTGTCAAAATATTCATGCCTAAGGGAAATTAATTTCTCAATATCACACACGCATCAAAGAACTGAGAAGGTTAATATGTTGCATGAGGAAGTAGGAGTTTTTTTTCTATATGTTGGATTTACTTATTTCTTATTTCCTAAAATTTAATTTCTATCATAGTATGTTTCAAAAAGTTTGGGTTCATAAAATAAGTAGGAGTATTTTCCCCTATGAGTCACAATTTCTTATGCCCTAAGTCATCTTAAATCTTGGATAATCCATAGTTATTACATTAATGTGACTTGCATAATAAAAGATTTAATATTTCTTATCGTAGTAAGTATATCTTTATCACATGATTAACAGTTGAATACCATTGATTTTCCTCAATTGGGTCCATAATAATGATTTCACATAGTTATGATACATGTTTATCTCACATCATTTGGGATTTATGATGATCATAAAGGGTTAAGTATTTTGACACCCGATCCTCTTGAGCTATAAAAAAATCCATATGGCATATTCATGCTAAAACATAACTATGGTAATTTTAATTATTTATTGACAAAATTAATATATCCACTTTCTTGCGAGCCTCCAAGATTCTAAGTTCATGATGCTTAGAGATTATGAGAGAACTCCACGTGTCTTGATCATGTTAACTCACCACTGTAGGAGGGTTAAATGGTTATTCATTCTTACACTTAATGTACAAAACTCTTAAGCTTCAGGGGTTTTAAGTGGACAACACATGACACATTTATGTTAATTTATGTAGTGAAAGGTTAATTAGGTTTTTGGTTGCCAATCCAATGCCCTGAGATCTTGAGTCTCTACAATTCTAAGATCACTCCATATGTCTCAGTCATGTTTTCCCTAACCATAGCAATTTTTTCACTAAAAGGAATGCTAATATAATACCTTGATATTTGATGCTTCTAGTACTCTAATATCATGCGATGTGGATTAATCACATTAAATCACCACTATGGGACCTCCCAAACATATTTAAAAAATTCAAAAGGATTTTTTAACAAATTATGACACATGGCACTATCTGTGTAATGTAAGGTTTAAACAGAAGAGAGAATGTTTGAAAACATGGTAAATAATCAAGTTAATAGATGGCATAAAATTATCTTAATGTGATGAATAAACATGAACACTTCACAAAATAATAGCACTTGACAAATAAGGTTCACCCACCAAAGATGATTTACATACTCAAATTAAAATAGGCAATAAAGGTAAGAGTTAATTATCAACATTTAAGACACATGAATACAATCAAGACACAATCCTATGAATGATATATATATAATTTGTGAACATTATTTTCACATTGGTATTTATATGATCATTAAATGATTATATTCATGAGATTCCAAAGTATCTATTGAGCCCAAGTTTTCTTTAGTCACCAATCTTCAAATGAACTAGTACAAAACCTCGTAGGAGTTACAACTACTAAATGATAAAAATGGATTCTTTATCAAAATAATATAAACCCTTAGTTCCTTCCTTATTCTCATTTAAAGGATTAGTAGAATATAGGGACACATTATTTGAGAAAAATAATTTGAATTTCATGTTCCCTCACCATTTAACACTATTGGAATAGTCTAAATCAATTCAGTCATACTCTATAGAGGATCAACTCTCCCATGAAGCTAAAAAATACATTAATGATTTAATCCCAATAAAGGAATAGGGCTTATATCAAGTCATGGAATCACGCATTGGCATATTAAAGGTTATATGCATAGATGGAACCAATTTAGGTAACATTTTACATGTGATGAAGGTCTAAATTTCTCTACCTAAATCTTAGAGAGGGAATTTGAATGTTACATTAGGATTCTTCTCCCTTAAACTACATACAATAAAGTCTTATCCAATGTGTGTCTTGAGAACAATACTATGGATGGGAAACTAATGTATTGGACTGAACAAGGTTAAATATGAAATAAAAACAAGCAAATTTCCACCAATTACATTATTAATCTCATAACTGACACTATTGAATAGATTGTATAGACTCATGAGTATTGCTTAGGTCCAAGTTGAGCGGGTACAACTACTAGACATACTATTAACTACTAATAACTTGGTATCCATGAGAGAGATAATAAGTTCAAGGTTGAAATAAAAAATACTCTACCCTAATAAGAGGCTCAAAGATGAAATTCTTTACATGATTTCTCATTTACTAGATACAATCATGTCTAGTATATACAATCCCTATGGCCAAGAATGAAAACCACCAACATAATATTTGTGGAATAAGGTCAAAGAATAGTTTTCCTTCATGTTTATTCATAGGTACATAAATGATATACAAATAATAAGTAATAACTTATATCCTCCTATGTATCAAGCTATGCAAGGCACCTCAAGGCTTATACTATTTAAGAGTATAAAAAGGACACTCACCAAAATGGGTGATTAATGTTAATAACTAAATGTGATTGTCATATGAGTAGAGGGTACTAGAATA